>JASJUZ010000448.1:0-478528 GCA_037159825.1 Tupiocoris notatus | reverse complement strand
TCGCTTTCTAAAAAATATAATTCATTGTAATGTTTGGTCTCAACCTGAATAGTGCTCATCTATTTATTCATATTTTACATAAAATAACAAAAAATGCGAATCACGTGGAAGTACGGTGTGTGAGCACAACGATAAAAATCAAGCGACAATTTATTGCAGGTCATAAGGAACATTTTAGGACCTCAAATGTTCAAAAATATTGACTCTTATGGCCAGTCAAAATAGAAATCGAAAAAAAATCGAAATAGAAACAATTTCAAATACTCGGAAGTGGTGTATATCATCAGAAAACCGAGAGGGCTGACTAGGCACAATCACTTGGAGAGGATTTTCTGAAAATTTTATCGAATTTAATTAATTTTTCACAGAGTTTAGCTTTTTGTCACTTTTTGACACGGACAGACGTACATATAGACACAGGTTATGGACATAAAGACTCAAGCTGTGGACCCTATGGATCCACGTCGCCCTGAAAATGCCCGAATGGGCGAAAGTGCTCGGCCAGAAAATAAACAATTGGAGAATGAGGCACCGAGTTTTTCCCCTCCTCACTACCCCCAAAAATCACAAAATGAAATACTTTGTTACATAGCAAACGTAAAACATCGAATTATTTTTTCTTCGGTGATTATAATGGCTTATTATTGAATGATAAACCAAAAAACCGACAATTTATTGATGGAACCTCAGGTTTCGAAGGATTTTCAGTAACCTTACGGAAGCGGACGTCGCTTTGACCATTTGTTCCAATGGCCTAGTTTTCATTTGTATTCACAATATCGATCAATATAATAGTTTCATATGAGCAGCTAGGTCATCGCCACTTCGTCGATTCTTGTGAATAATTCGCCAACTGCCTCGGCATTAATAAGCTGATATTCGAGCCGACTGTCTTCTTTTTTAAACTAAGAAAAATGATTTTCATTTGAAGACAGCCGAGCGAAAAAGGTCTCTCAAGTGCCGTTGCATAGTCGTCTCGTTTATTCCGTACTAAGAAATGTTTTCCATAGAAGCAATATTATCGTGCGGAACCCGAAGTTATAATATCACAAGAGTTTGTATGTAATCTAGAAGGGTTTTTTCGCTCTGCTCATATTCGACGATGATTATAATTTTTAGGTTATTTATAGAGTCAGTTATATTTGATTGATTATTGGAAAAAATTGGGTAAATTTGATTGTGAAAAGTGCATACAAAAGAAAGTATGGAAGTATTGTGTGTTATCCAAAATGCGACCCGTCTGATTTTTGCAATAGGTAAAAATACGTCTAATCTCTGTAAAACAAAATGGATGCTATTCGAGAGTTTTAGTGAATTTTGCGTTTTTTGAAAACTTGAACGTAAGATTTTTTCTAATCCAAGTTTCAACTTTTACTTCCTCGTTCACTTTGTAATTTTACTTCCTCGTTTACTGTGTAATTTTATTACCGTTATCCTTTTAAACGTTTGCCAGCCATTAGAAGGCTAAAAACCATTAATTTGGTTGTTAGTCTTCATTTGCAGCGTTTTTTTTTCTTTTGGTAGGAAACGCTCTATTTCCTCGACTTTGTTGAATGGCCATGAGTGGACGATTATTATTATTATATTATAATACAAATAATATTTAGTATTATAAATCTAATTAATTAATTATATATTGTAATTATAGTTTATCTAATTTGATCATTAATGATTAATTATATTTTTCTCCAACTTCTTTAGCGGAATCGATCTCGAACACCATTCGATTGGTACACTACCTATTTCTCACAAAAACAACTGCCGGAGAGCGTCAGTTGTGAATAATTAACGACATCAGAAACCGAATGAATATAGAAGAATTCCTTTTAACTCATCATTTTGTAATACGGAGGTTTTTAGAGTGAGTTCCTCGAACGAACAGCATTGCACGGGTCGTCTGTTCCTATGATGATAGCTAAACGGTGCGGAAGTCTGCGAAAATACGAGGACGTTTCATATTGTATTACCTTCCTGGCTGCGCCAATAGGGCCCGGATCCGGCGACCCGTGACGTCAGACGTCTAGAGAATGACATTGTTAAGGTGAAAAGCGTTTATTGCAACGCTTTTTGAATACAGCGATGAGTGCTCCAAAACATCAATCTATCGGCTGTCGTCAGTTGTCAAATTCCACAGACGACTAAAGCATCTATTGGTGCTTTTTCGTTAAATCTCAAAACATTATTCAATTCAAAATGAAAGAAAACCAGTTTCCTTTTGTTTTGATTCCTCTGTCTCTCTTCACGTTTCGTCCCACGATCTTGGTGTATGATTAAAATCCTGTATGATGTGCAATAAAAAAAAAAAAACGGTACTTATAGTCTTATTGGGGAAACTCATTTCTTCCTCATAAAATTTTCATTTCGTAAAGTTTTTTCAGTGGAGTAAAATACAGATTTTCGATTTGATCATTTACTTGCGGGAAAATTTCTTCCAGCCCAACCAAAACTCGACTGAAAAAAATCTTCCCGCGTCTGTTTAAAGTCAGTTCAATGTAACGCTTTCGTTTCCAACGCCATTACCATCCTTGTTGAACGGATACAGTTTTTTCCTTGGCGAATACTTATAAGATGGTGGTCGTTAGTAATTTGCGTGATCTGGGAACGCCCTGGCGAACATTAACGTTTAATTGGTTAGTTTTAAGTTGGAGAATAACAGTTTCCGACAATTAGCTCCGTTTCAGTCAAAAGCATCGGTTCTGCTTGAGCTAAACGATGGGATCCAATTAGGAAACTAAAAACAATGTTCGGAGGCGTCTTTTTCCATGGTTAAATATATTCGTAAGAGGTTTCTAATGGACGTTGGGAGTAATTGAAGAAAAGTCGAACGTTCCAACTATTGGTTCAATTAAGCCCCTTTCGGCCCTTTTTCCACGCTCGCATCCGTTGTTAACTAGTTACTCCACTCATGGCTCACGGTCTTGGAAACGGTGTTTTTTAACCTACTGGAGCGTTGAATCAATTGAAGGAGAGTAAGTAGATATTGCATTTCTTAACTTGGTCCACTGTAAGTTTTGTATAGAGGCTAAAAAAACCATAGCGGAAAGCAACAAAAAAAAAAAAAAATTAAAAAAAAAAAAAAATAATAATAATAATAGGTAATAAAAAAATAACGCTGCAGCTAATAGTACTGTGGTTTAGAATCACTCAAGTTTCGCTCTGCCTTTCCCCTCCGTTTAAAATAATATTAAAGAATATTTCGATTTTATTATTCAGCCGAGTTTCAAACGGATTTGAGCTCCTTATTTATACCCAATCGCGGAGTCACACTTTAAGTTTTGAAATTCATAGTATTTAAAAAGTTTTTTAGTGGCTGTTGTAGAAAACAGTTGAAACAAAATAGAAAAAAATAGTGAGATTCACATTTATGATCGCGCCATTTATATGGAAATTTCCAGAACAAGTACAGTGTTACATTTTACAAAGAGATTTATATTATCTTAAAATTTTCCTGGTTATAGTCTCGTTTTTTTAGCGTACCATTATTTGTCAGGCCGTGCATGGAAATGATTCCATCATAGTTCGAAACGTAATCTATTTAGGGCGTTTTGTAATGACATCATTCGACTCGATACTGATTGAGGAGTTGGCCTCGAGAGCAAGAGGCGCGGCCTCAATCTGGCCACATGTGCAGCTTCCAGATTTCCGGTCGCTTGGGAGTGGCTATATACATTTTTTCCTGCTATTTCCCCCCTTTCGAGTGCGATTTTTGAAGTGATTTTCATACGCAGACTGCCAGATCTAGAGATCAATTGAAAGCTAAAATAAATTGTGATTTTCTCGAATTTCCATGAACGATGGTCAACGATTTTCAACTGTCATGGAGTGGCGAATCAATGTCGAATCAATTTACGATTAGATTTATAACTCATTTCGATATTAAAGAGTCTCTCGAGAACTTCAATTACGTGAAAAATGCTGACAACAAAAATGCTTACTCATAAATAACATTTCAAACCCTATGACTTGGAACGTAGAGAAAAATATCTCCAGTGCTGTGCGTATTTTGACTCGGCTCGAGCTATCAACAACATGATGTTTACTCAACTCTGTCAACACAATCGATTACTCATTGTAGGCAATTGCTCTATTCCTTTTAACTTCACCAATTTGCCATTGAACTTCCTCGGGACTCAACTGTCAACTTGTAATAATTCTTAATTATGCCTATACCAGAGAAGTATCTCGAAAATATTCAAGGTGTTCGAAAATATTCAAATATTCAAGGAGATCTATCAAATATGAAATTTTAAATTTCAAATATATTGACGTTTCTTTTCGTCCGTTTTTGTCACCACAATACTTGACAGTTTGATAATTTCGGGTAGTCTCTTGTAATTTCGATTCTTTCGCTCTCGCCACTGCCGGCCTGATTTGGAACAGCAGATGGTTCGGTAATATAGGGACTAGTATTCCCATTTTAAATAGAGGACCAAGCAAAGATATTATGGGAAACGAGTTCGGCTTAATTTATAAAAATGGGGGACAAAGTAGAAAAACCAGTGGTGTGCATAGATCACACAGTACTTCCATGTTTGAGTCGGTAACTGGTATAACCAATTATAAAATCGAGAAAATCGTACAAAGGCCGAAACGTGACCCTAGCGGTAAAGATCAGGCGTCATTCACTCGCCATTACAAATATTTAATACCTCTAGCGTCAAATGTATTGATTTTTGCACCCTGTAAAAAGCTCAACAGCGATAAACGGCGTAGGGCGGAAGTACGGTATGTGATCAAAACAAAACATGATCGTTGTTGGTCACATTTAAAGCAGAGACCCGAAATTTACAAGAGCGCTAGAATAAAATAACTGAAATCGCGTTTAACGAGGAAGTACTGCATGTGACCCCGATAATAAAAATCAAGCAAAATTCAACTGTCATAAAGAAAATTTTACGAGGAAGTACTGCAGGTGACCCCAATAATAAAAGTCAAGCAATATTAGGCTGTCATATAGGAAATTCAAAGTCTAATGTATATTCACTCTTGCGGTCTATTAAATCTCAAAAGTTAAAGAAAGGCATAATGCGGAAGTACTGTGTGTTATCCAAACTATGAAAAAACAAATTTGGTGAACGAGGTCAAAGTTGGTCATATTTAAAGCAAAGAGACCCAAAAAATACAATCAAAATAACTGAAAATGCGTTTTACGAGGAGGTACTGCATGTGACCCCAATAATAAAAATCAAGCGATATTCAACTGTCATATAGAAAAATTTTAAGTCCTCCAGCGTTCAAATATATTCATTTTTGTGGTCTATAAAAATCAAAATGTAGCAAATGTGCAGATAACGCGGATGTACTGCATGTGACCCATTTGATAAAAATCAGGCATCATTCAATCGCCAACCCCAACATTTTTAGACCTCAAACATTCAAATACATTGAGTTTTGCGGCCAGTAAAAATCAAAATACAAAACATGCTCTTGTGAAATCGTGAAAAACGCTCATAACGTGGAGGCATTGTATGTGACCCACTATACAAAAAATCTAGTGTTTTCTGCTTGCCATAACCGACATTTCAAGCCCTCAAACGTAGAAAAATATTGACTCTCATAGCCTGTAAAAATCGAAACAGAAAAAACTTTGAACGCTTATATCTCGGAAGTACTGTGTGTAATTCAAAATCCGGAAAAACCTAATTTTGCACAATCACTGGGAAAACATTCCCTGAAAATTTCATGGGTTTCATCCATTTTTCAGGGAGATATGGCGATTTATGTCAGTTTGTGACCACAGACAGACGGACAGACGGACAGACGGACAGACGGACAGACGGACAGACGGACACACAGACACTTGTTCAGAAAGTGTTTCTGAGTATACTACTATGAAAATTTCTTCCATCAGGACCTCGGTTCCGAATTCGACTTTTCAGACGATCTCAATACTTCCATTTACTACGTAAACATGGAAGTAAAAGGTACTACAGAATTCCAATCTAAAATCTGTATTTATTAAAATGTTTTTATTTTCATTTCATCCGTTGGTAGTTCTTCTAAAAAAACCTATATTCCTTGTCAGTTTCCGCAATCGAAATAATAATCAGTCGACGCTCACGTGGATCGTTTTTCGTAATTTTCTACGCCGCGTCGACGAAATAGGCTGATAGTAGAATTGATAACACTGCTATCAAGTTCCAGTATTTTATCGGAGAACGTAGGAGGTGAACGATACTTTGCGACCAATCTACCCGGCTGTCGACCGATACAACGGGACTGGAATATAAGTGAAGAAAATTGGGCAACCTTGCGTGCTAGATTGTAGATTAGCTTTTCGTCCCTTCCACAAATAATTTTTCCTCTGAACTTATGGCCAGTTACGAAAGGGGCGGGACGAGAGAAAAACAGAACACGGCGATAATATCAGAATGCGACACGAACGGGTCGGAAAAAATACTAGAAAAAACTCTATACAAGTTCCACCTTTTCTGGATATTTTAATGGCCCACTTACAGTAAGATAGGGGTGAGGGCGAGTTTTTGTTATGTATTTATTCTCCTTTTTTTGTCGTAGAAAAGAACAGAAATTCGACCTTCCCACCTCAGCAGCCATACTAATTCACGTGATCCCCTACCCGAAACATTTTTCTGGAGGATCCATAATAAGGTTCACGCTAACCGAGCAAGCTCGAATCGTCACGTAATATCTAAAATCAGGTTATGCTAGTCGAATACGAACGTTGGATGTTATTTTATTTTTGAATTTTTAGAAATTTTAGAATTTTCTTTTCTTTTTCGAATGATGAAAAATATTCAAAGAAGGAAAATAAATTCGGTAAGTAGTACGAGATCGCTCGTTAAATGATAATTTCTAGCGATTTGTATACTAAAAATGAATAATGTCCCTTGTGATGCGAACTGAAATTTCGGATGAATTTTAGATGATTAATCGAGTTACTATTAACTAGACAAGTTATTATAGCCTGCATTGAACCGGCAAGTTAGTATAGTCTATATTACTACATTAACTACTAGTTATTATTGTCTAAAAGAAACTAGAACCAGTTATTAACCTCGTTATCAACCTATCTAATATAGTCTATATTAGACTAGAAAAGTTGAAATAATCGTTATTAGGCCGGACTAGTTTTTATTTATACTATATCAGATTAGATATCCACCAGCCATTTTCGTCTATGTAAAACGAGGTCGCATAATATTTATTGTAGTCTATATTATATTAACTAATATTTATTGTACTCTATATTAGATTAGGTAATATTTATTGTATTCTATATTCTATTAGCTGATATTTATTATAGCCTATATTAGATTGGTTAGTAGTTATTATAGTCTGTATTATATTAGATAAATTATTATGATCTTTAATTTGATTAGCTAATAGTTATTACAGTCTATGTTAAATTAGTTAATATTTATATTAAAGACTGTTTTAAATTAGTTATGTTATTGTGGTCTATATTAGATTAGCCAATTGATATTATAATCGAATATTATAGTGATTAATATTTACGTTAATCTTAGTCTATATTAAATTAGTTAATAGTTATTACCGTCAGTATTAGATAACTAATATTTATTGTAGTCTATATATTAGATTAGTTAATAGGTATTATAGTCTGTATTAGATTAGCTATGTTACTGTGGTTTATAGTTAGATTAGCTAAAAAAATATTTATTGTTGTCTGTATTTGATTATTAGACTATTTATTATAGTCTACAACAGATTATCTCCTAGTTATTACATAGTCCATAAACAAGACTTGTTTATATATATTAGTTAGGCCAATTGTCATAATCTTCATTAGGTCAAATGATAAGAAGTTTACGGGACTATATAGCACGCTGTTGGAAAAAAAATTGTCTTTTATTATCCTTACTACCCTAGAGTACTTTTGCTTTCATCGGTGTTTTTCCAAGGTGGCCATGGGGAGTTACTGTTACTTTGTAAAATCATACGCATCTAATGGTTACCGTCATATGGACCATGGATTATAATCTCTTTTAGTGACGTATGATTCTCCAAAGTAGCCCACACTCCCATACTCCCACGGCCACAGTGGAAAAACAACAGTATAACTATAAGCTTCCTATTGTTCTTTATGTTGCTGAATCAAAATCGGAGGAAATTTATCGACGGAAATTTATTTTAAAAATTTTTTTTTTCTTTTAGCACTTTTATACTACATGGTTTGGGTTTTCTTTTAGTGGCAAAGGGAAAGGTTTTTTTCGACCGCGTTTTCGTTTACAAAATTAACGAAAAGAAACATTTCCTTCGCATTTTCCTCGTTATTTTTCCCTGCCGCTAGGAGGCACTAGAAAAAAACCAAAAACCCAGCAAGATTGTTGAAAAAATAAAAAGTTAGAAAATGCATGCAGTACTTAATGCAGCTTATCAAATAAATCTACCTTATGCATTATAAGAATGGATGCGTTTACTTAATATAGTTTTTGTTATTATTGTTAGAAGTTTTTTTAAGCGGTCGCAACTAATTATACGACTATGTTAATTACCTCTCCAGTTCATAACATTACAGACGGAATCAGAAACAGGTCTCGCGCTTAGCGGCCATTATGGTCATCACTATCATTTCTTTTTTATTTAGCCTTCCCGTGTATTTCTCTCGTGTAATTGTGCGGCCATTAACCAAAAACTGAGCTGATACTTTTAATCACAAGGCACTTTTCTATAAAACCCCTTTTTTCTACTCTCCGCCGCTTATGATGAGGGTTTCCGCCCGAATCGACGCCAACGTCTAATTAAACCTCACGAAGGGCCGTGAGTGCAGATGGAAAGACATCCGACTTAAGGGCAGAAATGGGACAAAATATATTATATGTAGAAAATAAATGTGGAGAAAAAAGGAACACAAAAGCGGCGCCATTGTTAAAA
This sequence comes from Tupiocoris notatus, assembly GCA_037159825.1. Taxonomy (NCBI): domain Eukaryota; kingdom Metazoa; phylum Arthropoda; class Insecta; order Hemiptera; family Miridae; genus Tupiocoris; species Tupiocoris notatus. Next base: position 469,672 of record JASJUZ010000448.1, on the reverse strand, counting down.
TCCCGAGTTAAATGTAGGTTTCTTGCAGCCTTCTTTTTCGCCATTTTCTCTCAACGACTCACCGCTCGGTGAATCCTTGTTGCATTGTATCTTTCTGTGCAAGTGCAGACTAAAGCGATATTCTTTCATCGTGGAACAAAAGAATTCGCAGCATATGGCGGAAGCCATTTTCAAAAGTTCCTCGACCGATTGATTATTGAGAATATTCTGCACCATCGAGGCACATCTGTTCGTAATATAATCATTATAATTTGCTTATTCATATTGAGCAATTATTATTATATTACAGATGGCTTGAAATTGTGGGAATGATGGGACCAAGGTTGCGGCCTTTAAAATACGTCTAACCTGATGCATGCTGCGAGGGGAAAGATACTTATTTGGAAGGTAATACGGCGTCATTTTCAACGTATTTAAGTATAATAGCCTTAAGCTCATCTTATTAATTTTTTTTTGTTCTAAGTTGTTTGACGAATTTTTAACAAACCGTAATAACACTATTTTTCGATCAAAAATCAACTTATTTGTTAAAACGCAATAATTTTGGAATCAGTAAATTTTTTTTATTCAAAGTGTTTTAAAAGAAAAAAGTTTAAAATTTTTTTTCTCATGACTCCTTTTTATTAATATATATAATATATCGACTCTCCTATGTATCTACGACGTTGTAGATCGTATAAGAAGCGTGCAAAATAAATCGAATCGTTTAAATAAATAATAATGCCTAAGTTCTACTTTAATTCATACCCAAGTGTAGTATAGGTACTTCCCTCTTTTAAGGCTCATTGCGTCCATGGCACTTGAACTGAAGTTTAATAGGCTCCAACGGCGTAATCAAATTGAATTTGAATTTCCTCAAATTTCCCTCAGTCCTAACAAAATAATGAAATTTATACATGGGGAAAGTTTCAGTTTGAAACCGGATTTGAAACGAGTGGGGGATGAAAGGATGAACTTTTGACCTGCATTGCTCAACGTCTTTTTTCAAAAGGGATCAACTCAATGAGGAACTGAATCTCGTTGTTTCACTGTCATCTAGACGATCGCGTGTTTTAGTCCAGGTAGTGAAATTCGTCCAGGTACAAGGTTGAGTCCTTTCACATCGGAAATTATAGTTTTTCTGACCGAACGGAAAAATTGACGTCCTCACCTGACAATAAAGTATTATAAATGAGAAGTCCTTAGAATTTTTTCAATACGATCATTGCCATCGATTTGGCCGAAATGAGAATAAATTATTAAATAAAAATGGGAAAAATGAGTATCTATTATTCAATGAGTAAATAAATCATTTTAATAACTCACGAAAATTTCTATCCCTCCTCCAAATTTGTTTGCTCACGAACCTCTACTGCTTTAGAGGTGTAAGAGTTTTCCATTATTCCATGTTATTTATTGAGATTTTTACCAGTCATAAAAGTCAAATTTTTGACGAATCAAAGCCTTTAAATGTTCTTCATGGTCTCGTTCAATTCAGCGTTACCTATATAATTTATCGGATGGATAACAACACACCTCCGTTTCAAAACATTGGAAACATTGAAAAATACAAATCCCTCCTCAAAACCTCTAAAAATACGCTTAAAATAGAGATTACGATTTGCCTATAGAATGAATCATCGTCAGACCAAGAATGATGTTTGGTGAAAATGGCAAGAACTTGAAAAGGGTCCTAGACCTAGTAGGGGTAGTACGGGTAGGGGGTAGTTTCCTCAAAAAAGTGTTGACGGTGGACAGAATTTTTCTATCTTCTGAAGACAGAATTGTTTTTATTGGATACTCAAGAGTCATTCATGCCTTGAAACGTTAAAACAACATTTATAGGTGGGTAGTTTTGACATAATTTTTCTCGGGCAATTACAATGGTTAATTATTGAATAATATGCCAGAATGGTACTAGCAGCAATGCAAGAGGCAGGGTGGCGCTGGACGATAGCGGCCATCATTGTCGAAACGTGGGAGGTGCTTCGGAATGATGTTCAGTCGGTGCTGCTGCCTCTCGGGCAGGTGGACAACGAAGTTAGCGACTGAAATGTTTTCCCTATACATCAGACAGTTCTCGCGCGGTTTGTTGACCCGGGAAAGAGACCAGTTGTGTGAGCGGCAGAATTAGAAATCCAAATTCCACCAGCAAAAAGCTAATGGATACAATGCTTATGGACAACCAGTGCGATTCCCCTGTGATCCACTGAATATTCACTGGGGTTCCTTGAAGGAGGAATTCCCATTCGAAATGGCACTGTTTAAGCGGAAAGTTTCGGCGCTTGATAGAATGTGTTATTTTTACTAATAAAACTCGTGACATTTGGGAAATTTAAAACTCGCTAATTTCTAGCCAAAATTCTCACTCCAACCTGACAGTATAACCAACATGTGAAGAGATGAGCAAATCGGTATATAAATCCAATAAATTACAGTCAGGTACAGAATAATCAATTCAATTTCAGTTGAAAAGACACCTCGTTTTGGGAGTAATTTTCACACTACACTTTTCTAGCTCGTTCGTGTTCTTGTTAGAGTGAAAATTGGTACAATTGATGAGTGGCGAGTGGAAATTGGTGGAGTCGTTAAGTGACATGTGAAAAGTGCAGAGAAGGGTCACGCTGTTTTTTAGAAAAACTTTTCAGTATAGCTTTTTTTCAAATTTTATTTGTTTTCCAGCTTTTGAGCTACTCTTCCAAATGACCTCTGCGTTCCCGACTTTGCAGACTTGACAGAAGATAGACTGGATGAGTCAGGAGTCACTGTAAGGTTACCCTCGATATTACAAACGTGTCTAAGACTGAGAATTCCCACTAATTTTTCGTTCACGTCTTGAATCCACCGACTATCATCACTGATAATTGAAAATTGATGCTCGCTTCGATCACCTATCCGGGCAGGAAAACTAACTCAAATTACCTATAAATAGTGAGGATGATTTTTTGAACAACGATTTTTTTACCAATGACCTGCTTTCAACGTTTGCTTAAATAAATTATGATTTTCATAACAAAACATCCCATCCGTTTTGGGTGCAGATCTTTCAAAGTGTACTCTCTCACGCAATCGTCGTGGCCTTCAGAGAAAGTCTTCCTCATCATTCAACATTCCTTCGTCCATTAAATCCGCGAGGACACGACGAAACAAGGACCAAAAAGCATTTATCGTCGTGAAACTTATTGCAAATAATGGGATTCAAAATTTAAAAGTGAGCCTGTAAGAAGAAAAAAAAACGCTGCAAATGATTTTACAGTGGTTTCTTATTCTTTCGTTTCAATAATGACTTAAGAAGATTATCCATTTGTGATAGTAATTATTCCGAACATTTGTCAACGTTCCCACCGAAAGACAGATTAGCCACCACAGAAAGATTAGGTAATCATAGGGGAAAACTCCTAAATAAATAAATAATAAATAAATCTGAAAAAAAAACATTGGAGTGTACGAATTTTCTCCACTCGAAACCCCTCACAAAATTAAAGAACTGAGCCGTTGTCATGCCAAGATTAATTTTTGGTGAAAATTTAAAAGAAAATAGCTTTTAAAATTCTTCGGAAAAATGTTGACGGCGTACGGTGGACGGATAGAATTTTTTAAAAAACGCTGCAAATGATTGTACAGTGGTTTATTATTCCTTCGCTTCAAATAAAATTTCAGAAGACTATCCATTTCAGATAGTCATTATTCAGAACATGTGTGAACATTTCAACCGAAAAACAGATTGGTAACTATCGGGGAAAATTCCGTAGCAACTATTGTAATTTTAATCTATTTTATTTTTCTTAATTTCCAAATTAAAAACTAATTTTTTGCCCTACCGTACAGCTGGAGAGAGTGTTTGACGACCATTCCAATGAGTATAGAACGATTTTTATAGCTCCAAGAACTCTCGAGTTATACCCTCATGTCAAATTTCTGAAAATCTCCCAAATTCGGCACAAAAGCTGCGATAACTCGAGAACCAATGAAGCTATCGACCCGGCAATGGTCTCATTCGATTCAGCGTCCGAAAATCTATATAATTTAATACCACGTACACCTTTTTCTGAAAAACCTTGGAAAATATGAATTTTCTCCCCCTCAAAACCCCCCAAAAATACCCTTAGAATTGAGCTAGCAAGTTGGTTCAAGAATTGGGCCGTCGTAGGACCGAGATTGATTTTTGGTGAAAATTTCAAAAATTTAGCTATTATGGTTTGGCCGGAAAAGTGTTGACGGCGTACGGCGTACGGCGTACGGCGTACGGCGTACGGCGTACGGCGGACAGACAGAATTTTTTTTATTGGATATTCGGATTCTACATGCCTTGAAACGTAAAACATCAAATTTTGAGGGGGGGTTATAAAATTTTTTTTCTTGGGCGATTACAATGGTTTATTATTGAATAATAAACCAAAATTGGATATTCGGATTCTACTTGCCTTGAAATGTAAAACATCAATAATTTTGAGGGGTTAGACAATCCTTTTTTGTTGGGCGACTACAATTGTTAATCATAAACCAAAAGGCCTTGCAAACTATTTGGTTGAGTTGACAAGTAAATAAGTAGGTACACTTTTCAAAAATGACTAATTATTGTACAGTGTTTAATATTCCTTTGCTTCAATCATGATTTGAAAAGTACATCTACGTTTCCACCTCACAACATAATGGTAACTACTTATAAGGGAAAGCTCCTTAGAAGCTATCGTAATTTCAATTATTTTCATCTATCTTTATAACTTAATTGATTCAAAGTCAGAGTAAAGCTGAAGAGAAAGGTAGACGAGCATTCCAACGATTATAAATCGGTTTTGATTGCTCCAAAAAGTTCCGAGTTAGTTTACTAGATTTTTAAATTGTGAAAAAATATGTGTTTCAGGGTATAATCTAATCTTCATCAAAAGATAATCTTGAGTCAGCGAGAGAAGCCGACAAAGGATTTGGCCGTTATAACGATAACAGTGTATGCATATGAACCAGTTGAACTTCGTGTGTTAATAAAGCAGTGAGAAATTGCAAAAAAGCGTTTGTTTTTTTTTTTAATAAAAAATACAAAACTGGCGAAAGAAAAATGTTATATTAACCCATGCTTCGAACCGGTCGTTTCATCATTATTTGACACAAGTCTAATGTTTACCTTCATTTATCTCATTAGCATCGAGCCGTAAATCTCTCATCGAAAGCGGTAGCTACAAGCTGAGTCAATTTCCGCTGTAACACAGCCTCCGATCCCAACTTGTCTTGCATCCGTTTTATTTTTGTTTTAAATAATTTTTTAACCTCAACAATAACCGCATCGCAGACAAATATATCTTGCGGGTAGACGAGTGAACAAGATCATCAACATTCGGGCTACTGAATATGAAAGCCGAGTTAATAAAACGGTCATTGCTACAAGGTTCGGCTGCGATGTGTGGGTGGACTCGAATTTACTGCACGGGGAAAGAAGTATTGTGCACTACATCTGTAGGCATCCAACTGTTATAATAACATGGGATGTGGAGCGAAAATATTCTCAAGCGGTCTAGACCTCCTGCCGGCTTGAATAACGGGAAGTATTACTCCGTTTCAGCGACTGCAAAAGAATAAGTACCTATATTATAAATAAAATGATTAGAAGTGGCTCGAATATTTATTCGACTTATCATCTACAGATATTCGCGGCCGACCGATGACCAAAGTTGAAATGAGTGAACGTGAAATTCTGGTTCGATCGAGTTCCCTGGATTGGTGATAAAAGCCAGGTCAAATTATAGGGTATTTAATTTTTTTAAATGTATCATTACGTTAACTGTTGCTGCCATGTTATATAATAAGGGTCAACGGTTGTGAGGGACGTCTAAAAACCGAATACGAACAATACAGAAAATTACGAATTTCTCCTCCTCAAAATACTCTTAAAATTGAGGAAGCGATTTGGTTAAAGAGGTGAACCATTGTCTGACCAAGAATGATTTTTGGTAAATATTTCAAGAATTGTTGAATTGTATTATTTATAGTTTCCTTTGAGAAGTGTTGCCTGCGTACGGCGTCGGACGGATTTTTCTTTGTTGGATATTCGAATTCAACAAGCCTTGAAATGTGAAACAACCAATTTTGAGGGGAGTGGTTAAATTTTTTTTTCTAGGGCGATTACGATGATTAATTGTTGAATAATAAACCAAAAATTAAGCGTCATCAGCTTGCTTCAAAACTTCAAAACCTTAAACGTACAAAAATACTGACTGTGAAAATCAAAATATTAAAAACTTCGATCACATTTAATTACGAAGTTTTGTGTTTTATTAAGATTATGGAAACGGCTGATTTTGCACTTGGAGAACCTTTTCTGAAAATTTGATTCGTTTTTCACTGAGATACGGCTACTTTTGTCACTTTCTGTCCACCGACTGACGGACAAAAGACGCTTGTTCAGAAAGTGTTACTAAGTATATAGTACTACGTTAATTTCGTTAAGTTCTTAATATGGTAGTAATAAACAAACGACAATAAAAATCAATTAAATACTAGGTTCTCAACTCTCCGGCATTATAAACAACATATATCATATAATTATTCTCCTGTCTGCTATTTGTTCAGTCGTCTCAACTTATAACCAATTTTAATATTCTCTCTACATTTTAGAAATTCGGCGGAGCCAGTGGACTATACAAGCTGAATAATATAGTCTAAATTTTGACTGCATCTTAGTGATTGAACAATTTGAGTTGAATTGAAATAGAGGAACGAAGGTGAACCTAAGCTGAGCTACAGTTTGTTTATACCTCAGGAATCCTCGCAGATAGCATCCCACGTTTGAACGGATGCATTTCTCGGGCTAGCTCGTACCTTTCCGCGAGGATGCCCTCGTTTAAATCAGGAGCGACACATTTCCAGAGATGAAATGCGAATCCTGGATCTTGGCCACCGCGACACTTATCTTTATCTTTATCGCATTCGGAATGCGCCGTCTACAGCCAGCGGTGTCATATTACTTATTTATTGATTCCCAAGTGTTATAATTAGTCAGGTTGGATTCGTGGAAGGCGAGAGCCAACATATGAAGATAAGTAGCCGTAGGTTGGGAACTTGGTGAGCTTTCTGCTCGGTAAACGAGACATATTTTGCCCCTGGTGAGTAAAAACACGTTGGCCGACAATATTTCGCTCGCTTTGGAACAAGTTGAATATTTGAATTTACTCTCCATTGAGAATTGGGACTGTCGGTAAATGAAAGAAATTATAGTTCGGCTTTCACAAATGAGCAGATGCTTATTGGTTTTTTAACCGACTTCAAACAAGGAGGAGGTTACTATGGTCGTCTAGCGGGATTTTTTTTTTTTTTTTTTTTTTTTTTTTTTTTTTTTTTTTTTCGGTATGTGTTGTCCACCGGCGTTCAGCTCCTGTACGTCCGATCGGGTTACTTTTTTTTTTGTTTGAAAGGGTTACTATCCAGGTAGGTCCCATAATTTTTTCAATTGAGTCCATCCAGTAGTTACGTCTCCAGACGCGGAGAAACGCCGGAAAACGTGATTTTCGCGAAAAAAGGAAGTTTTGACTTTGCAAGCTTATAACTTCTAGAATACTTGCTCGATTGTTTTGTTTCTGGTGTCATTTTGTTCATAATTTATCTGCCTACAAGAGCCTAGCTTCAATTTTTCGTTCAGCATTCTAATATAGCGTGTAGAGAAGAAAGTGTAACAAAAAACGTGATGCCGATTTTCACTTTTTTTGAGGTTTTTCGAGCACCGTTCCCAACCACGTCGAGAAAAAAAATATGAACACTATTGCACTTGAAAGCACTTAGCTGGAGCTTTCTAACGATGGTAAAAAATCAAGTTTAGGTGGCATAACAAGGGAGCAATCGATGTTTTAATGGACCTGTGTTTGAGACCTCATAACTTCCAAACCAAAACTGTTTTTCCATCGTTTTTAAACTTAAATTGTTCAAATTTGAGTCTAGTTTACGTGATTCAAATTTGGTATTGATTGGACTAAAAGTAGATACTTTTTAGGCCGTATTTCTAAAAAATTTGTTTCAAAATCACGTTTTTTGGACTATTTATGCTTGTAGAAAAAAAACTACGTTAGTCATAGCATTCTCGTTAGAAGATTTGAATTCAGCGTTAAATTTTCAATAAATAACATGGTTTTGGAGGCCAAATAACTTCATTTTGATGCACAAACGATTGGCGAATTTCTGAAATTTGGTTCGGATTCTCTCATTCAGTGTGATTGCGTATACGCTTCAGGAAATCATAACTCTATTATCGTTTGAGAAATAAAGAACGAGTGAATCGGTGCAATTCAGTAACCAGCAATGGTGTAGACAATTATTTGAGTTTTGTAAGGTGTATCAATGGGATCAAAGTATCCGGTATGTTGACCAAGAGACCCAAATCAGTGGATGGATTATTCCAAACGTTCAAACTCACTCTCAATCAACATAATAACATTGAAAATAGTTAGGTAATCATTATACTTTAGAACTTCAACGTTCAACGGACTTATGAATTGAGTTTGGACGGTTAGTAGTAAGTGACACAATAATGAAAGCTTGGGAAAATTCTGTAAAGAGAGCTGTCCATAATTGTAAGTCACTAAAAAGAGAAAAATAAAAAAAAACTTTTTAAAAAAAAATAAAACCGACTTCAAAAACTTTGTTTATAAAATACACTCTGAAAAGGAAAAAATAACAAAAATGTCCCAACTTCGCAGCTACTCATTCGCCAACTACACATTTTAAGGACTACTTTACTACTCGTATTGACCTGACCACTTCCTGATTGATTGGATCACCTTCCCTAATAATATAAAAATTACTATTTCTCATTTCCCAAATGATTAAAAGATTTTCCTTTCACCTCTGAATTGCCTCCAGATTTATCATCTTTTGGAGTCGGCGCCTCTCTGGCAAAATAACCGATGGTTACAAATAAATATGAATTTACGATAAATTAGTAGGTGCAAGGTAATAAGTCTGGGTCTGGACGTAAAGATTCTTAGAGAAGTCTGAAATGGTTTTTAGGAAAAGGCGTGAATAGTTACCTTCAAATCGATATTGTTAATAATCAGTTCTCATAAATGCTGATGTGCTCTGTTCAAGAATAGTGAAAACTCATGATATTTATATTCTTACTAATTCGGAATCTATAGGCTTCTCCAATAAAATATAAGAGAGGCGCCGACTCCAAAAGATGATAAATCTGGAGGCAATTCAGAGGTGAAAGGAAAATCTTTTAATCATTTGGGAAATGAGAAATAGTAATTTTTATATTATTAGGGAAGGTGATCCAATCAATCAGGAAGTGGTCAGGTCAATACGAGTAGTAAAGTAGTCCTTAAAATGTGTAGTTGGCGAATGAGTAGCTGCGAAGTTGGGACATTTTTGTTATTTTTTCCTTTTCAGAGTGTATTTTATAAACAAAGTTTTTGAAGTCGGTTTTATTTTTTTTTAAAAAGTTTTTTTTTTGGTATGAAATTCTCAACGAGATGAGACCATTATAGGGCTGATCTATTTAAACATACCCACTGGACACGATGGATTTTATTTTATCTGGTGCAGTTTGGCGTGGAATAGGTGTCCAGGACAAAAACATAACAAGTATCTACTGAAATTGATAATTAAATAGAATCTACCAGGGTTTGTCTGAAACCTAATGGAAACGCTGTATTGATGTTAAATGATGATGCGATATTAACTTTGATTTTATTATTAATGATTCTTCGTGAGAAAACGAATCAAAGATATCATTTTCAAAGTTCACCAAACCAATATACTGAATGCTATACCTAATTTTTTGTTACACACACGGCCTTCCTATCCTATCTAAACGCCCCCGACCCCCACAAGTTTTGAATTCATAAGCGAAAAATGGAACTAAGTGCTCACATTTTGCGGAATCCTGAGTAAATTAGCAAAAAAAAAAAAAATTGTAGAGTTTTTTCAAATTTTATCCCCGAAACTATGAATTATCTGGAGCTAAAATATCAATGAATTTTAACGCAGTTATAATAATATATTGTGCTATGGCATCGGATCGTCCGCCGGGAGGGTCTCGGTCGCCAACGCGACGGCAAATAACGTTCGACCGCCATTTTGGGTTAATTTTGCTTATCAAGATCTTCTGCACGTATCCCTCGACAGTGGAGGTCACGTGACTTGGCCTCTGATCACCGATGATAAAACGAGCTGTTCTTCCACAAGTGAATGTTTCTCATCGACTCAGACTTCCTTGAATTTCAACCATACTGAACGACGCCAAATTAAAAACATTGTTACAAAATATATTTCTATTATAATATAAATAAAATAAAAAATAACTATTAGCAAAAAACGAGTTTCCTGTCAGAAGAATTTCAGTAAAAAAACTTGCGACTAAAGAACATATTTTTAAAAATTAATTGATCACTAAATAAAGCGATATTCTTCGTATAACTAGGAAACTATGTGTACTCTAGTTAAAGAAAATTAAAAATTGGATTTGGGTTTTTCTTTCATATTTTATCACACGACGATTCGCCAATTACGTTGACCTCTTCAAGTCTCCTTTCAGATCTTTTCCACGCTCTTAAAATAAGAGCTGAAAAGATCAACGCTTTAAATCATAAGTTTTAGAAATACCAACTACCTCACTAAAAGTACCAAGCTATTTTAATATAACCTACATAACGGCAAACTATGCGTAGTGCGATTTATATCTGTATAAATTTTCTCGTTCTCGGATCTGATTTTTCCATCTTACGTTCCAATTTTTCAAGCCCTGGTTCATAAATTGAATAATAAATTAATTTTAAATCATCTTAGCATCTGCGCAGTATTTTTTTCTTCTGCAGATTACGATCATTTTCGCTCGCATTCTAATTATCGCCGATTGAGCTGGTTTGGGCTGGTTACATCGAAATTTCTCTCGTCGGACGTCACCTGTCCGGTTCAATTTCGAGTTGACGGGCCTCCTGATTGCCCGATAACCACACGTTATTAAAATAATGCCAGCCAAGTATTGCCGATAATCAGCGAGTTTTCCCTCAATTAAACGCTGACCTAAGTCTCGTTTTCACCTATACGACGGAAATATCAGTTAACTCGCGTCTCTTATTTGATCACCTTCTCTGCCGATATTATTTTACTTAGGTAGCGAACTTATGCAGGGCGAATTACGAGACTTAACTCCCCTCTAAAAAAAATAAACAAATTCCGCGCGTTTTTCCTTTTCAAATTTCCGTTTTTTTTTTTTAAATTAAATTACATTTTTTATTGCAAAGTTTAAGGAACAAAATTGCGCATTTGCAATTTGACCAGAACTGATATTACCCACATTTTTTTCAAACGGGCGCCTCAATTGAAGATTGAAATTGGGTAAATTTTCGGTTTACGTAAAGTGTCGCTCGTACTCGTGGCGATATTATTTTTCCAATTTCACTGACCGACATCTCGTGGGACAACCTGTATCATTTAGCTGTATATAAAAAGAACTACACTAAATCTGATATACAGTTCTTCAAAATGTCAAATTCACGGAAACTTTTTCTCGGCAATTGGAAATTGCTCCCTTATTTTGCTGGCGTCAAATTTCTAGTTTTGACAACCGCTAGTTAGAGAATAAAAAGCTAATTATACGATTACGGAGACGCACAGTCGGCCGCCATGCCGTTATCTGATTGCAGCGAAAGAACAACAAAACCCGGCGCCCTTCGAATAAATAACATTAAAAACGACTTTTGTATATATGATGGATGTGAAACGGAAAGGGAACGTAGAACGAGCACGGTTCGCCGGTCTGGCGCCATTGCCGAACTCAGGAAAACTTCATATTGATTCAAGTTGTGTTTTGACATCGTTTTAAGAAATACGAAAGCGAGTGAATACATTTAGCAAGTAAAATCGAGATAGTATAGTCGAATCGGTAAGTTTTAAAACATTAGAAAAATTATATCTGCAAGTCAATTTTTTAAAAACTTTTTTAAACCTATAAAAGTCACCTTTGATTGAATGCAGACAATAATAGCGTTGTTAATTTAAAAAATAAAAAATAAATTTTCTACAGCATCGGTTGAACCAGAGGAAAACTGGAGTACTTTTGATCCATTTTTATTATTTTTTTGTGGTATGTTGGAAAAGCGCCTTTTTCAGGAAGTAACTTTCAAAATTTTACTGCATACTCTTACCTTACTAATGCTTTTCATTTTTCACAATTGTCGTAGTTGAGTGAAAAGCGAACGAGCTCTTCGTTCCTGACCCAGCAGACGCTTTAGCAATCTTGAGCAACTATTAACGTTTGACTTAGACTGGCAAATTCCTACAAATTTATCACTCAGGTCTTGAGACCATCTGCTATCATCAATAATATATGAAAGTTGATGCTTGCTTCGATCCCATCCCAATAATATTAATTAATCGATCCCAATAATATTATTATTCGGGGGTAGTGTCCTTATCACTCCTCTATATAGTACATAGTATATAGGTATAGGTATGGGTTTAGTAGTTGATTATTTGTGTATGGAGAGTGGGAATCTATAGTTGTTATTATTAGTAGTTAGTAGTTGCTATAGTTTGGTATGTTGGTGGTGGGGATTGTATTGTACTTAGTATCATAAAGTATTGGGTTTTTCCAACTGGAGCAAAGTTGTAGCAGAATTAGACATAACAACTTTAAGTTTTCCAAGATTTGTAACTTGCACAGCGGATAGCTCAAACAAAAAGTCGTCAATTCGATGTTTGAATAGACCAAAAGATAGGTAATTTAACTGTGCGCATTTTCCCAATGTAATGTACCTATCCATTTTTCAACCGTCTTTGCGTTATTCAACAAAATTAGTAGACTATACCCGAAAACATGACATTTTTCAACTTTAAACGTTCTTTTCATCTATTTAGCGCAAAAGAAACGAAAAATAGGCCATATATTATTGATATACACATCATCAACTATCATTATGCTGAATTTGAGCAAGATCTATTTCAAAAAATTTTCGCGAAAAATCCAAGGGGTCCCCCTGCGATTTTTTTCAACCGAACAGTTGACGATTTTTTACTCCTCTCTCAATACAGATAAAAATCTGAAATTTTCAGGAAAGTTGTGTCTTACCAAGATGTATTTTTGTGATTTTTTTTATTTCTCGGAAAAATCTGTAAGTGGTCCAAAAAAATCGGTTTTTGAAAGCTCGAAAATTGGACTTTAACTGTGATTTTCGGGGTCAAAATTTATGATAATCAATTGTTTTATTATGCAGGAGTCTTCATTTGAACGCCTTACACACGTACATAGCAAAAAATTTGGAGAAAAAAATTTAAACAGCGCCACAGAAATTATTTTCCGTTAATTGAGTTTAAAACCTTCCGAGCTCCGCTGGCATCGGTAAGAGTGAAAAATTAAACTTCTGTTTTTAAGCGTTTTTGAAAGCTATTCTTATAGGAAATTTAACGCTGAATCCGAATTTGACGTCAAAACTACGGAAATTCGACGACAACTATCAGAATTTCCCAGTTTTAGTACTAGTAGAATGTTTTTCAACTGTAAAAATTCGTTGCAAATACTCACTGTACTGTTCAATATTATTTTATTACTACTCCTCATAGGAAATTAGACGTAGAATTCGAATTTGAATTGAAAAGGATCAAATTCTAACAATTAAGAATAAAAAAAAATTTTTTTAGGCTTTTCATACTGAGGTGAACTGCAACTTCACTACAGCCAGGTGTTTCACTGACATAGTTACGTGGCATCTTAGTAACTTCAGTTTCCTTATATTACCAATTTTCCATTTCTCAATTAATCATCACTCATGTTCCCGTTTTGCTAATTAAAGCCTTTAAGTTCGAAAGGCATTTCTTATTTCAATTTAATTAACAAAACGTTTTTAACTTTGGAATTTTTTTGCCACGTTCGCGAATTTTGAAAAAATAGTTTCTCTGTAAGAAAAAAAAAAAAAAAAAAAAAAAAACTACGATAGCCTTTAACAGTTTCGAAAAAACCAAACAACTATTCACCTTTAATATTCACCAAAAAGTGAAAAATGAAGTTTTTGTAAAAACAGACAGACTACGCGACCTCTTCTCTATCCCACCAACTTTTTAATCGCAACATCGCTAATTATTCTGAAACAATCCTTCTGCAAATATTTTCACTGAAATTTTTTTTCAACGGTTCAAGTAGGTGCATTTAATATTGCACCGCACGAAAACGAAAAATCGATCGTTTAGGAGGAAAATATAATTAAATGCGACGGCCTCGCGATTGTATCTCTGGAAATTCGAAATTACCCGAATGGCGGGCTATTCGTTAAAAATGCCGCATATCCTCCATCGGTCTTGCGATAAGTATCTAGCTTCGTTCGGTTGCATAAAAACTGTTGTAGCTCGTCAACCATCGATAAGTGTCATGCAATGACAACGAGGTCCGACAGAAAGAAGTAGAGCAGTGATACTTTTTGTTCCATTGAGAAATATTTTGAGGGAACTTCAAACGTCATCAGGCGTCGGAAAAATACGCCAAAAATAAGACAACCCCTGTTCGACCGAAGCCTACCATTATTCACTAGAGCTTATTTTCAACTTGCTACACCCAAGTCGGCGGAAAGACGTGTACAAATGCACACGATGGCGGGACGTGACGAAGTAATTACAGTGTACAGCTAGAGGAACATAACCACTTCCAGGAGATCCTGCTCGCTTGGTTGTTATTATTAATGAATAATTCACTCATTAATTTGCCGAACCAATTAGGACAATTCTCGGAAAACGAGGAATACACATCTCGCCGAGGCGATTTCTCGATTTCAAAAACGCGCGTCGCGCGCGTTGTTTTTATTTTAATAAGCGTTGTTGGTTAGGGAAAAAACGACACGGAATTGTATTTATAACTCGCACACCTTCCTCCTTTACGGACGATGTTAATTCGCCGTTGAGAAAATACCGCTCGAGGGAATAATGGAAGATTATCTTTTGTAAAGATGTAATTTTCCTTTTGGCCTGAGCGTCTTATGAGGCTCATTAGGCGCGATTTTTGTCATCGCAGACAACTTGCTACTGGCTCATTAACCGGAAGGAATCGCCCTCGGGGCGATTTTCACGTGTTCGAAATTCGCGTGCTATGTTGACACATCAACGGGCTTTTCATCAAAACCCATCTCTGAATTTGGCTACGTCGGCTGGAATGTTCTTTACAAACGTAACGGTTTAAAGATGCGACTTACATTTTCTCAAAAATAGGTAAATAGATAATAGAAAAATAATTATAACAAATAAAACCAGTAGTGTGCATAGATCACACAGTACTTCCATGTTGGAGTCGGTAACGGAATAATCTATTATAAAATCAATAATCTCGTACTAAAGGGCCCAACGTTATAACTCTATAACTATTATTGAAAAACTAGCTACTAATATAGATCCCAAAAATAGAAAAAACGCACCAATTAGGTAAATGATGCGGAAGTGCAGTAAGTGAGCCTAAGATAACTATACAAGCCAGGTTTCGTAAAATACCTTAATTTCTATGCACCTCCAGCGTCAAAGATATTGATTTTTCCACGGCCTGTAAAAATCTAAATAGTCAATAAAGCGCATACGGCGGAAGTACGGTGTGTGACCCAATCGACACAAAACAAGTTTTGAGAAATGGAGCCATTTTGACACTTCAATATTGTCCCGTTTCTCTAGCATTGGTTTCAACAGTAAGTTTTTTCCCCTACGAAGAGCCGCAATCGTCCCCGAATCATTCGAGGCCCGTCGGCTACCGACAATGCGTATACCGGTTTGATCACCGGTTCGGAATTCGAAAACGAGAGCCAATCCAGACCGATCGCCAAAGCTGGCGCATCTTTGGATTGCTAGTATTACTCGTAGAATGATTGACAGGTAAAGTTAGCGACCCTAAGGTTTAGGGGTTTCAGAAGGAAGACAGAGCGCGCCGCTCCAATTTCGTCATTACCTGAAGGTTAATTTAAGCCCAGGCTGTTCACATTATTTATAAGGCACCGGAAATGTAACATCGGGATTGGAGAAGCCGCTTTCGCTTTTTGTGAAAAATCATTTGCGAGCGAGAATTGCTGCAAATTGACGTAAACATTTTCGGCCACTCCTTCGACGAACTCAATATGAGTCTCTGGAGAGTAGCTTATAGAGATAATACTATTTCTAGCTTAGTTCAAATTTTTTATCGAAATTTGTGGATCTGCAGTCGAATATTTTATTGGTTCTATCTTGCGTATAAACTATTTTGAACCAATTTAATAAAATCTGAATATTGTGAAATTTTTACGCCAGATATTTTCAAGGATATTCATAATATTATCCAGAAGATATGAAATTCAGGACTAATCATTATATAACAGCGCCAATGTCTTTTCTAACGTTACAATAATTGTATCAATGTTTTCACGTTTTGAAATGAAAATTCGTCCGCTCGAGATACTATTTTTACCACTGAGAGCACAATTGTGACAGCAATATGAATATTTCGGCAAAGACACAACTAAAAAGTGCAAAGCCGATCCACATCCTGAGTTGTCTAGGCCTTATACCTAACTCACTTCTACCTGAGCCTTAAACATCGCCCCTGTCAATCATTCGGAGTCCGTTTGATAATCACGATATACAGGAAAAAACACCAGAAAAGAACGCAGTCTGTTCGGTAATATCCTCCGGTTTTGTGATGGTTTTGTTTTCTCACGATGAAAACTCACTCTGCCACAGATAGTCAGTACCGGCTTTTCCCAACTTGGGAGTATAAATGTGACCTGCAGTAGAGCAATACACCCCAATGAAAAAATGTTACGAACTTTTGGGAAAAATTTGGATAAGAACCATAGTTGAATCAGATATCCCGAGAACCAAGACTGTAGGAAATCGGAACAATAACTCATTCTATACCGAAAAAAAATTATGAAACGTCTTTTTTATAAAGAACTGAAAATGTCCAACTTTTAGAATTTTCCATTTTATAAAGTTGAATGAAAATAAATTCAAGTGAACTAGTTCTATAGTGAAGCTCTGATATTCTTCATATTAATTTGATGAGATTCGGAAAAATCGTATTTCAACGTTCTCTTGAATATTAGAAAAGAAGAAAAAGCGCTCACTCTGCGAGATTTAATTGTTAAATGTTAGGTCCTATTTTACTTTCATCATTTATCCATCATTTCGAGTAATAATGTATTTAAAATGAATCACTCCACTTTTGATTAAAGTGGTCTCCATGGTAAGAAGCACAGTCTTACTGGGAGAAAGTTACCAGAACAGTCGCTTTTG
Organism: Tupiocoris notatus; assembly: GCA_037159825.1. NCBI lineage: Eukaryota > Metazoa > Arthropoda > Insecta > Hemiptera > Miridae > Tupiocoris > Tupiocoris notatus. Next base: position 452,476 of record JASJUZ010000448.1, on the reverse strand, counting down.
TTTATTGATCGGTTAACATTTTTTATGATACTTTTGACCGACTATATAAACCGATTATATTTTAGGTAAGAGTGATTTGTATTCAGAAACTCAGGTCCTGAGCTTGTTAAGTTCCTGTTTTGATCCTTAAATTGTTTTCTTTTATTAAAATACTCATTCTACAGTTTCGTCTGGAACCAGAATTATATTTATCTTCACTCTACCAGTTTTCGGTTGCTGCGGAAATTTCAAATCCTAGGATAAACGTGGACATCACGAAGCTCGCAGTACTTGACAAATTTGGTTTACAATTTTTTACTTTCTGAGCGGAAAAATCCTAAAAATTCGTCCCGCTCTGTCAACAAAAGGCTTATAATTATATTCATCGTTATTTTTATTTTGTGGTAAGGTGAAAATTATAAATGTTCAATGAAAGTGATGGTGCGTTTTTCGTTTCGATATTTGGCAATCCGTTCAAGGCTGGAGGATACCGCAGAATAAAATACTATGGGAGAAAAATGAGCGATTTAACTCAGACCTGTCAAATACAAGATTATTCAGGTTTTGTTCTTCTTTTATATTTGTTACTCTTTCTTATATTATGTTTGGAAATTTAGAGCGGTTGTTTTAAGGAGAATTCCCAGATTACTATAAAAAGAACATGCAAATCTTCAAGTTTGACAAATAGTGACTGGAAGTTACTTAATTAGTTGAATTCTGAAGTCACTTTTATCCGGAAATAGTTAATTATACAAGGGATGGGAAAGGGTGTTACTCTGGAAGTGGAAACCAAAATTATCTTGTCTGGTTTCGGGCGTTGAAGTGACGGCGACTGGCTTCAGTTTCCGTCAGCTCGGAGCCCAGGTCGTACAACGTTTGCAGTGAGTCGACAACGTCAGCGATCTTCAAGGAAGGTTTGAGATAATCCTAATCCATTTTGAATTTTGTGATCATATTGAGATAATAATTTAATTTTTTTTAAACCTGGCTTCAAATTGGCTTGAATTTGATCTACAATAGTTTGTTTCGACCGCTGATCCTCGCTTGAGAATTTGCTATGAAAATAACTCTATCGAAATTGATGCTATTTTTAAAAAGAAAACCTTTAGAAGAAAAACCAGAGAAAGGGCAAAAGCATTGCTTCCATATTCGTGTCAAACGATAGGTTGACATTCGTAGTAAAAAATATATTTTACTACCTTCCTACTGTATTTTAGCTTTTTTTTCTTACTTATTTATTTTTTGAAAAATGACTAGGGATAACATTTTTATGGAATTTCAGCCAGGAAACAGCTCCATAAACGCTAGAACAATAATACTGCGATTATGGGAGAGTATAGACCTTTAAGACTCCATTTTGCTACCTACCAATGCAGCAAATTAAACACGTACCTATATTTAGTTTAACAACAAAATCGACTATTATTTTATTTTCTGTCATAACTAATTGTAATTAATTTACGATCTCTAATTTTATCATAATTTTTTATAATCTCTTCTAATTAATTTAATCTCTTAATTGATTAAATATCTCTTCTAAATAATAATAATCTGATGTTTTACGTTTCATGACAAGTATAATCCAATTTAAAAAATCTGTTCTTCCGTTGTCAACTCTTTTTTGAGAAAACCATAACTGTTGAGTTGCTCCTAATTATAATGGCTTCGTTTATACACAAAAACAGTTTGATAAACGTTACAAAAATATACTAACTCAATTTTAAGGGTATATTTGGTGATTTTAATGGGAAAACTCTTATTTTCCAAGGTTTTCGAAACACAAGTGTGTTTAATATCAATTTAGATAGATTTTTTGACTCTGAATCGATTGAAAACAGAACAGGTTAATGGTGATTCTCGAGTTATAGCAGCCTTTGAGTGGAATTTTCGATATTTTGAGATATTTAGCAAGGTTTATGTAACTAAGAATAAGTGTAGCCCTAATAATCATTCGTTGAAATGCTCGTCTAAAACTCTCTTTCGTTAGGCAAGTAGTTTGCCTTTATTATTAAATATTTATATATTATATTTTAAATAATTAAATTATATATATAAATATTAATTATGTATTGTATATATTATAATAACCTTCTTATTAGAAAATTAAGAAAAATAAAGATTATGCGTCAAATAACGATATTTTTCTCTTAGAGTTAGGAACTTGTCGGTAAGTGGAAACGTTCACAAATTTTTGGGATATTACTATTATGTGTATGGTCTTCTTAAATCACAATTGAAGCACCTGAACAATAAACCACTCTATAATCATTTGCAGCGTTTCTTTTTTTTTATACAATTTATTATACGAGTTATGGAGAAATGATTTCTTCAATTCTAGTTCTAGTTCTGTTACTACTTCATTATACCAGTTGAATAGCTAACTAGATTCTATCTCTATGTGATCGCGTTCCTTTGCGCTCTGTATATTTAGACTTCTGGCGTTGCGTCCGCTGCGTTGATTCATAGTCTAGTGTCTCATGAAAATATATGCAACTGACTATGGAGAAAGAGAATAAAATACAATGGGCACTTTGAGACAGAAATTCCATGACTATAACCAAATCTGTGTTAATTAACCAGAATAAACAGAGACAGTCAACATATAAAATTGACTATTGATTCGTCCCTTCACCCGGTTCTCTCGGTTTATTTAATCAACAGACCTTGAGGAACCGAATGGTGGAACAACCTTCCGAAATTTATTTTGCTACTTGGCATCCATCACGTAAAACTCGATATTAAGGATGAGCATAGCTTCTTAAGAAGCACAGATTTTTTCCAATTTCTTCTGCTGCCAACTCAAAGTACTTTTTCTCCATTGATAATATTCAAATGTATTCGAGAGACTGACGGGTAAAAGATAAGGTTTGGCCCGTGGGATGGACAGTTCAGTGCTTACGTGTAGAAAGTGCATTTTGCAAAAAAGAAAGCCAATAGATACAGCGTTGGGGAAACTTCTTCATAAATGCAGTGAGAGGAGCTTCATGAATCATTTATAAAAATTCACTTTTTTCAAGCGAAATATCTAAAGAAAAAATCATTGCTTTGATGGTTATTAAACGAAAGAGAAAATATGTTTTATTATTCTTCCGCGTTGTCGAATTATATTAGCTTACATGACATAGTGTGTATCTATGTAATGAATGATATCTTCATATTTTGAAAGTCTAAAAACGGTGAAAAGTAATATCATAAAATATCAAACATACCGAACAATAGTTGTTATAAAATGAGCACCAATTGGGTCGATGGTGTTTATTATTTAGAAATGGTAAGAACGAATCGAAAAAAGCGACCGCATCCGAGAACCTTGAGACAGGGCCTGGAACGTCTGGAGAGGCTGTTATGGTAAAGAAAATCCACCTGTAATTACCTTTAAACATCGCTTGTCAAGTTGATAAGCAAATTACCCCTGCCTTGCCCACAATAATAATACACAGACCGTGCACACTTCGTTCAAACGTACCAACGTATCGTGAATTCGGTGGGATATTTTCATTTTCTGAAATTCATAGAGATTTATTCGTATTCATATAGCGTTTTGTCGACAAAATATGAGAGCACAACTAATGTGAAAGAAAATCTAAACTAGAGCATTATTAGCGCCTCATTAGTTAGAACATCTAGTGACAACCATTTCTGGTGATCTTTTAAGATAATAGAATAGTAAATTTTTTGAAATTGAGTTCCCCTTGCTAAGCGATCAATGCCGATCAATGAAACGAGTATTTTAAAAACTTTCATTTTCTTCAGGTATCATTCGCACTCCGTAACGAACATTTCAAAATCTTGCACGTTCAAATATATTGATTTTGGCGGCGAGAAGACATCGAAACAGCAATACTCACAAGTGAAATAGCGAAAAAAGCTGACAGCGTGAAAGTAAGGTGCGTGAGCCAATATATCAAGCCAAAAAATCAAGCTTCATCTGCTTGCTACAACCAACATTTCAAGACCTTAAATGCTCGAAAATTTCAACTCTTACGGCGTGTAAAACGTTTTGTCCATGGGTTATGGAGAAAAACCAGGTGACTGATTCTCCGATTCTTTATTGGCTGGCCATGAAGGTCTTGAAATATTTGCTACCGCGTGTGTAGAGATTTCATTCATTGGATAATACACCATAATTTCTTAATTTTACCTGTGCGTTTTTGTACTTTTTCAGTCTACATGTAAAAAAAAAAAAAAATCGTGAAAGCTCTTCTTAATTTTTAGAAGCCATAGTGCTTCAATTTGAAACTGCTTTCTAGCCTTTTGGGGAATAATTTTTCTATGTGAATATACTCTATGATTTTCAGCATGATGAGTAGATGCTTATAGCTGTTGCATTAACTTACTTTAGTTTTTGCTAAAACGACAGCGTTCAAATTTTTTAGGCAAGAAGTACGACATAAATTTTTTTCATGATCATCTCTCATTATGAGAAGTTCAATCGATTCATTTTTAACTTGTCGCTATAATATGTATACTTTCTTTGATGATTCTCCGTCATTTTCCAGAAGTGCATTGTAAAACTGACGCAGGGAAAAAATAGGAACGTTCCATCCACGGAAGATTTTAATGTCTCGAAGTGCTTCACTGTAAACAAATTTTACGACGTAAACCTTTTGATCTATAACTCCGATGTACAACCAATAACATACATCTTGCAATTTTCCCCTCTCGACCCGAAGGTATTTCTGAAAATGCCACATCCAATCGTCACGATCGAATGATTTAATCTCAATCCATCACAAGGAAAACCTCCAACAAAATAATTCATTTATAGAGCTCCGGTTTCCCTTATACCTAATCGTACCTCGAGAATACAGTCCCGATGGAACGTGCATGAATGTGCCATGAGTATATCTTAAAGATCTGCCCACGGCCCGCTTCTGACGCCTAATTACAAAATGGCCGCCCATCGTCCCGGTTCTCTTTCCACATCCGTTCGCCGTTTGTTTCATCGCCGGAGAAACAATGACGGGAAAATCTCTATTCCCTCCGACTGACGAAAAACCTCATTTTCCATGCGAGCGGTTTCCAACCGTTGTCGATTCAAATTGCGTAGTGTTGGAGTCACTTCGACCTACGCTCGGCTACCTCTCGACTTAATGATGTTCCTACACTGTGCACGAGAGCGTGCGAATGTAATTAATGCACGTCGTTAAGGAAAACTTGCATCTCGTAGGTAACGCGGATTAAGCAGATACATTAGTCAGGCGATTATTCGGCTGGTATTTTATTTAATAATTTGGCTATCGAGTCAAAATTTTTCTCCTGGATTCGATCGTTCCTATCAAGTTCGTCCTAATTTCAAAACGATCCGAGAAAACTCCTTTAATATCGTAATTCATTTTATTTTTATTTTTCTTGATTATTGAATTTAAAGTCGAATTATTTTCATAGCAAAACATCAAGAGAGTGTTTGACGAGATTTCTAACAAGTTTAAAACGATTTTTATAGCTCCATGCATTCTCGAGTAATACCATCATATCAAAATTTTCAAAATCTCAAAAATTTCTCACGAGTGCTGCGAAAACTCTAGAAACATTCATTTAAGCTATCGACTTCATTACGGTCTTATTCGGTTCAGCGTCGAAAAATCTAATATATAAATAGATCTTAAACATGCCACCTTTTAAACACATTGGAGAATACTAATTGCTCCCCCTCAAAACCCCATAAAAATATGAAAATTTCAAGAATTTAGCAGTAATAGTTTCTTCCAAAAATTGCTGCGAACTACAAAAGAGAAATTCATGAGAAAAAATGTAATAAATCCTCCAAAAAGCTGCAATTTCGTCGCATATTTTAGTTTACCATCATTTTGCTGCTGCAAGAATTATTAATATTACCTAGCGTTTGAAAAAGTTGGTTTTAAGATTTGGACAAAATTTACGTTTCAGATTCCATTCTCTCGTCTCAATTGCATGCGAAAATTTTTGTTAGGCATTCGGGAGTCAGGAAATTTAACGCTCTTTCCAACGGTGTAATCAGATTTGAATTTGCGTGCAAATTATTGGGGTTACGACCATTTAGTAAAGTAATATCGAAAACAAGAAAAATTACCGATGTCAAAATGAAAAAATAATTGCATTTTTAGTGGAATAAACATTTTTTATAAAACACTTTCGGTCGAAAATCGTTTAAAAAAATAATAAAAACACATAGGAAAATAGTCGTACAGCTCTCATGTTACTACACCTTGTGTGTACGAATGCCATAAAAATACTTCTTCCAGGTTATTAGCTATCGAGAAATTGTTCGTTTCATTTCTCATCTGAGGTGGTGTCTTTCTTGCTCTTCTACAGTCCAAAAAGAAACCGACGCTATCAGAAAACATGTGAAAATTCAATGTTACTGACAGATGCACACAGTCCCAGGGCGTCTTCTGTTTCTTTCGGCTGCTGCGGTTTTGCGGTTGTCGGTTTCCTTACCCTAAAACAACTGACAACAAATGATGGAACTCGAATACCGCTAATTCACTGTTTGTTGACGCCTCCAGATATCGTTTTGACCCGTATTCTTTTCGAATAAAAAGGGTTGGATTTTTAATTCGTTAGTTCCACACCGTCTGCCGACATCTGCTGTATTTGTGTACGTTTCGTAGTTTTTATTGTGATAGTTGTATTGCGGAACAATTGGAGGGGTAAAAAGAAATTTAATTTTCTACTGCGGTTGGGGATTTTTATTCTACGTTTACGTGTAGTAAATTGGTGAGTTTTAGTTTGTTTTCTGTTTTGTCGTAACTTAAACGAGGGGGATTTGGTTACCCATAATCAAATCAGGTTCGGTATTGGATCCCATACCGTACCTCCAAGTTATGAGCTTTTTTCACGATTTCACTAGTGCGTATTAGGTATTTTAATTTTTACGGGTCGCAAAAATCAATATATTTGAACGCTGAAGGTCTTGAAATGTTTGGGAAGGCGATTGAAAAGTCTGGATTTTCATCACGTGGGTCACATTCAGTACTTCCTTGTAATACGCATATTGACATTGACAATGTTCGATTTTTTCCAACTACAAAAATAATTATATTTAAACGAGATGTTTCTTTATGTCCGCTGAATGCCGTTTGATTTTTATTATTGGTGTCACTCACAGTACTTCCTCGTAATCCGCATTTTCAGTTATCTATTTGTGCACTTTTGTATATTTCAGTCTTCTTGCTTTAAAAATGACTCTATTTCACAAAACATGTTTTGTATCATTTGGATTACACACTGTACTTCCGCCTTATGCGGTCTATTGACTATTTCGATATTTACAGTCCGCGGAATAATTAGTACCTTTGACGTTGGGGGTTCATAAAAATGATCCCATTTTACAAAACTTAGCTTGCATTGTTTTTTAGGCTCGCATACTGCACTTCCGCATTATTGACCTAATTCGTGCGATTAAAACGGTTCGGTACGACTTTTAAATCAAGCCTTCCTACAGCCATAAAAACGATCTCTACTCGTTGGAATGAGAGTCAAACACTCTCTTAAGCTGTTTCGTTATAGGCCAATAATCTAACTTTTAATGAGATAATAATAAAAATAAAAATAATTAAAACTATGATAATTAATAAGGAGTGTTATAATACCAATATGTTGTTCAGTAGAAACATTCACAAATTTTCGAGATAGTTACAAGTGGATGGTCTTCTCCAATCGTAATTAAAGTAAAGGAATAATCAACCACTGTACAATCATTTACAGCGTTTTTTAAATTGTACGCTAATTCTGTTCCCGTTTAATCAATTTGCTTTTACGATGTTGGGATGAAAAACGAAATACACTTGCATCTGGATTGTTTCCATTGACTCAGCGCTGAGAAATTAAGCAGCTGACAGCTTTTGGACAGCGGAAGGAAGACGTCTCTGCTAGAAACCTATTATTTCCCTATTTTCAAGGTGGTAAATTCCTACCAAACAATTTCCAATTATTATGTTCAAGGGTCGTTTGGTTGAAAACCCGTTGATGATAATAATTTCAAATGTCTCACACCTTTAAATGAAGAAATAAATCTATTTAACGATCTTGAATTTTAATTATTACTATAGTGCGTGGGTCAGTTGCATAAAGCTATAGTATTGGGAAAATTCTTCTTTCAGCATTGAACTATTTCAATGATCTGTTGGAGGAAATTTTTAATAGGGTGGGAATCAACCAATCATTTGTGTCTCTGCTAATCCTTATAACTCCACCAATAATACGTCCTATAGTATTAAATTGAATTGGTAGAATCAAGAGGAACTGAACTATAGAAAACGAATTAAAAATCCAACTAATGAATCGATCAAAAAATTGTATCTCCGTTGACCGTTCGCGTTTCACAATTATTTTGATACGAATGAAAATTAGACGAAATTGGACCAAAAATCACTTTGATAAACAATAGTTTAAATGCCTTGGTATTATTTCCTTCTTCAAAATAATACTAGCCGAACGTCAAAAAACGGGTGAGTTTGCTGTTTTTTCAAGTACCGGGAAAAATTCGATATGTCCTAAGAACAAGTTTTTGAGCTCTGATTAACTGTGCTTTTGGGTGGTCATCGCATTCAACACTGTTCGTTTTTAGCTCGATAATCTTCTAATTATCATCGTATACTCATTAATATTGAAACATTTAGCCTTGAAAATTTGCTAATGTCCAGTGATGTAATGTGTGTAATTTCCGAAACTCATGTTCAATTTTTATTCTCCGGATTTGGAAGGAATAAAATGTTATTTCATTGCGAGTTTAGAACTGTTCCTTATTCGGAATTTATCGCAGAAATAGAATTTTCAGTCAAAATAAATATATTTTACTGACAACTATTGGTTTTCCTGATTTTTTTTTTTTGGTTTTCCAGTTATTGGTGATGAAAGTTTAAAATTAGGCACTAAGGCAAATACTCTGGAGCATGATTATGAAAGTCTCTTGAAAATTATTACCCTCGGGTCTATTGAAAATTTGAAATCCCGTGGATCGCATTTTTTGTTTTCAAAATAATTCGAATCAAACATCGAAAAACGTATTATTGCATTTTTTGAAAGGCGAATTATTGTTTTTTTTCTTTCCTTTCTTTTTTTTACTTATAATGCCGGAGTAGTTGATTCCAACTGTGGAATCATTCAATTAAATTTACCACTAATTTCATGTATAGCGGTATTACATTTTGAAGAATTTTTAGAATGATTGTTCTCGTGATCGTCCTCATGCAGACCGACGCCACGTGTCAGCCAGGCTGGTTAATTTGCAAAACGTCGGCGTCAAAGTCGATTCTCCATTGTAATTTCCTCGCCTGCATTTGTACTCAGATGTCGGGCAGTTGAAGGACTAATTGTTCATCAACTAGCCGGCTGGTTGAATTTCGCAGTGCGGACAAAAGTCGGACAGCCTCTTTTTTTGTTAGATCTACCGAAGTAGCGAGGAAATTCGAAAAAAATGCGCTATTTTTTCACCTACGAAGCATCAGACAGCGAATAGTTTATACGTGATCACAACTCGTTTTAGATATACGAAGAACATTCTTTCGAATACGATAGTGCCAATAAATAATATTGTTCCAGGAAATTGCAGATTGTCCGGGCTGAACGTTTCGATATTGTGTAAGCAACTATGATTAGAAAACTCTCGAACAAATGTCAATTGATTTTTGACCGTTTCGAAATATGAATATGGATTTTTTTTTGTTGAGCCACTTGCAACTTGAAAAAAAAAAAACAAAAAAAAAACAGCTACTTTTATCTTAATATAACGACTCTAACAATTTCAACTTCTTAGCTGTCTCGAAGGACAATGATAGAAACCTGTCAAAAAATAGAAACCTGATCGTTCCTGGAAATTGCCAGGGGAATCTGTAGTTTGCGTGAATGATTTTATAATTTAGATTTAATTCGATTTGTTATAAAGATAATTGATATTGTGTATATCAAGAATATATGTGACATTCTCCGGTTCAGTGACACTTCATGTTGAAATATAACTGACATAACTTGAAATTTAAGCAATTTGCCATTTTTCACATTTAATTCGAGCTCTACGTCTAACTTTCTTTGATAATGTGATCAAAATATTATTGAACAGTCATGTAAATATTTGCAAGGAATTTTTAAAGTTGAACAACATAGCAGCGGTGTAATACTAAAACTGAAAAAAAACTAATAGTTGTCGTCAAATTTCCGTCGTTTTGACGTCAAATTCGGATTCAGCGTTAAATTTACTGTAAGAATAGCTTTCAAAATCGCTTAGAAACATAAGTTTAATTTTGCACCAGCGGAGCTTAAAATTTCGGCCGGTCGGGAGCTCGATTTACGGAAAATAATTTCTGTTGCCCTGTTTGAATTTTTTTCACCAATTTTTTTGCTTTGTACCTATGTAAGGCATCCAAATGAAGACTCCTGCGTAATAAAAAAACTGATTTACATAAGTTTTGACACTGAAAAGCACGGTTGAAGTTCGATTTTCGAGAGTTCGAAAACTGATTTTTTTGGATCATTTGCGGATTTTTCCGAGAATTGAAAAAAATCAGAAAAATACATCTTGGTAAGATACAACTTCCCTGAAAATTTCAGATTTTTATCTGTATTGAAAGTCGAGTAAAAAATCGTTAACTGATGGTTTAAACAAAATCGCAGGGGTACCCCTTGATTTTTTCGTGAGAAATTTTTTGAAATCGATTTCGCTCAAATTCAGCATAATGATAGTTGATGATGTGTATATCAATAATATATGCTTCATTTTTTGTTTCTTTCGCACTAAATGGATGAAAAGTCCGTTCAAGTTTAAAAAAACGTGATGTTTTCGTGTATACTCTACTAATATTGTTGAATAACGCAAAAACGGTTAAAAAATGGATAGGTAAATTAAATTGGGAAAAAGTGGTCGATTGAATTACCTAAGCTAAATTATTGAAGCTAAGACAATAATTTCCTAGGCATTTTTCATACGTTTTATGCCGTTTTCATCTTGAATAAAATGCATAATGCCATTTTGAATAACATTTGTCACGTTTTTGATGCTTTATCTTGTGCGATGTAGGAAGGTTTATCTCGACGCATTATATTAATATTAATGCGGGCTGGGGAAAAAAATCAGTGCAGTGTGCAAGTCTGCGAAGTTGCCGAGGGTGGGGGGTTGGCTAGGATACGGGAAGGTGCCATAGTTGAGCCCGTATGACGTATCGTCGTCCAATTGGTCAGCTCAAGTTGGAAAGGAGGGTTAACAGCTAACCAATGGGAGGAGCCTGAGGTTCGGCCGCCCCGCGTGGCCGCCAGTTTCGCGCCGGTCGTCCTCCGAGTGACAAGTGAGTTCTACGTGGTCCGATAACAAAAGCTCCGCGGGTACACTCACAGTTGCCTGTGAGTGAATCCTCACAGCGGCCTGTGAGTGGCGGCGAACCGTGAAAAACGAAGAAGTTCGCGGTTTTTTCGACGTTTATTTTCGACCGGTTTATTTTAGAACCAGTGGTTGACGATCAGTGACTTGCAAGCCGAACGGTCAATGGAAAAATCTATGTAACGTGCGACCTGGTTCGGAATTTCCCCTTTCCCGAATTCCTCAGAAAATTAATCAATTATCCAAATCACTTTCAAATCCCTGAAATCTGGATTACCTGAACGTGAGCGGTGCTGGGGGGGTGTCTGAACTGCAGATACACCCCCCAGCCACTCCCCACATCTCCCAACTGGGCACCGTCTACGCGACGAAACGACGCCGTCGCAATGGGAAAAGGTAGGCAATTTTTCTTCGAATTATTATTATGTCGAAAAAAAGTGCATATACAATTTTATGATTAGATTATAATTTTCACATTCATAATTTTTTTTCTCTATTTATGCTGATGACCTTTGAATTTTTCTTAGTACCCACCGAAACAATCAAATCTAATTTCAATCTGTGTATCTTGTGTTTGCAATATCGTCCACCTAAGAAACGAGGTCGATTTAAAGATTTAATTCTCTCTGAAAAATCTCACCAAACCATCCAACTAATTTCCATCCAATTATGTTCTAATATTATTTTTATTAATATTGTTCCCCTTTTAACCAGAAACGGAATTCTTCAACAATATGTTTTTCTCTTAGATGAATCCAACATAAAAAAGCGACGACTTGATTTGATCAGGGATAATTAGGCTAAACCGGTCGGTCGCATGCCTAAAACAGTGCTATTAGTCACAATCTCTTGAACGTATATCGTAAAGGTAAAACATAATTCACGTAAAGTCTCTAAACGGGATGATGAATAGATTGTTTGCATACTATGTGTCTCAGCCGTATGAATCGCTCCGAAAAAAAAAATAATTTCCGTTGAAGTTTGCTTACGTTTTTAGACTAATCGATATCAACGTATGTTTTGTTTTTTCCGCTGAACTGCAACACGATCTGGAAAAATTAGTCGAAAGATGTCATCTGCGATAAGTTGTTGCAATCCACAATATTTCATTTTTTAAAAATAAAAATAAATTACTAGCCATTAACTGAGAATTTTGCGACGTGTTTGTATTTGGCGAAGAAGCTCCAAGGATTCACGGAGAAAATTAAATATTAAAAAACAGGATAATTTATTTTAATAAATAAAATTTTTGAATCAGTGTCATCCTATAAATATTACGGAGTTTTTGCTATATTTTAGTAATTTTATTTAAGCATACGGTGAAATAGTGTTTAATAAATTCTATAAAGTGCCTAATCCGTGACGGATGTTATTTTCACTTTAAAATTTTTTTTGAATTATTGGCTAATACTAACAATTAATGCTGTATAAATTGTTAGAATATTTTTTCTCCCAACAGTTAGTGAAAATTGGTGATTTTGTAAAAACGTAAATATTTTCATGGTCCACAGTAAAAAATTATACGAGTTTTCGTATATAGGAATTACAGACTACCGTGAGAGCTCTAAACGCGGCCATGCTCGTGAGAAATTCACAAGTCAGCTCACTGTCAACTGTTGGCTGTATGAATAACCTTCCTAACAAATATATCCACCCGTAAGTGCGCGAACTATTCCCCAAACGAAAATGGAAAGAAAGCTACTTAAAAATAACACCATACTTTATTATTAACCTTCTAAAAATGTTCAATGGCTTGCTAATAAATTACAACTAAAATTAATATCCATTTTCTTTGTTTTAAATCAATTTGTAAGGCGTTACTATTTCGTAAATTATTTGCTTCAAATAAAGATCCATCCTATTATTTTCCACTGTAATATTTCAATCGACTAAATCTCTTTGATATCTGTCACTAAAAAAAATTGTAGATTAGGTTATGAAAAATTCAGCCGCCAGCAATACTTATCATCATTCCTTCCAGCTTCTAACAAATAAATGTGGATAAGACCAAATGTACTTATTTGATCTGAAAAATAATTTTAACTCGAATACCTATAATAGTTCGGCTTCAAAAAACACGAACTAGCTAGAAAAATGCTAAGTGAAGAGTGACAAAGTTGTGAAGTATTTTAAAAACCTGCCACAGGATGCTTTAAATACGTGATTGTTGAACTAGTACAAATTGTTTCTGTATAATATTTAATTAATCTCAGCTAATATTTTATTGATTCGAATATTCTCAAGTTCGATATTTAAAAATATATTGCGGCAATTTAAAAGCCGGTTTTCTATATAAAAAACGCAGTGGTCAATACCCTACAGCCTAATGTATTTATTAGCTCGCAAAATTCACCCTAGAATTACATTCTAGAAAGACGCGTTTTATTCTCATTCGCCTTTTACACGGAACAAAGTTAATATAAAGACGAATAATGCTACTTAGCTCAAGAAAATGCTCTAGGCTTGAAGACGATTGATCAAACAACGCTAACGGGAGCCACCGCCTGACGACCGTACTACGCTGAGGCGCAATATGCCCACTTGGGTGCTGTATGCTGGAAAAGCGCTACGAGGCGTTGAAGTAGATTCTCTAGAGTCGAGCAACCGATTTGTTTTACTGTTAGAATGGTAACGAAAAAATTGTCACAGATTTTTCGTCGAGGGTTCTTAGAGAATTTCATTAAAAACAGCTCTATCTCAACATTTAATGGCTTTTAGGCGTAATCGAATTCCAACCAACACAAATGTACAAATGCGCTAGTTATTTGAGGTTTTCAACGATCTCAGAAAAGATAAAACTGACGGTAATATTATGTGACAGTACTATTCCGCCGAATTTTAGATAGTTTCAGAGTTAAGGCGTCAAAGGTTTTATTTTTATTTTTATTTTCATTATTATTATTATTATTAATTCATTTATTTTTGTTTGATCGATTGATTGATTGAATCGGTTTATTTATTTACCAGGAGAAGAGAGATTTTAATTCTATTATACTTACAAAAATCTGGAAAATTTTGCCAGCACATGGTCACTCTTTATTAACGGCATATGCACTGGACGGCTAGATGCATTCATAACATCTAATTGATTCTACATCTGCATCCCCGATGTTTCGCTATTGTAAAAAGTTGATTTGAAATAATACTAAACTGTGAACAGAAGAAAAATAACGTTGCTAGTGTGCCTAGTCTAACAATGAATATTAAATGTAATTTTTAATTAATTTTTTTAATTATTTTTATTTAAATCTAATTTTTCTTAAATGTTTCAATTGCTACATTGGTTTAAAATTAAATGAAAGATTATTATACGTTTCAGTACTTCGTATAGTAATGATCAAGGAAACGCGGTTGTAGACATCTTGGAATTATAAACTTAAATTTAGCCACACGCGTTTAAACTCTCATGGACGTTCGCAACTGCTCACTCAAGCACAATAGTTCACCTCTGGTAACCACAATAACGCAATCACAAAAGTGTAGTCCCGCACCATTGCTCATATTGTCCTACTTAAATTTGTCCATCACTTCATCATCAAACTATAAACTAAAAATAAATCTTAAAGAGAAATTCATTACCCGCTAACATTTCCCTGTAGACTCATAATTCAAATCACACATTACCGCCAGACAATAATAAAAAATGTGAAATCACAAAAGAGCGCACTAGCCTTTTTTCTTTATCAATAGATTTATAAACTAAGAGAGCCTTTAATGAGTACAGTAACGGGTATGCTTTCTTGACAACTATTTTCACCTGTTCATTCTGAGATCGCTTCTCATTTGAAACGACCCCGAGACATTTCACGTTTCTCTCATATGAGATACTTTCATCGCCCGGAGGACACATAAGACAACTTATAAGATGTATATGTTTATTACTGAGGCGTTAAAACGCCCTAACTTGCAAAGCTCTCGGCCAAATAAACAGATGCGTATAGAGAAAACTTTTTTCTCCTCAGACCGGAAGCAATGGACAGAATGCGACAGACAAACGGTTTTCATTACCAGTTCATGTTATAGCGTAATGCCATCGAAGCCATAACATTATGCTCTGACGTAAGTCGAAGATGGGAAGAATTACTCGGACAAAAAAACTGCCCTAATTACGAACGATTAGGTAGGCGTTACTGGACCATCATTGTTCGGTAGGCCCTCGAATTCGGAAAGTCAAGGGATAATTTCTCGGCCGAAAAATCCTGCCATACGATCCGTGACGAAATCCGATGTAAGTTTTTGTATAGCAGGTATATAATTAAATGTTCATAATTATTATCTCACCATTATAGAGAATTTCAATGATGAAAGTACACAATTCATTAATGTTGAAGAAAACTACGATTGTGATGGTGTTTTTAATGCGGAAAATTACGGACCTATGTACTTGTTTGATTTCTTTAATCACCATTTCACTTTGCATTTGTCGAATTACCATCGCTCAACGTTAACAACTGAATAAATATTTAAACGCCCTGTCCTTTAAAATATATAGAAAAAGGACTCTCTACTGAATCTTATATATTTTGGTACACTACTCTTATATATTTTAGATCAAAAGAGCTTACTTATGTGACGTTCTATCTTGATTGTATGAGGTTCTCAGTCGATATCATAATAAACGATACTTATAATTAACAATGTAGTACGCCGTAGTCAGTACTATATACAAAACAGAGAACGTTTGCAATTTTAATATTTCTATGAAATTCATAGAAAATATTTCTATGAAAAATTTCTATGAAATTCTTTGAAATTCATAGAAAATATTTCTATGAAATATTTCTATGAAATTCTTTGAAATTCATAGAAAATATTTCTATGAAATATTTCTATGAAATTCATAGAAAATATTTCTATGAAATATTTCTATGAAATTCATAGAATTATTATATGAAATATTTCTATGAAATTCAACGTGAAATCTATTAGAAAATTGAAAAGCCCGTGTATCTTGTCATGTTATTAAAATATTTCGAGCCAAACCGAGCCAAAACAACCTCTAAAAACCGACAAAACCAAACAATAAAAAAACCATTTATAAATACTTTCGAAGCTAATGTATCTCTCAATAGTAAAATATTTATCTTTATGGCTAAAGATAAACTGAATTATTACCAGTTTAAACATCTCTAAAAATTCGAAAAAAATTATCGTTCCTCAGCAAAAAGGAACCGTTGGAAACAAATTGGCTGTTCATTTGAAAATTAGGAAAGATGAAAATTATTAAAATTACAATAGTTGCCCTCCTACCATCCATTGTTTTCCCTTATAGTTAGCAATGTTGTTAAGTGGAAACGTTCACTAATGTTTGGACAAGTGCAAATGGATGGTCTTCCTAAACCATTGTAGAAGCGAAGGACTGCACCATCGTGCAGTTTGAAAAGTGGAACGTGAGGAGTTGAAAAGTATTTTCAACAAATAGGCCCCCGGCAATTTTATATAATATTCATTTTCATGAGCTCACATCGGTCTGCCCGATGGGAGGCCACCTTTCAACACAGAATGGTTCTAGCATCGAGCATTAATCATAACTAGTCTTCACCGCAATGCTCAGCTAGTACATCGATACTGAAGACAAATCACTTCGACTTTTTAAGCAGTTTTATATTATCTCCCAAATTTGTAATGCTGCTGTTGGATCAAACCTTGAAACGTTTGCAGCAGGAAGTCTCCTCCGATCAGCGCGAGTGTTCAACACCCAAAGGAATCGACCTAAACGAGGGCCGACTTGAACTCGGTTGGTCCAAGCTTGATCTTGTGATGTGGGTTAATTCGAGCTGATTTGGGCCCACCGAGCAAGCACAGACTCGCCGGCACCCGAAACGGGTTGTTAACTTGACATTAGGAGTTTAACTGAGGGGCAAGAGTAACTCGAATGAGTTACATGAAGAAATAGAAGAGTCCGCGTCGTTTTCAAAAAGTCTCTATAATGATCGTTGGTAATGAGAGAGTTTTCGGCAACTGGTCGAAACACAGTTTAAATGTCATCATAAGCTCCCAAATAGGCTCTGATTGCTCGTATCGTAGGTGACAGGCTCTTCCTGAAAATAACAACCGGGCTCGGCGAAAACCGTTTCTTTTTTTGGAAATCATCGAAACGAAATCGAACAGAAGTGAAATTCATTGTGAAAATACTCATGGGGCTAACGTTTTCTGGAGAGGGATTAGTCTACTTGTGAGATACTCGAGAGAAAGATCTTGGCAAATTGAAAATAATTAGGAGAGTAAGTGAAAAGTAAGTTAGAGAAAGTTTGCTATAGCGATAGATTTCGTTGGTTGAAATTTTTCTTGAACGATTTTTTTTTCGACAGTTTAGATTCAATCAAAAATTAATTTAGTTCGAGTGTTTTCATTTGAATGACTCGAGATTCATGCGGAATTTGGACGGATTCTTAGTAAGACCTTAAAAGAAAGTTGCACTGGAACTTTAAACCGTAATTTGAACTGGAAGAATTTTACAAAATTCAAATACTAGAATCCTCAGTGTGATCCAGAGGATGGAAATAAATTTTAATCAAGATAAATAAAGAATACGTATTTCAAAATATCGAGCGGTCAAATTTGAAATTTTTTGCCAAGTTGATAAGAGAAAACGTTTTCTTTGGGAAATTTGGTGTACCTATTATAATTTAGCAACGTCTAGATTCACTAGGAGAACATTTTCTGAGCAAGTTTTCGGATTTAATCGGTTTTTTGGAGGAAATATGAAGAATTTCAGCGGAGATAGTACGAATCAAGAATTTTTTCTAAGATTTTAGTGCAGTACTTCAACTATTTCCTTCCACTTAATATGTAAAAATATATGTAAAGAATAGATGATACTTAAAAAAATGGGGTTTTCCAAATACATTTTATGTCCATTGCACAAATCGCCTTTATTCATCGGAAAATAGTTTCAGTCCTTCGCAAACAAAACTTTTTTTTTAAATATTGCGAAAAGATGAATAATTCTAGGGAGCGTTGAAATAGCGTGGAGAAAATGCGATCAGTTCACGGTGAGCAGATGAGACGCAACGCTCGCATTCTACGGGCTCGTAAAGTGGCTCAGCAGTGACAAGCTGCTTGCCAGATAAGTTCCATTTACCGACTCGTAAGTTCTCAACTCCTATCAACCGCGGTTCATAAATTGCGCTTTCCGGAAAGCATGTGGGATAGTCACAACGGATCGAACGGAATGAATAAAAACAAAAATTCTATTAAACCGTAGACAAATAATGAAAATATATTTTTTCTAAATTTTTCCAATACCTATATTCAATTTACATTTTTTTTTCTCACGATTTCTGAACCATCTCATTTTCACCTTACGACTTCGCAAGTGGAAAATGGAATTTTTATTTCCGACCGCTTGCGATATTGGCTCGTTGTCTTTGTGAAGTTGGTGTGAACAAAATCGTATATTTCTAATGGTGCGGTTTTTCTGAGACCATAAAGCGTGGAGCTGCCAATTAGTTGGAGGACTGCCGCATTCGTATTAATTGGGCGATAGAGATCGAGGCTGTGGGATTGTTGGTTTTTAATTATCCGAGTAGTCAACCGTCGCACATAATGAACAATAGTCGGCATTTCGGCTGTTGAATTATCAATATGATTTCGTTCAGCGGGGCGTCTCAAATATTAAAATACTGTTGGAAAAAATATCGTAATCTTTGTAGTAGTTTTCTGTGAGTTTGCCGCTCGCACGAAAACTGTTTCTACAATTTCATCTTTCTCGAAAGTACGATATGCATGCATAATTAATATGCAGGCTAATTTAAGGCGGAAAAAGTAAATGTCATTCTAAGGTAAAAGAAATCATTTAAAAAAAATTAATAGGTTTCCATTTTTTTTATGGTGGGTTAATTTTACTCAAATTATTCTTTAATTAATTAATTTGGAATTCTGTTTTATAAGGAAAACGCGCTAGCTATAAAAATATTAGTCAATGATATTTTCACGTTTTTACATCTTCTTCTCCCGGTCTTAATTATTTCCAACGCTCGCCCAATCGATATCTGCAATGGCAGACATAAACTGATAGACCACCCCTAAACGCTAGCGCATAGATTATTTTCCATTCCGGTCCCGCTCCGATATCAGACCGCAATTTTCACACGGGCTCGAAATTCGGAACGGATCGTTGAGATGAAAGGCCGATACGAGAGGTGCATTTCAAATGCAAAACACAGGTTACCCGTATTACCTAGGCTGGGATTGATGGCGGAAAGTGATAGCCCGCTACAACTATAGGTACGTATAGCTTTTGCTAGAGCTGACCCGTTCACAATTATAGTACAGCCGAAAGCCGAGTTTCTTCTTTTTTTTCACACCGATGACGTCAGCGTTTATTCGCACGAGGTGGGAAATCGTACTTTAATAAATGATAGCCACCCAAAAGAACTCGACGAGGCGATGGAATTATTGCAATTAACCGTCCGTTCGTCTTATGCTCTTCCTATGCGGCAACGCCGACTACTCGTCAACTGGTAAATAATTGAGATGATTATAGGTTCGTAAAAAGCATGCATTCGACGTTTTTCACCGCTTTGACTTCTTATTGTATAGAGCGAGATAGAAACATTCTTGAATATTATGCGACAGTTTTTTTCGCTGAATTTTAGATAGTTTCAGAGGCTAGTCTTGATTTTTTTTTAATAACTTTTTAATCATTATTTATTTTATTTTGGTTTATTACTCAAACGAATGAATATTGTAACTGTTAAACCCTTCCTCAAAATTTGGTTAGTTACGTTTCAAGACATGTAAAATCCGAATAAATATAACAAAAAATAAAAAAATATGCTGTCTATTTTCTGTTTAAGGGGGAGATCATTAATATTTTCCAAAGTTTCGGACAAAAGAGTATTTATTATATATAAATTTCTATAGGATTTTTAATTTGTCCATTACGGGGTCGATAGCTTCAATGGTTCTCGAGTTATTGCAGCGAATTTCCGAGATTCTCATAACTTCGCCATGATAGCACAGCTCGTTTTCGAGCTATAAAAATCGTACTGACTATCGAGTTGGGTTTTCCCACGATTTTCGTTAGCATTTCTTGAGAAAAAAAAACTAGCTCAATATTCGAATTTCGAAGTAAAAAAATTCAATGTCGGCTGAAGTTCTTTGGAAATCCGATTCTTTACAAGGTCCATTCTCCGCTTTTATTGTTCCCTTTCATACACTCATTGATTCCAAATCAGTCAAACGGCACGCACGATTCGAAAACGGCTTTTCAAAAGCGAACATTTATTTCTTCGTATTGCTTTGTACAGGACGAGTCGGTAGCAGAAAATTGGAAACGACTTCAGAACTTGGGTATTTTAGCGGTTGGAGTGATCTCTAAGCTAATTGGTCCTTTCCGTGACTCATACGGCGAATCGATGGCTCAGACCTGTTATTATACTCACTGGTTGAACAGTTCTTAGTAGGACTCGAGTATTGATGAGTACCAGCTGTTTGGCGGGAAATTCCTTCTTACTCGTAGGACTGGCTAAATGAAACGTAATAATTTCGTAGAAACCGCTCCAATAGGTGTCAGATGCAGGGTAGAAATTATTTCTAAAAAAAAAAAAAAAAAAACAAGCATCGAATCAAGTTGTTTGAAACAGGTACAAAAACAATAAAATTTGAAGAAAAAAAAAATGGCTAGAAAAAAGTCATATTGATATTGAAAAGTGCGTTGCAATACTCAAATCGAAATAAATCAATTTGATTTCCAGTATAACCTCGATGATATTTAAATATTTGTCTTACACGCATAATCGAATCGTTCGCTTAAGCCGTTAAGCCAACATTTTGGCCCGTGTTCATCAGGTTCATGTTGAATCTGTGAAGGTACCTGTGTATTTATCTTAGTTGAGAAAGCTCGCGTGGAGCACGCATAGTCTGCCTCGAAGATGACTTTGGTTCACCTTCACGAGAAGTTGCTCCGTGTGCCTTTTTATTGATTTGAAACGTTTCGCTTTTTTTTCTATTTTTTTTTTTTTTTGTCGTACTTGCGAAAAAAAAAACTTGAGGAAGAGGCTGCGTTATAAATACGTTTTATAGTATTTACCAAGTAGTAAACATAGCGTGTATAATTATTGAGATTAATGGCGAATTATTGAATGGGATAAATACAATTTCATACGTTAGCGAGCGATTGATTACAATAGAGGTGCTACAGTGGAGTACGATAAAGAACCGATGATATTATAGAGTATAATTGAATATTGTGTGAACGGCAAAGTAAAATGACAGCGATTGAGCCCAAATGAGAGTGTAGAATAGTATCGAGCAAAATTCAGAACAACAGCTGAAGAATAATTTTGAAGCAATATAATTTGTATGCTATTGAGTTTCGCACGATCGAGAAAAATTGAGAGCAATAGAAGCGCAAGGGATATCATTCAAATTAATACAATAGAATAATTGGAGATTTTTTAGGGAGAGAACAGTCGTATTTCCAACGGTTTTCATTAAAAAAAATGTGTATTTGGTATCAATTTCTATATATTTTTGGACGCTGAAACCCATAGAGGGTTTCAATTGCCATCATAATTCCTGAATTACCCCAGTTGTTGTGTGAAATTTTCGAAATTTTCAAAAATTTGGCATTGCGTATAGCTCGAGAATTTATGGATTTATAGAAATCGTTTTGTACTCGTTGAAATGGTCGTCCAAAACTTGCATCAGCTGTATCATTAGGCGATTAGTTTGATTTGAAATTAACTACATTAAGAAAAATACAAATAATTAAAATTACGTAGCTGCTAAGGAGTTTGCTCTTACTTACTATCACAAAAGGATTGAAGCAAAGGAATAATCAACCACTGTACTATAGTTTTCATTGGATACTTCGCTTGTCTTTATATGAACCCTGCATCGTCATCACGACTGCATTAATCAGTAATTTCGATAAGCTATTTTCTTAAGAGCCCGAATGATAAAAATGGACTGGTATCCACCTGGAGAAGGATGAAGAGAGTTGGCGTGAGTAGGAGGCATTACCGTCACTAATTAATGTTGTACCGTTGGTTCGAACGTCGCAAGGGAGCGAAGAAGAGCATTTCGGGATGAGGAGCCTCATGGACGGGCGGTTTTTCCATTTGGTCGCTGCACAATCGCTCATTTCCTAGTGAAACCTTTTTCTCTGAGCGAAAAACAATCCATCCTCCGCAACCTCGCGTCGCATCCTTATTTTGCGGCCGATTATCACTTAATTAGCGCCGGTTTGTTTTTACAGTGTAAACTTTTTGTTCCCATTCGTTTTGCAAGATCAAGACTTGGTCGGTTAGTTCCATTTAGCGCTGAATGAATAATTCTGCAGATGGTTCCGATTAATTTTGCAAGTTGCTCGCACACTGATTTGCACTACAAGGAATAATTCAGTGTTTAGGAAAATTATCTTTATCTATGAAAACGTGGAATATTCTAGGAAAGATTAATTCCTAGATTTGAAGCGTGGTTTTCTATTTCAAGAGCAGCTTGTTAAAAAAAATCGAACCAAGTCTTCCCGTCTTAATTCGAACTATACGAAGCTATAAGTTCCGCATAGGAAGAATCCGATTATTTACTAACACTAGGACATTTCGATTTTGTCATCTTGACTGGAAAAAATGGAAAAAAGAGCGAGTTGGTTTTTGGTAAAATGATAAACATTGATTCTACGATTATTTTTGCTGTAACTGCACCAATTGTTGACTGTGGGATTGGTATAGTTCTTGTCTATAATTCGTACTTTCTATTATTAGCAATTTTATAAATTTTATGATTACTGCTTCTCTAGCCATTTAGTGATAAAATCCGAAATAATTCGGAATAGTGTGTTTTTCGAAATAACTATCGTGAACAGATATTTAGAGCATTATCCAGTGTTCGTAGCGGTTAATCAGTGGTACAAATAGCTCAAAAATTCTGCGATCGCTAAGAATCTCCTTTTTGCTTTCTCCCGATGGGGAAAAAAACTATTGAAATGGTAAAAAATGAAAATAAATAAAAATGCGTGATTTTTCCGTTTTATTAATTCGATTCTGTAAATGACAAACTTGAAGTTTGTCATCGTTGTATTGTTTTTACACGTTGAATATCTAGGGTGTAGACACTAATGCGCTTAGCTCTTTCTTCCAACCCCTCGAACGGCTCATCTTGTATTTCGAGTAGAAATGATGTTAGCTTATTATCTTTCAGCACGACATTTCACTTCCATCTGACAGATGACCGAGTAATTGGTTAGTTTTACGCGAGCCCTTTTCACGTAATGAATATCGGCCGTTCGACTCTCGATGAAGTTTTATGAGTCAGGCGCCGTGAAAATTCACATCATCAACTGATGTGCCTGTAACTTATCTTTTTTGGGCTGTCTCCTTTTCAGTAATTGACCTCATGTTCGCTCAAGGTGATTGAGCATTGTACAGTTTTTCAAATTGCTCCAACATTTCCCATTGTAGAGGGTTTTCAGATATACATTTTTAACCGATACTACCATTTATTGCCCTTATCGGATTTTCCGCTCAAAATTGATGTCTTTTTTTGTTGATAAATCAAGGAAGTTTTTCCTGAGGGGGAAATATATAATCATTCATAAGGTCTTTAGAAGTTGTTTACACAAAATTTTCTAAATTTGAGGAAGAAATTGTGAAAACAAAAACTATTTTTCAAGGCAGTCTACTGTGCCAAGCCTGCCCACTGATTTTGCACTGGGCAAATTCTTTCCGAAAAAGTCATAATTTTTATTGAATTTTCATTAAAATATAACAATATCTGCAATTTTTGTGAGAGCAGAATATTTCACGGACACCGCAATAAACTATTCCAGTACAACTTCAGATTACGAATCGATTACGTTCGTATGGTCAATATAACTATCATCCATTGTCAGGTGTATTACGTTCCGACATTGCGGAAAACTGAGGCGTCATTTTTCAATCGCCTGTAATTTCGAAACGAGATATGAAATCGAAAAATGCTAAAAGCAAACGTTATAGAGAATTCACCGCTAATTTCAAATAGTATCACAACCGCGAAATTAATAACATGTTCTCTGAAAATTTTTTAATTTTTCGATTGAGTGTGCTCTTTTAGGACGTTAGCGGATTAACGTCATTCTGACGGGCGAAAACGTCAACTTTTGACGGCTCATTTCATTTGCAAGGATTGATCAAATTTAAAATTCAAGGAAACCATTCGTCGTGAAGGTTAATGCTATTTAATTTGTCTCATAATAAACATTTCGCAAGAAGAATCCGTTTAGACGTTATAAACGAAAATGTGTTAGAGTTTAAAAAATCTCGCCCTTTTTGTATTCCCAAAAGATGAGTACCAATTTGATTCTTGATCTCTCTTGGTCTTGAAAACCGTACAAGCAAAAACAAAATTCTTCACTGTGAATTGCCGACTTTTCCAAAAGCCGGTGAAATGTCAAGCTTTCGGCCTCGTAACCGTCAGCAAAGTCGGTAGGAAGGCAATGTCCGGTAGTTTAGTTTTTTCGCGAAACGTTCGAAGAATTTCTTCAAACCGCCATCCGCTTCTTAGGCAGAAGAATCTTAATATTCACTTGCTCCATGACGGAAGGGATAATCTGCCGGTGTAAACGGAGTTTTTTCCCCGATGGCAGAATAAAGTTCGCCGTTTCGAAAAACGTACTCACCAAAGCCGCTAGTCGAGTAACGTTCCTCGCCCTAATGCTCGCTAATGAGCATACAGAAATGCAAGTTTCTTCTTCCAAAACTCGCCAGCCAGTTTTCAACGGTTAGTTGTTTTTTCTCCTGGAAATTGCGCCGCTTTTCGGAATTTCCGAGCGGGCAAGAAATGTTTACTTTTGAATACTCGTGAGTCTACTGACACCGATTTTGAAGGAGAAAGCATCGCATTTTTGAACACCGGTTGAAAAAATGGCAAAAGGGCGATAAAACGTCCGAGACAAAATATAATCAACGAAGAGTACAATATAGAATTCACCTCGATCGTTTGTTTGTGGCAATTCTCCGATTGTTAGCGTAGAATAATTCGTTGATTCGTATTTATAAAAAAGTCAATATTTACATTTCAATTTTTAAAAGTATGTTTCTTTCTCCCTGTCTCTGTGTTCTGTTTGCCATAAAAATTCCGCCAATTTTCGTCTGGAATTTTTCATTGAAATACATCGATTTTTTCAGCATGTATGTTATACCTTCAATATATGAAACTTAAAGTCATCAATTCTATTGTTTAATTTACGATTAGATAGACCTCGAATTCTCTGAATTTTCCCTGAGAGCACTGAACCGATCCGTTTCTCAACTAGAAAAGTTTCTTCGAGAACTATGCTCTACAAAACACGAATCCAATTTAATAACTTTATACGATTTTTCATCCGAACTGGAGCAGTAGAATCGAAGAAAGTCGCATATTTTCTTGACATACACTCTATCTTCTGTCACCGGGTCAGATTTTAACGAGACCCAATTTAGAAAACTCTAAATAACTTAAGTGAAATTAGGTACATATAAGTTTCGTATACGATCGGTTTTTTATTTTCCCCACTTTTGAAGTTAAATCGTTGAAAAGCGATTTAATCATTTTTAATCATTTTTTATTTTTTCATTTTTTCTTATCATTAAATTTTAATTTTTTAAAATCATTTTTCTTAAATCATTTTTTAAATTTATTTTAAATTATTTTTAACTTTAATCATTTTTGACCTTTAAATCATTTTTTCTTTTATCATTTAAATCATTGAATTATCATTTTTGACCTTTGGAAAGCCAACTTTAGAGCTTACAGCATGGAAAGAGAAATGTAGAAATAATAAGTGCCAATATTAGCAGACGTTGAAAAAAGATCATTTCCGAGATTTGAAAAATTTCTTTTTCGAACGAATTTTTCCCCTTTTGCATTTACTCTTCAGTTTTACAATTTAGAGATTGGAATTTTAACGCTCTTAAAAATCGATCAAAAATTGAATTTACTCACTTACTTATCATAATGTATTGAATTTCGGTATGTATTTCTCATCTCTGAATAATAATTTATATTCTCAGTTCGAAAATTATGGGCCAAAAACGAGGATACGTAGTTTTTTCTTTCTTCTTCGTATTCTCCAATTGCAGTCCATACAGAGTGGGATTTCATTTATCGAAACCGAGTTCCCATCCCGTGCCTTTCGGGTCCGTCAGTTGACTCGAGGATGAGCTAAAAATCAAAGGAGGTCACTACTGTTGAGACGCGAAGCGCTTTTTCTGATGGTGTTTTTTCTCTCAACGTAAAAATCCCGATGAGCCTTTCTGTTGAACGAGAAACGGTCAATTAAATCTCTCAACTGACAATATAAACGTAATTGACGAAAGGGGAGCGGGGTGGGGAAGACGAATTAATTATAGAGGTAACCTGGGAGTGAGTCCGCTCTACCATATCGGGAACAGTCCCTCGGACTGAGCCGAGCTGCTGGCTGACTGCTGTCAGTAACTGTTACCGTTTACCTGGGCACGGTCATTGTCACAGCGATCCGTTTAAACGGTTACAAACAAGGATCGGCAAGGAGCATTTCCCACCTCGTTTTAATCTTTCCCAAGAGACAAATTGAAAATTTTGAGACGACTTTGACGTGGTTATAAAAATGCACCATTTTGAAATGAGTCGTGCAAATTTACTTGATGAGTGGGAGTTTGAGATCGACTACTACTCCGCACAGTGATGAAATCTATATTTTACCCTTTCTTCAGATGACTTTGACAAAAATGAAAGCTCGAATTAATAATAAAATATTTTTAAATTCGTAAACCAAAACTTCTCGTGTTTGACGAGCAGTAAAATTTATTTTGGTGTTTATAGTATCAGGAGACGATGAAATTTTTCAGTTACTGTATTTATTATTATATTCAGACTGACAAAAGTTCCAAAATTGAAGAGAACTTGAAGAGTAAAATTGTTTGTTTTTATTTATTTTTATATATTGATGGTTTATGCTATGGTCTCTGGCGATGTTTACCCAATTGCTTCATTTATGTTCCTGAAATTCCTTTTGTTGCACGACCGTATATTGAAACGGCTAAAAATTTGATTTCATCGTTTCATTCAAAATTCAAAAAAATTCAGCGCCCAGTTTGAATTCGAATGTATTCGAGCTTCGATATAAAAGTCGCATAAATTAAAATTTCTCAGTAGAGTATAATAATTAATTATCTACAAGGATCTATATATTATGATGAATTTGTCAGTGTTTGTTTATGTCAACCTTTGTAAAATAATGGTCGTTTTAGCTCCGCTGGGTTTTAAAAATAGAATAGTTCCTGAATACTCGGCAATTTTTTTTCTTTATAGGTCAGTGAAAAATATTGACAGAAAAATTAACCGTACCAGCCTTGATTATCCTGTTCTATCTAACAATCGGTAATTTTACTGTAATATATTTATGTGATTTACGACCTTCAATAGCTGGAGACCAGGGAGAGTTAAAAAAAAAATTAAACAAAAATAGAATTTCGTTCTGTTTGATAAAACGGAAAGAAACTGTTAGAAGGACCGATTGATATTTTCACCTCTAGCTGATCGGGATAATTATTATATAATAAAATGCATTTATTCATTCAGGTAACTAACTGGCCTTTAAAAGGATGTCTGTCTAACAGAGCTGATATTTTTGAAAAAAAAAAATCTAGTAGGTACGGCTTTTCTTCGAAAAAATGGAGAACAGTGCACATCTGCGCGAGGAAAGGTCGGATCGAACGAGAGTTCTTTCAAACGTAAGGTTTTTTCAATTTTAATAACAGCGTCACCTCCGGGTAAGAGAGGGAGTATTAAAAAGAGATTAGGCTTCCCTCAACCAACACAAAGGGCTCTGATGAATGGGGAAGTAGCCGTGGACCAGGAATCTTTTGTCTTCTCGAGTGATGATAACATCGCCCAACGGATTCGGTCGATCATCGACTATCAGCGCCAAGCGAAGATTGTGTATTTCGTATTCAACGTATTTTTTCTCTCATTTCCGCTCCTTGGCCTACAAATTGCACAGCTGATGCGGCCGTTATCTGCCCAATATAAAGATCGATATCCAAAAAAAGCATAAAACGATCTAATGTAGTGAAATAATTTTCTGAGCGTCGATAAGCTTAATTAAATAATGAAAAGCGAGTAGGTAAATATAATTTCACAAGTAGAAAAATATCCGATAAAAACGAATACAAATGAAAAAAAAAATGAAAAGATATATATATGAAAAACTCAAGGACTTAAAAGATAGAATTGTGTCGCTACTTTTTTAGCCTATACGCCATTCAATCTCAATTTTGTCAACTTCCGCCTCCATGGAACACTTCAGAAGCATCTTTAAAAACGGAACGGTCGAAGCGACGTTGATTTGGTGCTACCAAGATCCGTAATGCAACGGTGAGTCGGAAAATAGCTCCTTTCGAAATTGATCTAATGACAACCAGTGTTTCACTTCTAGTTCAAGACTTCATAATGGAGAGCCCTTTTTCACCGTCGTAATTGCGGATAACTTCCATAGCTGAGCGGTCATTTTTACCTCTATTAGATGAGTAATTTTCCACGAAAAAATAATTTTGAATACGAAAACCGAATAGAGAGACATGATGGTTCGCTCCAGGATGAAGTCATGCGACGCTATCGTGGGTAATTTTATTAATTATAACTTTTGAACCGATTACTTTTACATAGGTATATATGATCAGCGAGAAAGAGCTATCAAAAACCTACAATTTGGTGTATTTAATTATATTTTTATGTTATGTCCCCGCGGAGCTATTCGCGCTCGAAGAAAACTAAAAACACGTTTTTTGACATAAAGTGGAATATATCTCGAGAGCTATTATATACGCTAGCCTTTTTCTTATTTTTATTATTCAATAATAAACCATTGTAATCGCCCAAGAAAAACAAATTTCTAACCCCCCCCCTCAAAATTTGATGTTTTACGTTTCAAGGCATGTAGAATCCAAATATCCAATAAAAACATTTCTGCCCGTCCGCCGTACGCCGTCCGCCGTACGCCGTTAGCAGTTTTTTTAAAAATAGATTCTACATTAAATTTCCTACATTTTCTTCCACAGCACCTAATCATTCCCATTTCGCGAACGTGACGAAAAAAATTTCCAAAGTTGAAACTTCAAAAGTATGAAAATCGAAAGAAATTCGAAAGTATTACTAATCGTTCGAATTTCATTGTTTTCACTTTAAATTCGAATTCTACGTCTAATTTCCTGTAGGAATCATTAATTAATCAAATTTGATCCGCACTGTATTCGCAAAGAATTTTCAAGGTTGAAAAACATGAAACCATGTAGTAGTAAAACTGGGAAAAACTAATGTTGGTCGTCAAATTTCCGCCGTTTTGAAGTTAAATTCGGATTTAGCGTTAAATTTCCTGTAAGAATAGCTTTCAAAAACGCTTAAAAATAGAAGTTTAATTTTACACTCTTACCGGTGCCCGTGGAGCTCGGAAGGTTTTAAACTCAATTAACGGAAAATAATTTCTGTGGCGCTGTTTAAATTTTTTTCTCCAAATTTTTTGCTATGTACGTGTGTAAGGCGATCAAATGAAGACTCCTGCATAATAAAACAATCAATTATCATAAATTTTGACCCCGAAAATAACAGTTAAAGTCCAATTTTCGAGCTTTCAAAAACCGATTTTTTTGAACCACTTGCAGATTTTTCCGAGAATTAAAAAAAATCACAAAAATACATCTTGGTAAGACACAACTTTCCTGAAAATTTCAGATTTTTATCTGTATTGAGAGAGGAGTAAAAAATCGTTAACTGATCGGTTGAAAAAAATCACAGGGGGACCCCTTGGATTTTTCGCGAAAATTTTTTTGAAATAGATCTTGCTCAAATTCAGCATAATGATAGTTGATGATGTGTATATCAATAATATATGGCTCATTTTTCGTTTCTTTTGCGCTAAATAGATGAAAAGAACGTTTAAAGTTGAAAAATGTCATGTTTTCGGGTATAGTCTACTAATTTTGTTGAATAACGCAAAGACGGTTGAAAAATGGATAGGTACATTACATTGGGAAAATGTGCACAGTTAAATTACCTATCTTTTGGTCTATTCAAACATCGAATTGACGACTTTTTGTTTGAGTTATCCACTGTGCAAGTTACAAATCTTGGAAAACTTAAAGTTGTTATGTCTAATTCTGCTACAACTTTGCTCCAGTTGAAAAAACCCAATACTTTATGATACTAAGTACAATACAATCCCCACCACCAGCATACCAAATTATAGCAACTACTAACTACTAATAATAACAACTATAGATTCCCCAACTAACCCCCTCAGAGGGGGTTGGGCGGCGAAGCCTTCAGGGGCGCTGAGCCCCTAGTTAATTATAATTATACATGATTATTTATATTATTAATTTATTTAATTTACTGGTTTTCACAGGCAAGAACAATAGCAACAACCTTAGTTTTCTTTGGAATACTCAACGACAAAATGCGATTACTTAGATTTCAGAGAATATTTCTTAATTTTAGAGGGAAACGAAAATCAGTTCAATTCTGGAGTATCCACAGGCAGTTTGAACATTATGGTTAGCACGAGTTGATTTTTTCAAAGCTAGCTAGGGATAGAGTGAATTTTCGATTATTTCACACAATAAGGTAGTTTCAGTCAAGTGGTAGTTTCATCAACCGATTCTCCTTTCAATTCATGCCTTGAATAAATATCTTGATCATTTCGGTTTCCATCAACTCGTTTTATTGGCCAGAAAAAGTGGCGGCAGAGAATGGGAGCTACATCTAACGGAAATTCTTACCGAATTCGTTCTAGTAAAGTTTAACGTGGTTCTCATTGCACAATGCAAGTTTCATGAGTGAAATTTTTTTTAATTGTTTTAATTTATTCATATTTCCATCTGATACCTCCTTGGCGAAGTCTTCTCGCGAATGATAGAGCGAGACATTGTTTTTGATTTATTTCTGCGATAAATTATACGTGTGATTTGCGTTCGGTTGAGAGTAAAACCTAAAACACTTAAATCCTCAGCGAAAAGGATGAGCTCAAGCTCGCTGAATGTCCTTACAACAAAGGACATTCTTTCGGTGTAATAAACCGAATGGTAAAAAAGACCTCGTGTCTTTTTTGGTCGACGTTTGCGTCGAAAATATTTCAAACGACAGCAATGCGATTCTTTGTCACCCCAAGGATTTTTTTTTTGTGATTCATTTAGCAACGATTCGCTTGCCTAAACATTCATCGTCGTTAGTACAGACGTCAATGACTCAGCGGCAATCCTTTCTCGGGGCGGATAATTTTACACGGGAAATGTCTGACTCGGCACGTGGTTCGAATCAATTAGCAGGAGGAAAAGGTGTAGTGGATGGCCAGCTTCGGAGCAGGCCAAGTTAATACCTGTCAAAGGGTGAATTATATCCGCGTTGCACGTCTAGATGGGGCTCACAATACGATTTAGGATGGCTGTGTGGCGAGAGATTTGCTACGCTAGGAGTGTAACACCTCTCGCCGAGGGCGGCACGCGTCCAGTTTTAAACTGTCAGTATCAGCTGCCCTCGAGTATCTATAGCAGAGCATAATTTGCTGCACTGGCGGAGTCTTTGAAAAGGAGGATGGCCAACAGAAGAATACATTTTTGTAATATAATATTCAGTTCTCCAGTTGCATTTTTTAAATTTTATCCCATCTTTCAGGACGTTTTGCACAATCTTGTGAAATCTCTAATAACTGACCAATTTATAACTTCATTAGATATATTGTAAGTAAATAGAATTTCGTGACGATGGCTTTGGAGAAAGAAAATTGACGGTAATCTTCTTATAGTAGCTGACACGAAATTAGACCTACCTGAAAATTGCGGAGTTGCGATTTCTCAGAACAATCTAACCCGTTGAAGGGATCTTGTACCAGCCATTTTAAAGAATTTCGTAATAGATTATAGCTAGCAATTGAGTTGAGGTCTACAAGAAAGACTTGAAATAAATTTCTTCGAATCTCCCAGCAACAAAGAAGTTGAAAATTCACACTCGGTAGAATTAAAATAATATTGGAACACATCACACAAAGACGTGAAGATTTTCAATAACCTATTTTTCTGAATAAAACTTTCAAAAGTATTCTTTTACTTCGAACAATTCAAGCATTATAATTGTGAATAGATCCTTTTTGCAAAATAAGTATATTATAATCTAATTCAATTTTTTTTTTCATATGAAAGCTTTTTGAAGTCTTCTTTCTTCATACCAAAACATTGAAACCATTACTTTTTCCAAAAAGACAGTTTTTTCTATAGCAACAAACATTTTTTGCAACAGTTGTTTTTTAAATTTGGTGGGTTCTTATTTTTTTCTTACCAAAATATAGAACAGTTACTTTTCCCAATAGACAGTTTTAAAAGCAATGTATCAGTTTCGTGACCGTTTTTTACAGGTTTTTATGTAGGTAACAGGTTTTTTTTAAACTGTTTTCAATTTATTTCTTTTTTTACAGTTTAGTTTTATTTGTTTTTTTTTTCTTATACTGAAATATAGAATTAGTTACTTCTTTCCAAAATACAGTTTACGTTTTCAACTTTTTTCTGTTTTATGTGTTAATTTTTTAATCCGTATTTTAGTTATTTTCACAGTTTATAATTTTTTATTTACAGTTTTGGTTTTTTTCCAATAAAAAAATATAAAACCACAAGTAATTTTCGAAAAATTTATTGGATTTGTTCTAACGCTTTTTATTTTTAAATTTAATTTCTTTTGAACGAAAATATACGTTGAAAAATATGAAAAAATCATTTTTACAAAATAAGTTTATTTTAATTTTTTTTTAGTGAAGGTACTCTTCCTTTTATTAACCGACTTCAAACAAGGAGGAGGTTACTATGGTCGTCTAGGGGGATTTTTTTTTTTTTTTTAAATATACAAGCTGTACACCTCCGTTTTTTTGCAGATTTTTTCAAGGTTTTTGTTTGTATAGTTGATGAAAAAAGGGAAATCACCTGAAAAAAAGAAGAAAAATAAAAAAATTATGAAAAACAGAAGGAAACTTTTGCAATTACTCGAGTAATTGACCTGGAGAATAACTCGTGGGAATCTTCCAATGTAGGATAATTTACACGTAGCATTTACTCGTTTTTTTCCTGTATCATTTACCACTGTAGCGATACGAATACATATTTGCAGCTCTTATAGCGTCTATGATCCACCTCAGAGAGCGCCGTTTTCGCGACGTACAAATCTGTATACGCTACGATTGGTGAACGCGACAGGTACGCCGATAATTATGCCCCAAGATGGTTTATCTTGCCAAGATGTCCGTCAGATCGTCAATTCCTTCTACGCGTGGATTTGAAGCGATTATTCCACAAGGGAATCCGCTGCAAACGAATGTAACAATCTTGATAAGATAATTTCCATTAACTAATTACCGAGTATATCGGAACGCTCATTTGAAACGCAGCCGTACAAGTGAAACAATAATTATTGTTTTTCTAGTAAAGGCTTAAACAATTATTACCTATCCGCCCTCTTCTTCATTTCCATCGGGGAAAAAGGCTGACGGCTCTTATTAAATTAATTACAACGTGTCATCTCTTTCCAGAGAGCGAACTCCGTCAGCATGTGACAGACCGGTAGATGCTTTTCGACGTTTAGCGAGGCAGTACGTCTAATTTTGATTCGTTTATGCAAAATAAAACAAGGGCGTGCGATTCGGCGGCTTACGCGCATATAATTTTTACCCAAACCGAGGAAAAAAACATTCGAGATTTTCACATGAAGATAAAACGTTCGGACGAATTTTGATATTTCCCGCCGACTATGGCAAAAGGCGCGACTGTTCGACCCTGAAAAGTTTGAGCTCATTAAAACGTGGAAATTTTTTTCTCCCGCTCTTTCTCTTCGAAAAATGAACGCAGTTTTGACAGGGGGGCAATTTCTAGACCGAATGGACGGCGTTTTTTGCCCTTCGTCGACTATACGGGAGTTTTGGGGTGAATTATCCGGATCGGTAGAGTGTGAGTTCGGCAGACAGGGCTACTACTTTTAATACGGTACTACGAGGCTTGGAGAACGTAGAGGCCGATGGTTCTTATCGCGGTTTCACAATCTACAGCGGGGGTCCCTACGTATGAATATGATAATACCCATTAATTCAGATGTTCGTTGGAGGCGGCGCCGTTGGATGGGTCTGGAGGAGAGGGAGGGCTTTGTTTTAGTTCGGTTGCCATGGGATTCAGGTACAATAATTCACCTTCGTTGCAGATGAGAGTCGAAAAAAGGCAATTTCTTTCTCGACCAATTCGAATCACTAAAAAAAATTACTAATAATAATAAATAAAAATGAAACAAATCACCGCTATAGGTTCTATAATTGTAGAATGACATTTGGGAAACTTTGGATTTCAACAGCGCGTTTCGTCTATTCCACTAAAAGATGGAGATTTTAGAGATAATTCACGGCACGAGTCGTGAGTCCATTACTTCTCACTTTTCTCAGATTTTCAACTCTTTCTGAAACTATCGATTTTTAGATTATTCCTTAGTGGGTTTAGTATATGACGGACACTCTCAGTCGCCAATTCTATCCGGTGTAAGTGCGATATTCATATTCTGATTATTTTTTTATTAATTGTTTCTTGTGATTCCTCAAGAGTTCCTTAACAGCTCGTGGGATCCCAGTGATTCTAGCTTGTGTTGGGTGAAAAAAAATTCTTACGGTCTGGTTCTCTGTCTCAAGACATTCCGTATCAAGACATTTCTTGGAAAACAAGATGAGTGGATGAATTAGGAGCAATATCGAGGAGATCACGATCAGGACGACTTCTATCAAGAGAAGAACTACCAGGGGCGCTCTAGAAAAATTATTTTCAGGCCGTTATCATCAGAGGAGAATTGCAATCAGGGAAATCATGATTATCAGAGGGATTCAATTACCATCATGAGAAACTCTCTTTCAGGCCGTATCCTCACTTTCAGCGGTAGAAAAGAGTCAATCGATTAGGAATGTATCTGAGGGACACTGTAACACTGTGCCCTACTCGAATTTGTGTCTGCATGCTAAGATGCACAGATTTAACGACGTACTCTGCAACTAATGTGCAACAAAAAGGGTCCTATAAAGTTAGCTATAACTTGTAAGAATTCTTTCATGTTTTTGACCTTTCCTCACTAAGACCGCCATAACTTCCTCCATTTCACAGCTAATTCCAATCTGAGAATACTGTTGGAAAGAACGTTAAATTTCCCACTATTTATGTTCCAAATCACTTTCGTTTGCTCGCTCCCACGGCCACCCTGGAAAAAAACCGCGAAAAGCGAAATGAATCGAATTTAAATTCGAATTGTACTTTCAGAAGTAAATTAGGTAACGTTTTGTAGGATATTCTGTCACACGAAGTACCTGACCAGGGTCAAGAGTGTAGCATGGCTTGAAGAGATTAGGAACAGTGTTGTAGGATGTTGGTGCCGTAGTTGTAAGAATGGCGTTTGAAGCGCTAGCGTGCAAGAGTCAGCTGATCACCAACCGCTATCTTGCCAGACGCGAACACGACAGCCGGGCAGGCGAAGGTGAGGAATGAACAACATAAACATCATCTCAAGAGCAAAAATGAAGCTGCCCTTGCGGCGTAACTGGGATTCGAACTCGTGAACCCATAAAGGACGAAAGTTCAATGTGATAGTCGGGATTCGGCCAAAAAGCATCAATTTCTACGTCATAATATGTTGGTTTTATTGACGTTTCGGGAACGATCGGTCCCCATCCTCAAGATCTAGGTATAGTTTCTTTTCTTTTCTTTTTTCTTTTTTTTTTTTTTTTTTGCGGAATCCCGACTATTACATTCAACTACCATCTCAGCGACCGACTAATTCATTACCTAAATATAGGAAGAATACCGTGATAAATTTCCTGTAAGAAAAATGTAAGAAATTGGGGTTATATTTCACAGAGTACTTTCATAGTGGAGCCAACCATGAAATCGAGGAAACTGTAGAGTTCCTACATGGTTTACAAACCTATCAGCTCTATCAAGCCCTATCAGCTCTATCTACCTATCAAGCCCTATTTTTATTACTGAGCCTAGAGAATATAGAAGAAAAAAAAACCTATATTTTTTTAGTCTAAAAACTCTATTTTTTTCTCCAGGTGGTCGCATTACTTATTTTGGAGGTTGAGGGGGAGAAAAACGAGGCGACCTCTTCTCCATTCTTTTTTATTATCCAGCCGAGTACTTTCGCCCGTTCGGGCTTCTTCAGGGCATTCTATCACAGATTTTAAACAGCTGTTAGGGAGGTACAGGTTCGAACATTAGTTTGATCATTTATATTTAACACTTACATAGGACCAAGGGTACCTAAGGCCGAGCCTGGCGTTCGCTGGTTTACGTTTTCTTCCCAGTCCTGTTAGGATCACAGTCAGGTTGATAAGTCAGGTACTACATAACACATACTTAAGCCTATTGACATTTTTACTTACATTTATCTTGATGGGTTACCTATTCCTAATATTTCTATAGTCGAATAACAAAAACTATTATTTTATCTAACAATTAATAAAATATGAAAAAATAGAAAATTTAAGGGTAACTGTATAATAGGAACTTGGTTGTTTGACTAGATAATGATAATGTGTTATGAACTAGGATGGTAACAGTTAGGAACAGCCAGGTTGTCTCGGTCTTTTTTCTTTACATGGTGGTAGACATGATACATATTTAAAGCTGCTATTTGGACGTAGGTATAATTAAAAGAACAATGTACACGAATATTTAGGCCTAATATCACAGTGGTTTTGGTAAGTATTTAGTTAATGATTTTCCAGGCTTATAATTTAATTTTAACAGGTAAGCGTATAATAGAATTTAGTTTAATGTATTTTAAGTACTCGGCTGGATAATAAAAAAGAATGGAGAAGAGGTCGCCTCGTTTTTCTCCCCCTCAACCTACAAAAAGAAATAAAAACTCTATATTTTTATTACAAAAACTATTATCTTGGTTTTGAAGTTTGCGGGGGAGAAAAACTGGGCAACTCGTTCTCCATTTTCCTGAAAAGAGAACGAAAAGAAAGTGAAAATGGAGAATGAGTTGCCCAGTTTTTCTCCCCCGCAAACTTCAAAACCAAGAAAATATGAAGCGACTACCCAAAAACGAAAAACTATTATTTTATCTAAAAAAAAACACTATATTTTTGTGGCAATAGAAAGTTTATAGAATGAATTGTGGCGAAGAAACTGTACTCGTTTTGTAGAATAAAACATATATAACATACATTTATTCATATAAATCTTTCAGTAATAAACTATATAGCAAAAACCCGTAAATAGTTATGACAAAAAAGTTTATTGTAATAGCAAAAAAACTAAATTAATAGGTACTGTAAAACAAATTATTGTTTTATAGTAAAAACCAAATTTTATTGCAAAACACTTTCTTTTTTTATAAAAAAAAACTACACTTTTTAAGCAAAAATAACTGTACTGTTAGTGTAAAAATCCTCATATTTCTAAACATCTATGTAGAAAAAATCTAAGTTATTATAGCAAAAAAAAAAAAAAAAAAATTGGTACTTTAAAAAAGATAGAAAAAACTAACATTATAATCGCAAAAAATCATCATTTCTGGTATTTGAATTTCATCAATGTTTCACCCGATGTCTTATAGATTTCTTCTTTATATCAATTTTTGCCACCTCAATCCACGTGGATTTAACAAATATAATAAACGCAAAGGTATCTAATCGAATTTTCTTCCTATTCTCAGAGTTATATACTTGCCTAATAGAAGTAAACCGGATTTTCCAATATTGCAATTAACTATCGAGCTAAGCGATCGAATATTTTCATAGATATAGCTGACGCTGTACTCAACAGTGTGCAATCAATTTATCGAAAGACTTCCTTCATGATGGCTCTCTGCGATGCCGCGGTGCCTTGAACGATTAAACATTCGCCCGCACTTCTTTTTGCCCATCCTCACAATAATTCGTCATTCGTTGAAAACGCCCCGAAGAACGGCTCACTTTGTAAAAGAAAAACTTCAATTTCATATCTGCCCCCTTTCGGCACTTTCGCGATTTTAATGACACATCCGTCGCTTTCATTCCTTTTAATAACGGCGACCTTCGTCGAAAAGAAATGCGAGTTGATTTTTTCAGATGGAAGAACCACCGCAGCTGAACGAGCACGCAAGTTACGGCCGTTTCGGCATTTGCGGAGTTGACAATGACAATCTATCGAGGAGACGGTCGGGGACTTTCTTTCGTCGCTTATTACCATAATTTTCATTATTCTGCGATAACTGATGTGGTACGTTTAGCGCTTGCAGGATTTTACAATGCGGCGGCTTGCGGGTTTTTGAAAAAACGCCAACCCATGGCGTTTACGACCGGTTAGAGAAATTGGTATGGACAATGGCAATTATTATCGTCAATGAAATAGGTAGCTAACTTTTGATTTTTGTAGAAACGGGATGTTTGATTGGTAAATAAAATCTACGAAAATTAACCTTGGGTTGGAAAAAAATATTTTCTACTTCGGAAAATTCCGGTGGAAAGTTCTTTAAAATAAACGTCTCGACCGGATGAAAATGATAAAAAATTTATTTGTGACAAATGACCATTTTTATGACATGTGTTGGAATACAGAATTTCTTCATTTTTTAGGTAGCGTGCCTAAAATGTTCTTTTCGTAGGATGATTAGCCTTGCCAGTATATATAATGCTCAAAACATTGACGTTTTTACTATTTGAAAAAAAAGAAAAGTTTTTTCCCGGATCTCTGGCACCAATAAAGTACAGACCTCCGCTACAGCTCTAATTGTATCTAATTTATAAGTCTTTTGACTTTTTTAATCGGAAAACTTTCCCTAGCCTGTTGAAAGTAGCAAATTTGTATTCCTATGGTCTAAGCCGACTCTAACAACATTTAAGAAAAAAAAAACCCGCTACAAATGATTGTACAGAGGTTTATTATTCCTTCAAAAATAGTTCGGGAAGACATCCATTTTTGCGATGATAACATGACTAAATAACTTAGTGTCGAGGTGTCGTGATCGTTTGCGAAACCTGAAGACACTATTCGCGAGTCGCTCACCACTGGATGTCAACACCAAGCGGCTCATCTACTTGACTCTTATTCGACCGATATGGGAGTACGGCTGCCAAATCTGGGGAGGATCGAGCGACACCCAACTTAAAAGAATCCAAACGTTCCAAAATAGAGTGCTACGTTTGATCGCAGGTGCACCCTGGTACGTCCGCAACGCGACCCTTCACAACGACTTAGACATACCCATGGTGAAGGATGTTGTTAAAGCATCATACGAGCGATTCCACGGTCGAATCCAAAACCATCCTAACCCACTGGTAAGCGGAATAGTGGACACGAGACCACCGTCACCATCACGTCGAAGGCTTAAAAGGAGAAGACACACGGACCTACATTAACTGACAACCTGACACTCCAACCAGATAGATGCGCTCGGCTTTCGAAAAACATTCTCTGCTATCCCAAATTACCCCCGGACATGAACTGTGTTGCAGTATAAATTTATAAACTAATGTTTTGGGAGAAAGTCGCTGGACTTTGCTGAGCTCCCTCAAAAAAAAAAAAAATAAAATAAAATAAAATAAAAAAAAAATAATAATAAATAAATAAATAACTTGACAGATTATTTCTGAAATTATAATATAACAACTGATTGGTAACTATTAGAGAAATCTCCGTACCAACTACTGTAATTCAATTCATTTTTCTTATTCTTGATTTTCAAATTAAAAGCTAAATTTTCCTACAGTTTTTGCCTCATTCGATTTAGCGTCCAAAAATCTATAGAAATAGATTCCGAATACACCTTTTTCTGAAACTTTTCTCTTTTGTACTCCGTTTTCTCCCCCTCAAAAATACCCTTAAAATCGAGATAGCCAGGCCAAGACCGATTTTTGCCACAAATTTCAATAATGTAGCTTTTTTAGTTTCGTCAGAAAAGTGTTGGCGGCGTACGGACAGAATTTTTTTATTGGATATTCGGAAGCTACATGTGAAATCTCAAATTTCGAGGAGGGTTGGCAATTTTTTTCTTGGGCGATTACAATAGATTATTATTGAATAATAAACCAAAAGCAAGTTAACCGCAAACGTGCAACTTGGTCCTTTTTTCTGTTTAATATGACGGAGTATTAGGTAGTTAAGGTGAACATTCATTTTCGATCTATAAATGGTTACTAGCGAAGCACTTTCGCACTTTCGGGCATTCTCAGGACGCCCAATAACGTGCCTCAATAATTGCTAATGCCCTTCATGCTCTGAGGATGTGAGGCGATTATAATTCATTAGAATTAACTTCACCTCGTTTCCCTAAAACTGGCGAACGGGGAAAGTTTAATTTACCTTTGATGGAACGGAGAAGGATGAAGATCGAAAGGGAAGGCACCTGTCACATGTTTTACATAGATAATAACAGCGGCGGACGTTCACGGGAGCGCGGTCAGGCTCGGCCACAAGTTCGTAAGACTCAAGTCTTCGGACTCATTTGCATACTATACTAATCGGATGAGCACGCGGTTTTCATATTACGATCGACAGGCCCCAATAAGGAATAACGACGAGTTCGTATTAATTAGGAATATTACCGTTGTTTGTTAATCTTGCACAAGGTAAGAAAAAAAAGAAATAAACAGACTTGAAAATTAAAACAATTTTGAAACGTTTTTGAGGAAGATTCTGTGGTTTTGAGGACTTTTACATTTTTCGCGCGTAATTTCATTCATTTGGAAAAAATAATTAAAAATTGTATTTTTGATTTACATTTATCTTCATATTATCCTAATAAAAATGAAAACTTCTTTTGAAGTACTGCTTCTACTGGCTGTGGACCCTACGGCTCCACGTCACCCTCATGATGCACGAACGGGCAAAAGTCGTCGGCCAGAAAATAAACAATTGGAGAATGAGTCGCCTGGTTTCTCTCCCACTCACAATTCACGGACATAAAAAAATGCGACGTCAAGAGAGAGAATAAAATAAAACTATAAAAATAATATATTTTAAAAAATTCACGATTTTTCTCCTGAAAAGTTTTCTATTTTCTGATGCCGGCTGATTGGAACTTGATGTATTTACGCGTCAATCGGCCATTTCCAACAATTACCAGTTTGTAAAGCTCAGCTATAAATTTATCGCATCATCCATTTCGGTTTAAACGTGCGCCTAATGTGTTTTGTCATACGTCATCCGATTTGATCGAAAATCGTCACGTCAAGTTGCACCGCCGGTTGAAAAAATAATATAATGAATGCATCCTTCGCGTTCGGATCTGCCTATTTGTGTCGTACGGCGGAAATACTGGCAAACGGCCGTTTAAGTCGCGGGGGCGAGAGTTGTATCCGTACGGGCCCGAAAAGATAAGAGCAGCAACCCTACTTCAAGTAGCCAATTATAGCGAGAAGAGTACGAGAAACAGTTGGAACGAACAAGAAATAAGAATGGAAAAGAAGTACAAGGAAGGGAAAGAGTGGAAACGGAGAAACGTCGGGTCCGAAGATGCAGGAAACTGGTTCCCAGGCGCAATGCTGCGCTAGTGGTCACTATCAGATCTTCAGGCTAAACCCTCGGCCTGTCGGTCCTTGTGCCGTTCTACGGCCATCCTAACCCCACCCTGTATATTTAATTTAGCTCATCTGATACCTCGAAGAAGGTCCACGGTAGAGCACCGTGTCAATTACTTGTGCATAATGTTCGCCCATCTCGCCACCATCTCGGGAACACTTGTCGTCTTGTCTTCGGCCTCTTCCTCTTCCCACCTTCGTCTCTTCAATCGCCTTTGCGGTGATGAATAAATAAAACATAAAACAAGTTGGTTTATGTCCGTTCATTTGAATCGCCGGTCGTTTAAATCTTTTTGTCACCCCCGGACTAAAGCTGCTCAGACTTGCGGTTAATTCTTGCACCAAGAAGCTTTCGACTGATGAAAAGATAGTCGAACTGTAATGAAGTCGATACTTTCAGCGTCGATATCTGTTCGAACTTCTTGTTGGCCAAGTCTCAACTGGGAAAAAATTATCGAACCAATAGAATAATTGATAATCTTAAATTATATTTTTTCTGCAGCTCAATAATTTTCGAGAAAAAAAGTCGAATATACCACTATAATATACGAGCATAATATATCTTCTTTGTGTTTTATTATTTATTTGAAAGAAAATTTATCCATAATTAAACATAATATTTCATCATAGTATTCAAGACTGCTGAATTTGGCAAAGCCTGTAGTCTTTTATGATTTCTTATTAAATAATAGTCCGTTGGAATAGCAGGAGAAAATAATGTGTCTAAAATGTCTAGCTTCTCATAGAGATAAGTTAAAAATATGTGGAAATATAATAAAAATATCGGATTCTTTCGAAAGAAAGGAAGTAAGTATACTATATTGGTGATCTATTTGGTATATACAACTATATTTGTTTTCAATAGTTATATAAAATATATATATTGGTTATAATTATGGATTAGAGCGTTTAATGCCTAATAATGTTTTGGGTAGATTTTTTTGGTGAATTCTGAAACGTGAATTTCGTCAAAATCATAAAACTGCCTGTTTTTCAAACGCAAGCTAACCTCATAAGTTTGAAGTAGATAGATGTGAAGCTAAGCTAAAAGATACGTCAAAAAGGTAGCTTTGTAATGCTCTGATCACATTTATTTTCAAACTGAAAACGAAATTCGAATGCAAAAAATAATGTTGTTTTTGACAGTTCCAATATTCTTTGTGCAGACACTAATAACCTCGTCAAGAGTGGTCCCAAATATTTTCATTTTTGTCAATTTATTTCGAGCAAAATTGGAAAACAAAAGATTCAACGAAGTTACAATCATATTATGACAAGTTACCTACTAGGTTTTCACCAAGTTATGATAGTTACTATCATTATGAAAGTTTTGTTTTCGAATGTTGTTCGAAATTGACCGAAATTAAAATATTAGGGATCACTGTAGACTGAGGAACATAAATATTATGTTTTTT
Source organism: Tupiocoris notatus (assembly GCA_037159825.1). NCBI lineage: Eukaryota > Metazoa > Arthropoda > Insecta > Hemiptera > Miridae > Tupiocoris > Tupiocoris notatus. The sequence goes on along the minus strand of JASJUZ010000448.1, from coordinate 409,275 downwards.
CGTTGTCACCCGAATGAACGTAATGATCCATTTTTATGCCACAAATTGCCGATCAATTATTCGCACATCTCGACAAATCTGCCGCGATCAACTGTAGAGGAATCGATACGTTCGGGGGCAGTTAATATCGTATGAAGCTCACAAAGGGGGGCATACGGAATGAGAAATCTGGCCGGTGGTCTATGAAATTCGAATTGTACTCAAATGATGGAACGCCCGATGGGGAATTAAATTTTTACAAGCGCTCTGATTGGTTCTCTCGTTTGAAACGATTGATACACGAGAGTTCACCAAAAAAGTGCCCCGCATCAACTTTGCATATTCCGGTTCTTGGGATCTGGCCAAAGGGAAAAGTTGGAACGAGTGTGAGCTAGGCATTTAATATTTATCAACTTGGACGAGCTATACGAGCGACCCGAATGAATTTCATACTAGATCTCACCCCTTTCGTTGCAGAGCTGCTTTCAATTTTCGCGTACTTTATTCACGGGACGTCGTTATTAAATTCCAATGCTCTCGTCGACAACCTCACAAATAATGCCTTTCACAAAGGGCCAATTATAACATTTACCGTAATTACAATGATCTCGGATCAAGAAATGAAGGTGTACAAGTACTACCCAACCTACTCCATTGTAAAATACGTGACTTTCACAGCCCTGAGCTTCCCGGTCTTATCCCGTTTTCTTAGCGTTGATTACAGTCATTATCCTGTTCTTTTTTCTCCCTCTTTTCAACTTTGACATAATCTAACTCTACTCGAAGAGTAAAACGGTGTAAAAAACTGTTTACGCCAACTTGTTCGATTTTGAAGGGTATGAATAAAATCAATGCCCAACTTCGCTACGCCGAACTTGAATTCGAGTCTTTTTCTCCTCTAACGACGTAACTAAATATGTAACTTGTCAAACGTTTTCTGAAATTAAAAAAAAAAAAAACAACGAGAGGTTTTTGCTTTGTAATTTAATTACGGGTTCCCGCGACGATCGCTTCATTGCGAATTGAGAACGTTTCGAAAGTCTGTCCGTCACTTTCGGATTTTTGCGACAAGCGATAATTTGTTTCTGCATCAGCTGACATACTTGGCAGGCCGCTGCATTCTGACTATGCGGAAATTATTGCAAGTTATTTTCTTATTTTATTGGGCATGCGAGGAGGTAATTTTGTTTTCAATACGCTTAATGTAAAAAAGTGCAAATAAAAAATTTCAATAAAAAACCTGGTGGGTAGCTGATTTTTTAGCATTTCTTGTAGTACAGTTTGGAGCGAAGAATTGAGAAAAAAAAGCTTTGCTTCAAACGTAAACGAGTTCAAGAACTCAAGAGAATAAGATTGCAAGAGGAGGAAGTTTGATAAGGTAATGTTTTCGAATAATAAAAGTTCAATTATTGCTTCCGTTTTTTTTTTTTTTTTTTTTTTTTTTAAAGCGAATTTATGCAGAAAACATTCTCAATTATTTTCGAATTTTCCTACAAAGCCAAGTACGGAGTTTATGTTTTTTTCCCCAGAAAATGACGTCTCGGTTCTCGGTTCGAACTCGCACCTCTATTTGCCAATCAAAATAGAAATACCAGCGTCTCTCCTAAATACCCCTATTTAACCGAATGAGGCCTGTTGCTTTATTGATTCTCGATGTTACACATGGCCCTTTTTTCAACCCATTTCTCATCCCATTCAACGTAAACGTTCTGTCATCCAACGTAAATAAAAACCGCCACTCACGTCCTTAGGGATCGGATCCGCGTTTTCCTTAATTTAATTAAACGTAAAACACACACCGTGGAGTATTGTATCCTAAGTTTCGTTGATTAAAGAAGTGAAGATATCTCGCCCCATGAGATTTCTTTTGAACAATTTCCACTCGCATATTCCATTAGTATAATCACCGGATGGCGTAAAAATACATTTATTTGTGGGCACGGCAATAATTAATGTTCGTCCCAGATAGATACAGAACTACCCTTGCGAATTGGGTACCATTAGGTAATTAAAACCATTAATGTTGTTTTCATTCCGTAAATATGCGGCATTATACAAATTGATTAGGTAGTAACAATGGACAAAACGAGGTATTAAGTAAATAACTGTCTCAGTATACTTTAATTTTCAATCGATCGGAATACGTGCGTAAATCTTAAACTGATTTAGACAAAACACATAAGACATTTCCACATAATTCTCTCTATATCTCTACGGTGGCCATATAGGTATAGGATTGTATAGAACTATTTTTTTTTTTCATTTTTGTATTTGTATTATCGATGGTTTAAAAAAAAAACTTAATTTAGTGTTGACATTAATTTTTTACTGAAAGAAATATTCTGCCGCTAAATAAACACGGGGTGATAGAATTTATTGCTTAACTAAGCTTTCAATTATCACTCGCTACCATCTCAAAACTCAATCGAATTCAATGGAAGCGAGGAAATTCTCAAAATTCACAGTATTTCTGCGCGCCTGGACGTGATACTGGTATACAAACCTATCAATGGTAAACCTCGTTATCATTGTGCATATTTTCCACCTACCAACCTAGTTGACCGATCAGAAATGAAGTCGTGCGAAACAGTGCAAAATCTTGTATTATTTTTCACATGTATTTCATCAAACGTCGCGGCTCACACAGCTGTCTAGGAGTATGGAGCAGCTGAACTTGATCTCCCTTCAGCCGCAAATCCTCCATATCTCGTGTCATGATCTGACTTTAATTTGCGAAAACCCGGTGATGAATGGATCGAAGAGAGAACTCTTCAATTAAAAGCCACGTCCTCGTCGCTTCGAGCGAGCGACTTCGAGTAAATCCATTTTCCTGCACTCATAGATCGTTGGCTATACTTTTTTATGTGGCATCCCTGTTCAATTCACACATAAATTATATCAACCCGCTTCCTGCGTTTTTTATGCTCGTGAAACCGTTTTACTCTAATATGGAAAAGGCTTCTTAGCATTTCGCGTTAATTAGTAGGTTTTAACTCGTCCGAGCTATAATGTTTTTCGTTTCGCTCTTAATATTTCGGATCATCTTTTTTTCATTTCAGATGCTTGATGAGGTAACTTGAAAAAGTTTGGAAACTAATTCCACTCGGCCTCTTCGTTTTTAGTGGATTTCCGTAAAATGATGATGATTCTAAACTAATTCTGAGAAAGACTCTTCTCGCCTTGATACACATGGTCGTGTTATCAAGAATTTTAATCACACAAACCAACGCATTGTTCAAAGATCTTATATCCCAATATTTAGAGACACAGATTTTCAGTTATATATTTATTGATTACCTATTTTAAATCTGAGGGAATATAGAATGAAGAATAAAGTCGTATTTTATCGTGTTTGGTGATCAGCCCTTCTGATAAAATTCCACTTAAGATCAAGGCCCTTTCTGTCGACTCCTCAGGTGAATGAATATTCATAATCCCCTCCCACGAAATTGAAAATAAATGCAACCTCTCCTCCGGCTACGTGCACTCATTTTTCAGCGGCCGATTCCCCTAATCTTCCCCAATTAAAATGCAAATTCCCATAACGTACACGGTTTACTCTAATGATGATGTTTACTCGTAATAGTATTCATACGCGAGCAATAGTACTGCAAGTCTATTCAACCCACTGTCTGGAGCAAGCCCGAGCTCATTTCGGTTTTCATATTCCGCCCGCGTTTAACCATACTTTTTCACCCATTTCCCCGCCGCTATCGAAGTCCGCTCGCCGAAAATTGAAGCGCAGTTACGGGCAATTAATTAATTTTACGGTTCCTAATTAAGGTGCCGAAGAAGAGCAGGGTGTTGAAGCTTCCGTTCTGCTATTCTTGCCCGATGCGAGGCCGTTATCGGGAAACGTTAATTGATGCCCCGAGGACAGCCAGATCCTTATCACCTCAGAGCAAACACCCGCTGAATGGAAAAAGCTGCTCTCGGTCGATTTTTCGTAATTCGTTTCACATCTTCACCTATGATCGGAAGTTGACCGCTCGGACTGAAGTTCCTCATTTGAATCGACTCAATTACGTGAGGTTTGATAGCTTAGCTGATTGTCTGTTGATTGTATATTACTTCAGGTCGACGATCAGCATGTTTAGAACAGCGATTTTCTAGGTAAAGAATAGGATCGTGTTAGGGAATAGAATAAAAAACAGAATATAGAACATAGAGAAAAAAAATTTAATACAGAATAAAATGGAATAGGAAAGAACGGAACGAAACGGGAAGTAATATAGTTTTGAATTTGTTTACCTTATAGAATTGAATTTGTATCTGTAGGGAATAGTCTCTAATACAAATAAATTATACGGTCAACAGTTCTGAAACCTGGTTCAATCGACGACGTGAAATGTATGCATTGCACATTGTTGAGAAGAGCCCCCCGTTATTCCGCTCCACCACAATCCCTATTTTATTTGCCTTTTGTTCTGCAGCATTTTTTCGCCAAATATTGTGACCGCCATTATAGTGAACAGTGAATATAGAAAGCATCAAGAAAATCACATTTTCTGCGTAATTATTATTTTTTTTTCATCTACAATAATCGCCAAAAAAAAAGGATTCTCCTCAAATTTATAAATATATTTTTTTTTAAACGGATTTTTGACTTCTGGTTTATAGGAATTTCGAAAATGATTTCGATCGAATAATTGACGAAATATTACCTGCCCCAAATAGATGAAATGTAAACAAAATTAATTCTCTTATAATATTAATAAAATTTAATTATAATAAGACAATTAATTATGAGGCAATTATTTGCAGACAATTGCTATTTCCCAAGATCTAATAAAGACCTAAATTACGTCTGATGATTCGCAAATGTTATCAAAAAGTTGACCGTCGTAATGCCACGAGAGTTAAATTTTCAAATCCCCTCTTCTCCTCGTATGAGATTTCTGCCATTTTTTCACCACCGTATACAGGAATTTATTACTATTATTAAGACTTTGTGTAAGTTTCCCATTTAATATGCATAGCGTTTTCGCCCATTTGGACATCATCATGACAGCATACAGCATTGGCAGTATCTATGAACTCCCACAGTAGTGTAGAAAAGCCTGAAGGAAAAGAAACACAAAAATTGTGAAGGATTTCAATTTTAAAACCGACCGAGGAAAATTTTCGCCGACCAAAACCGACCGATTTTTGCCGTGATTTCTAGCAAACATAGTGGTTTTCGCTTAGCTATGCATTATCGTTAATAACCGACTTTGGCTAGTCGGCTAGTCGTCCACTGCCGTGGGAAAAGTAGGCTGTTCGGCCCTCATTGTCAGAACGCATTCAACCGCGTTTACTCGTTTTTCAATTTTTCACGTGAATCCACATTCTGAACGGAGGCTGTTTAATGTTCCTTTAATTACGTACGCCTAATTCACTGCTACTTAGTAGGTATTATACACGTGTGAGAGGCGAGTTTTCCTTGAAACATTGTACCTAGGCGATTAATTATTTTTACGCTATTTCTGAGAAAAAGCTGCGAACTGCGAAGATTGGAACAAAGAACGGTAGATGAAAGGGTGAGGTATTTAATTAGTATAACTGGCTACGAATTAATATTATTTCCCTTGGGTTTCTTTTTCTTTCCTCTCGATCTACCTAAAATCCACTAAATTACGGATTCATTTTCTGATTTGAATAATTCGTTAGAAGAAAAACCTCGTACAGTATTTGTATTGATAATGAATAAAATCGAGGAAATAAGAAAGCATAGATTCAATAACGCCGTTTCGTTAATGGTTTATTTAGTTTTATTTTTTCATCACTGTACAATATTAGAATCAGAAAATTAAGAAAGTAGATGGGAAGGAATTTTTAGTAATGAATTTCGATAATTGATTGGTCTTGAGAGACCAATCAAAATCCGTTTCATGCATCAGAGAATCGAAACTTTATTGTTCTTTCTATATTGGAAAAAAATATTCGTAGTCCTCTTTATTTAGAGAAATAAAATGAAAAATACAGAACCATTCTGAAAATTACGTTGGAGAAAAAAACGAACTAGGTTTCAATAAATTATATAGAGATAGTATAACACGAAAACATTTATAAATAAACTGATAAAACGGTTTTATTGAAAAAGAGTCCCAAGAATGCGTGAATTTTATATTAATTAAAAAAAAAATAGTAGCAGAACAAAATTTGAAAAAATTGCGCTTTCTAATCGTAAAAAGTGATAGTAAGTAAGGAGAAATAGGTTTGCATTAGTTTTATATTTATGAACTGGAAAGTCGGCAAGACCAACCCACCTAATTTTGTGTCTGCTACTTATGCTGTAAGTATATAGGCCTATAAATATGAGATAGATTTTCTCAATCGGAACGAATGTTTTATGGTCGGTTTTATTTTTCATAATTATGTTAATATTTTTTCCAATTTTATTTATCCCATCGTTTTTATTTCTCTTCATCAAGGCTATTCATTTTTTCAGTTGTATATTCAGTAAATCTTTCTCTTCTCTGAGACTAATCGATACACCAAGGAAAACCAACGGTATTTCACCTGTTGACGGCGTTGTCATCTCTCGCCGTTCGGGCTTCTTTTTCGAGGAAATTCGCCCTTTTTTCGACCGCAGTCGTCGTTCAATGGAACTTGCCGCTAAGTCGGCAACATCCGCGTCCCCTCAGCCGAGCAGGTTGTTTCCAGTCGTTTTGCCTGACGGATAATTTTCGTCGGTCAAGCGGCTCTCAAAATGACAACAAACGAACACAAGGGGCCCGTGGATGAGACGTCCTAGCGGAATAAACCCTGTCATTACGTTGACATTCTCCCATTGTTGTGTTCTTGGCCTGTCCATGTACAAGTTGTGACCGTGTGCCTCCCATTGTCGACGGCAGATTAGGTTTCCTCCTAGTTAAACAATGAAGTATAGTCTTCCGCTGTGAACATGAGTAAAAAATTTCCTCGCCATTATACACAAAATATAAATTTCCGACGGAGAATTTGAAAAATTCGATGATTTCTGGGCGAGTGCATTATCGAAAATATGTGCTATAGTATGTCGACAGTAAACCTACAAAACCGCATCGTTGAGCTTGTTTTTATACCAACGAAAAAATCTCAAAAATAAAATTTATTTTTTAACCGTAGAAAATAAAGGATTTGACGCCATTCGATTCAAAATTAACTTTAGGATAGACATTAAAAAATTACTCTCTAGTTACTTTCTAAAACAACTTTACTTTCAACCCTTGATTTTTAATGATAAATGAAGAGATGTCTAATGTTAGGTAATATATTTTAAAGTAATGAATATTTGAAGGATGGAAAAATTTTTAGGGCCATACCAGTTCGTGATTTTATATGTTATTTTGACCAGTTTGACTTAATCCGCCTGCATCGATTTAAAATAGGTACTCATCACAGTGATATAATATCCACCCTGAAAAATATTTAAAAACCTTCAACTTCTGCAGTGAGATAACTGTTATTTGCAACCCCTGATTCTCGGTGTAACGTAGTTGAAAGTATCTTAATGTAAAAACTTCGTTTCTGTCTCCCGTTGTTGCTCAACATTAATTAAAATAAGCATCGGTGCATCTCAGCACCTAATTTTCGCTCGGTATTCTTTCGACAATTATTGCTTTTACAGAATTATCCTATGTTTATTCATCATCTTCCTGTTTTCCATCGTGCGGGGAAAAATTGTTCCTCTCTTCTCCCGGCTGAAGAAATGTATGATGATGGGATCCCTTTCGATATTATGAGGACTTCGCTCTATAGCGCTCGAAGATTAACATCGGATTTAGTAATTTCCAACTAGCTCTTTATTAACATGAGTAATGGCTCTCTATTCTAATAAAGTCAGCAACTACGGTTTTTGATCGCATCGCATCGCTTGTGGGAGCTTTTGAACCACTTAGACCACCTTGTAACCGTAAAATTTCCAGTTTCACCTTCTGCAATCCTTTTTAAACGCACCTGACTAACGACGTTATTAATGATGATTACGCTCACTTTGCTCCGATAGATGGAAATCTTTTCCCGATAAAAGTGCGCCAGCGTCCGCGTATCAGTATCTAAAACATATACCAGCTCACGAGAAATCTTTCGGAATTATGCAGATTCGTTTCCTTCTTGAGAGAAGAACGAAAGGTGTAAAATGTCCAAATGCTCGCCCGTTGCTTACAATTGAGATGTTATCTACCGCGCCCGGTTTTTATTATTTCTTGCGCCGTTACTGGCTCAATGTCACATCTACTTCATCGAAAGCGTTGCCGTGCATATTCATTATCGACCAGGATATGTTTTTTTCGGTTCCGGTCAGTCATTTTCTATAAAAGGGAACTCGCCGTCCTCATCCCCTCGTCCGACCTGTACTCCGATTCTGCCCGAAAATTACCGTATAATTTTCAAGGGAAGGCCATTTTGGTCCGTTTTCATATAAATAAAAAAAAGATTAGTTTTAATATTAGTTCGAGGTATTTTCGGTAAGTTTGCAGTTAAAGCAAAGGAAAATTTATATTTCAGAAATAGTGTGACCAGTCGTGAATAAAAGGTTTTCCTGTCTGACAACGGCAGGCAGTTTTTTTGGGTTTTTTTTTAGGACGGTAGTTAAGAAGTTTTTTCCCAATTTTTTCTCATTTACTTATTATTTATAAGTGGTTTTATTTATAATTTTTTTTATTGGTGAACTGTTCATATAATTTTCTTCTAAAGTGTCTCGGTATTCTCGGTAATGTGTCTCGGGCAAGTCTTTTATCATTGTTGCGACGTTTCGGGTTGAATTCCGATCGGAATCAGAAAACCAGTACTGCGAGAAATAAGCTTAATTTTGGGACCGTGTGGCTTGCACTGATGCCTTTTGACGCGATTGAACGACGATACGTTTACCGTAGGGAACAACAGATCCTAACGTGATGAAATGTATTCGGGTCTTAGCTCTTCGCGATTCGAAGCGTCAGTTTTGTGTACCATTTGATTGGTATGTCTTTCGTTTTCGTAAGAGATAAGATAATGTTTATTTGTCCTCTTGATAGTACAGTTCTACTAACCACTACAGATTAAAATATTGAATATTATTAAAATATTGATGCTTCTTGGTGATTACTTATTTCTTGGATTGAGTATCTTATTATTTATAGGATTTTATTAGTGATATGATTAGTATTTACATTCTTATTTGAGGACTGCACTAGAAAGCATCGCAGATGCTGTGCTCTGGTGCAGAGTTGGTTTTGTATATATATGTCATTTCTGTTAACTCCTTAATATCCGTGTTTTATATATTATGTGTTATTAAATTTGTGTTCTTTAGTGTTTCCTTTATTAGTAGGTCTCTATTTTTTATGTTCTATTCATTTATGTAGTAATCGTATTTCGTGCGACGAGCCCCCATTTCCACCAACCTCTCTCACTTACTTCCCTTGCATTTCTAATGGAATAGTCTTCTTTTCCACGTCGCTTGCCATCGCGCCTGTAGCGCCTCGCGTTGAAACGCTTTCAGTCGATGATCAGACTTATTTATATGAAACGCAACTCACTGCAGTTTACAGGATCTTCCCGTATTGGTATTTTTGTGAGTAAGCAACGATGCCAGTTGCCGACCGTTCAAATCACGCTCATCCCGTTGGAAAATCACGGCGCTTGGGAACGCGAGTGCAAACCGCCGACGGAAAAAACAAATAACGAAAATGTTCGCAGGAGGCATTTTTCCATTTTGTTGTTGAGCAATACCTGACAGTCTCGTTGTAGCTAATATAATGCATTTTTTTTTTTTTTTTTTTTTTTTTTTTTTGGTACCTATTTGGTTAGCAACTCCTAGATAGAAAAGGGAAAACTTGGGTTGAACTTGGAGTTCAATGTTGAACTCCAAGTTCGACAATAAAGCTGACACAATCGCGGCAATAGTTTTCGCTTGTGCCTACAGATTTTTGGAAAACCACGTCGGTTTCAGGTTGTCCAGACTTGGAATAGAAAAGCTCGAAACCAACGAGTTGTAGTAGTCCGTTCATTCGTCGATGTATTCGCCCATACGGTTGCTATGGAGGTATTAAAAATATTTATGACAACGGCATCGTAACTTTGCCCAAAGTTATCGCATTCTATTTTCCGTTCCTCGCCCTGTGTGTTCTGCGCATTCTCGCATCGGCTCGAAGTTATTTGTAATGACCGGGCAGACAATGGGAGATGCAATGCTGGCCGCCGTTAACCTCTCTTATGTCCTCCCAGATCGCTTAATAGACACCTTGGAAGATGCTCCAGCAATTAATTCGTAGTCGTAAACTCGCAGTTCGGCCGGCCGAGGTGGGAATGCTTGAGGAAGGAGTTCATGAGCGTCTGGGACCACTGCTTTTCCAACTGCACTATGTAATGGAGAAGGGGAGCAGAGGTTCGCGTTGTGGGACGTTTTAAAGGCGCGAACGGGCGGTTTGCCCTGAAGGTTAATAGATGTTTAACCTCATACCTCCTCTGGCACTGATGGCGGCCTTAACGCTTCAAACTTGAACCCTGGGTTCCTCCTTATTAGTAAATAGATTACTTGGCAGCGTCTTTCAGTTTTATAGTCAGTCCCTTCCACTGATTAGGTGCAAAGGGCGAGTTGCACCGTCCTAACATAAACGCGGTGTTTACGACGTCTCTCCTCTTCCCAATTGTAAATACCCAACCGAGTATGTGATTTACTGGCCACAACCTCGGCGGAGGCGTTTTCAGGGTTATGCTTTTGTTTCTTTCGACTCGTCGTTTAAGCTTTTTAAACGACGCTCCTTCCCTGTATGACGCGGTTAATCTATAGAATAACCCCGTTTTCCGTTTAACGCCCAACTGCAGTATTCCGACTTCAAACATGAGAAAATTTAAGCGCATGGATGCGTATTATTTAGGTTTCAGATACCTGATGCAACGAAGCCTTGAAGAGGCCAGATGAAGCGGAAAAATTGGTCACCAATCCTCCTCAATCTTAGCAGATTGCCTAATGTCCATATCGCTGATGATACTTGGAAAAAATAGAAGCGATTATTTTTGGCGATGACTTTTCTTCGCTTATGAGAGGAAGAACCGAAGTTAGACTCTTGCAGTTGCTCGAAGAAAGTCGGTTAACAAGGAGAGCGAAGCGTGCGGAAGACGATGGCTAAAACGCGTGAGGCACATTGCTAATTCATCAACCTTGGCGTTCTTGGTAAATGTGTACAAGCACGAAACGCGTCTTCGAGCCTTCGCTTTCATGAATGAGCTTCCCCCATTCACTGGAAAATGGTGCATTCTATCAATACAAGAGAGAACCGACCTTTGAAATATTCACCCATTTCCACCGTGAGCTTGTGTAGTAACTGATTATCGGCAATGTAAATTATCAACTGATAATGCCCTCGCTTCGGGCGCAAATGGCGTTTTGATTTATTTATTGCTGTAAACCGATCAAATTTAGGAGTGTCCTCAGATATTAAGGCAAATATTTGGTATTTATTTACTCAGGTCTAGTTGAGACGAAATGAAATGTTAAATATTCGTGTTCGAAGCTTGTAAAATTGTATTGTTAAAAAATAGTGTTTTTTCAACCGTTTCTATTTATTCTCCAGTTGTTTTTGTACTTTATAACTTCTTTGCAGATTTCCTGTTTCATTCAATCCTCCGTGGTTAAAATGAATAATTAAAAAAAATATATATATAATTACTCTGAAGAAAGAGAAAATTGCTGGATAACATTACCTCCTACGAATAATAGAAAATAAAAATTCAAAAGAAAATCGAATTAAGAATGTGAAAAACGGATTTTTAGTAGTGTATGATAAAATTCATTAAATGAAAATAGAACTGTACAATATTTCCAAAACTCCATTTACACCCCATTTTAGCGCGTCCAAATTAAATTGTCATTTTGTTATTGCTTATTTCACTAAAGTTCACTTCTGTGTGAAAGAGGCTCGGTTGTAAGTTTCACTTGTCCTCACCTATGGTCACGTTCCTTGCAACGTAATGGACTATTAACACTGCCGTGGAAACTTCGATACTCGCACCTCTAACTACAAGCCGATATCGGTAAAAAGGCATTCGTTGGAATACTAGGATCACTGCAACTGATGCAAGCAGAGGCGTCACGAAGCTCACGACCCGATATATAACTACAGGTATAGCTCACAGGTTCGGACAGTTCGGCCTTTTTCGAATCGCAAGGCAATCTGGGAAATTCTATAGGAAATAGCGTTCGGCTCGAGGAGCTTGTGGAAGTATACCAGTAATTTATTTTCAACAAATGCGTTTGTAATTGAACCTCTTAAGAACAAAAAAAAAAAAAAAAACTCATTTTTTTACCTCTCATTGGGACACGCGCTCCCTCTTCATCACTAACAAAAGCAATAGCTGGGAAAACATGCACTTTCTTTCCTTTGGTATATACGATGAGAGGAAACCACCTAGGGAAAAACTGAGAGGGAAGTGTTGTGAAAAACTGTTATGTTTTCCTTTGAAAAATCGTAGCACACCGTGCGGGAAAGGAAAACGTGAGGGAATTCGCCAAGGGGTGAAATTTAAAGGGAAAACTTTGGTTGAACTTGCTTGTACGGATGATGTGGCAAGGGATGGCGCAGTGCGTCATCATTTGAAAGTATAAGTCCGTGTATGGGGGAAAATGATAAAATTGTAATTTGGTTTGGTTCGTTGTAATGTTAAAAATTCAAATTTTATTCGACCAGTTAGGAAAACTGTTCGTAGTAGTCGTGCTCACTCGCCCGCTTCCGAAGTCTCAAGAATAGACAAGTTTCCGGGGGAAAAATATAATAAACCCTTCCGGCAAACGGGAGTGAAATAATTTCTTCTATCCTAACGGCTTAATGTTATGATTAAGGCCGCACTGGTTACAATCGTTAAACCGCAGCCAGAGCGGCCGTTCTGCGCATGAATATTCATCGATGGTGTCTTCCCTGGCCACCTTCCATCATAGCCCGACCTTCCGTTCAAGTGCAGTCAATTCCCCGGGCAACTAGAGCGCATCCAGTAACTCTCTGTCGGCTTAAAGTTAGTTCCAATATTTTCTGGAAATGCTGCGGAAATTGTTAAAAAAATAACATAAACCAACAAAAACAGTTGCATTCTACTCAGATTAGATCTTTTTTTGACAATGAGATACGACAATCCACGTATACTTTTCCCTGCTACGACTGTCCTACCCTCGAGACTCTATGATTAAGACAATTCCGATTTCGTCCTAGGCCTTGAAAATTGTTTTCCTTCTGTGCTTCCATTTCGTGGAAGTCATGGCCCAAATAGGCTTAAAAACGAACCAATCGCGTAAATATTCACCATCATAGTAATAATACCTCTACTTACATACTGCCATACAATAATGAACGTGATGCATCAAAGCCAATTTTTGTCTCAGTATTATTTCTAGTTCTGCCATTCTATTTCTACAATGCCAACAAAGCTATGTATAATAGATGGAAAAAATCGGAACGTAGGTTGTTGAATTGGGCTTATCCCCATTGTGAAAACTAATAATAACCACAATAAACTCTTTTGGCTATTTTTAAAAATTTTTCAACGTTAAAACATCAAATTTAACAATAAAATTCGTATTTCTATCGCTCTCCTGTTAACATTATCATTTCTACTTTTTTTGTGCTAAAACTTTGTTTACTTTCTGTTGCAGTCTGAAGCCTCCGCCGAAAGATGGCGTGACGAAAAGCAACCCGAGCAAACGGCATAGGGAGCGATTGAATGCCGAGCTCGACACCTTAGCTAACCTATTACCGTTCGAACAGAACATCCTGTCGAAGTTGGACCGATTATCCATACTAAGACTGTCCGTTAGTTACCTTAGAACCAAGAGTTATTTCCAAGGTAAGTCAATTCTATGTTTCCAATAATTTTAAAGAATATTTTTTCTTATTATTTTACGACAGTACGATAAAATGCGAATAGTTTTTCTTTTCCTTCTGTCACTTTCAAATAGTCCGTGATAATCTTCGCTGAAATCGAAATCTAGTATAGAAATTAATGCTCATTTTTCAATTACAACGAGCGTCAACTCAATCTCCGCTTTATGAGACGCTCAGATACACGTAGGCTGAGTATTGTGATTAACACTTGATTTAAAGGCTCGAGTCTCGTACACGATATCACGCACGATAGAATGATCGCTCATCGCTAAACGGATCCGAGCGAACGCCCGTTCAGTCGGAGAATAATAGCTTTACACAAGATATTCCTAACTAAAATGTTGCGTGCGTGTTAATACAAGAATCACGAGGGATATGCAAATATGACAAAATCATCTCCCTCTCTCCCGCAGCTGGGAATGAAGTCATTTTTTGAATTTTCCGCCCATTTTTCCTCGCTCGCAAACGTCGCATGGGCTGAATTCGCCGAAACTGAGGCGAAACGGCTGCTAATCAAATCGAAAGAATGATTGTCTAGGAAGAGCGTACGAGGTAATTGCTGTTTTCATTTGGCGTTATCAGAGTAAACAATTATTACGGCAATTAGCCAGGACTACTTGATGGAGAATCAACCCGTATGAATAATTCTTTACTGATGACGCTCCAACGAGACCGTTTGTTTCCCTGCGCACTGTACCCAACGACTGTTAGCAGTGAAAAGGATAAAAAAAAATTCTTGGATTTTTTCTGTTAAACGATTCAGCCGGAGTTTCAGGAAAGTCGATAATTATACGTCCATTTTCTCCTTCGGTATCACGAGCAAGATTAAACTGGTTGATTTCCTGAGTCGAGATAACTGTTCATTTTATGAACCCCTCAATCGCAAAGCGTCGTGATTTTCGAATACAATTTCCTCTAGTGTCGAGAAGACTAACTAAGGATCAAACTACGGACTTTGTATTATAATTTTAAAATTAAATTAAAAATCATCGCGTTATAGGTAGACGGATAAATTTCATTAACTTTTCAGATTAATAAATAAAACTAATCGCGCAAATGCACTTACAGATTTTTAGGTGGTAATTTCTTTAATATCTATTATTTATTATTATTAATCTTTATTCGTAGTTATTCATCATTATTCATTATTTTTAAAAACCTTCTAATACCTATGCAGAATAATTTTTCGAACCTATTCACCACGACTATAAAATCCAAGGTTAATATTGATTCGATTCTTCGAATGAATATTTGAAAAAAAGCGTTCAGCGAGCAGAATATCCGTTGCAGAAAGTTATATTTTGTCATAACACCGAGCGATATTTTTATAAATAATTCCGCTCCGTCGCCATAATTTATATTGCCTCGCTCAATACGAATGAAAGTATCGAAGGGTTTGGGCTCGACAAATCTCGAAGCGCTTGGTAGGACCAGAGGTCCGAATCAGTCCGAAAAAGTGTTCAATATTTCAATAGACGGTCGAACAACTTCAAGACTCTGACCTCTTTAGTTCATTCAAACGTCATAAAGAATTGATCTTTTTTCGAAAAGGAGCGGTTCTCTTTAGCGGATGAATTCGTCATAAGCGCCTTTGTTCGATTTGCCGCTAGTCTTGAAAATTTCAAGACTAACTGTGATATGTACGATTGGGGTTTTTAGGCGGGTGACGTAGCTAACGCCGATATTAATCCTTTGGAGGGCAGATAATTTCGAGTAAATATTATATATATCATCCTTCCTCCGAAATCGGCACTGAGACGAACCAAATCAGTATATAAAATTTAAAAAAAAATGGGGAATAAAAGGAAATAATTCAATAAAATTCTTCTTTTTCTCGCATTTCCAGCGGGATGGAGGGGCAAGAAGATGCTAATAAATGGTGGGACATTGAAAGGGGAACCCTTATCAAGTCCCCAAAAGGTCAGACTCGACCTCTTGGCATTTATGCTATTCTTACGATGCCTGTAATGGCGAAAGTACGCAATTAATTGCAGTTAAGAAGTCGTATTTCGTCTCCTCTTCAACTCACAGCTGTTAAAAAAAAATGACATGGCCTTGTTATCTGGTGCAGCAAGAATCCAATTCGTACAAAATATAAGTTTGACGTAGTTAAATCTGTACAAATTTTGATTCTGTACAAATCTGTACAGATTTTGATTCGTATTAAAAACTCATCGTATTTAATCGAGCTAAAATAGCGACCGTAAAAAAAGTAATTGGTGAGGTACCGGCGTTCCATCAACGGGTGCGAGTTTGATGCCAGGTGCGAGATCAGTCCGACCAGATATACATTAGGGTAATTACAGCAACGCCGCGAGGGAAAAGTTCCCAGGAAAGTGAGGATATGCGGTATCCGAAGAAGGTGAAAACATATCACCTGGTGTCGTTAGTAGGTACACATATTCATGGGTATGTTAGCTCGAGATTCGACCGGGAGCCGGAGTCCATGACTCGGAGATCAGCAGTGCCCGGCCTGGTAAACCACGGTAATTGTCAGCGATATCTGTCGCGAGTATCTCGGTCTCCTCCGACTCTTTCCCCTCGGGGAGCTCATTTATTTCCGATCTTCCCACCCATTTACTTCCCGCCTGTTTCTGCGTACGACTTATGTTTTTATCTGTCCTCTCCAAGCCTAGGCTGGAACGTAGCGCGGAGGCATTTCAAAACGATATCTCGCTAGTGATTTACGCGAGGCGACTTCACGACGGAGGGGGAGTTAAGGGTACCTTTTGTGGTGGGGGAGGAGGAAGAGTCGAAACCAGTTACAGTAGCGGACACGGAATTAGGCGTGTCTGGAAAAAAGCGATGTTGACCGATTGCAGGACAGAGGAAAAATTTGATTGGGATTAAGGTCGAGCGATTTTCATAGCTATCAGCGTTGCCTTTATTTGAGGGGTGAATTATACTCGAGCCGTAAATTATTTGGCAATTTGCGTCCCCCACCATTGTTAAAATCTTTAAAAACATCCGTGTCCCGCAACTGTAAAAACGCTGCAAATGATTGTACAGTGGTTTATTATTCCTTCGCTTCAATATTGATTTATGAAGACTATCCATTTGTGATAGTAACTATTCCGAACATTTTTGTGAATGTTCTCAACGAAAAACAGATGGTAACTATAGAGGAAAAATCCGTAGCAACTATTGTAATTTTAATCATTTTTATTTTTCTTAATTTCCTAATTAAAAACTTAATTTTTTGCCTAACGGTACAGCTGGAGAGAGTGTTTGACAACCATTCCAATGAGTATAGAACGATTTTTATAGCTCCAAGAACTCTCGAGTTATGCCCTCATGTCAAATTTCTACAAATCTCCCAAATTCGGCACAAAAGCTGCGATAACTCGAGAACCAATAAAGCTATCGACCCGACGATGGTCTCATTCGATTCAGCGTCCAAAAATCTATATAATTTGATACCACGTACACATTTTTCTGAAAAACCTTGGAAAATATGAATTTTCTCCCCCTCAAAACCCCCCAAAAATACCCTTAAAATTGAGCTAGCAAGTTGGTTCAAGAATTGGGCCGTCGTAGGACCGAGATTGATTTTTGGTGAAAATTTCAAGAATTTAGCTATTATGGTTTGCCGGAAAAGTGTTGACGGCGTACGGCGTACGGCGTACGGCGTACGGCGTACGGCGTACGGCGTACGGCGGACAGACAGAATTTTTTTTATTGGATATTCGGAGTCTACATGCCTTGAAACGTAAAATATCAAATTTTGAGGGGGGGTTATAAAAATTTTTTTCTTGGGCGATTACAATGGTTTATTATTGAATAATAAACCAAAAGTCGTAGGATTACCTTAAAAAAAAAATCAACTGAAGTTGTTTGTTAACGGAAAATGTGCCGTTTTTCAATTAGAAACGCCTCCTACAAGCTGCAAACCGACGGATTTTCAACAAAAAAAAGTCTTTTCATGCGAGTTTTTACATGAGCGTTTGTGAAAGTCTGAAATTAAAAAAATTGTCGTTTTTCAATGAAAATCATACGTGAAGTGTGGTAAGTCAATGCCATAATTAACAACTTAAATTCATTTTCTAACTTGTAATATTTTACACAGCAATATATCGCGATAGGAAGGCTGACCATTAATTACAATCAAGCCAACAGATGCATCTTCTTCTGTCGGTTCCTTCAAAGATTGCTAAAATTAACGACATTGTCTACCAAAAATGACACCCCAGAACGTCTTGTATCAACAAAGTCTGTGGCAATAAATTCAATCGTACGACGAACAATTTTTCCGGATATGAATTCTAATTAGAATATTTATTCGATTAAAAAAATGCGGCGCAATGAAATTATGTCTTCGCTGTATACTGGGCGGTAAAAAATTTATATTCTTATCAGCCGCGATATCGCAGTGCACGGCCAATCCGGTGGTGTTACTAATTAAAAACGCCATTAAACCCGAGTACATGTCTCGAATAAGACACGTTCCGTATTTTTCCACCGAGCGAAAAAATTCGTCCGCGTGTAAAAATAATTTAAAAACGAGTATGTTGACATACTCATGCAAATGATAAGGTAGTAAAAACGTGGACGTCCCTTATAACGGGGCACTTTTTGAAAATAATTGGTACTTACACCTGTCAAACAGATGTTGCTCGTATAGGTCCAGGAACTTGGGTCAGGCCCAACAGACGATGAAGGACTTCTTTTTTAAAACATTATGTTAAACAAAGTATCTTTTTAACGCGTTAAATATTTTTTACTATAACGTAAATTCTTCAAACCGAAAATCTACCTATGCATTGTAAACTCGTGAAAACGTGATTTTATTTCTTAAACAGTTCAAGAATAAGAAACAAAAGCAAATAACAACAGAATTTCATGAATGAAATGGAAATAAAATATAAAATAAAATAAATAAATTAACCAGGTGGCTGACCGAAAAACAGAAAAAGGCTCCAAATATGTCAATAGGTCGAAATAGGTTAATAACGTGGAAGTACGGTATGTGAGTATATGAGCCTAGAACGGTACGAGGCAAATATTGTGAAATGGGATCATTTTTACCTGCAAGGGTATCGAAAAATAAGAAAACACTCCAATCAACTAACGAAAAATTCGAATTATGTGGAAGTACATCATCCTTGAAAATCGAGCGTCATTTACTCACCGTAACAAACATTTCAAGACCTCGACCGTTCAAAAATATTCCATATATAAAAAATTGAATTTTTTATCTTGGAAGTATTGTGTGTAATCAAAAATTATAGTAATAGCTAATTTTGTAGATTCACTGTGAGAACATTTTCTGAAAAATCTCGCGGAATTTCATTCATTTTTCACGGAGATATAACGATGATTTAAAAAAAAACTAAATTCACCACCGTTACTCACAATACTTTTATTTCTTCTACAATACTTCTATATTTACTACGTAACCTTAAAGGTAAAAAAATATTGCAATTATTATTTTCTTTTTTTAAATATTAAAATTATCAACAAAAAATAGTTCACCTCGCCAAATCCGTCATGATAACTTAGAATAATTGTTGTGTGATTTTTAATGAATAATGAACCCAAAAGAGGAATGATTGATTAATTAGTTAATAATAATAAATTAACGTTTACAATAGTGATGGTGAGTTTTTCTCATGGATTACTGAATAGTCCAAATAACCTTAAACCGAAAGATATCATTTTTGAAAAAATGATTAATTGAAAACGAAGTAACAACACCTGTTTTAGACAGCGGTTATTATTTAATCATAATACCTTTACGTCACTTTCTGCAACTGAATATCGCGTACGAATATGTCACAGTTCTTAATTCATCTCTTAATTAATCGAATCGGATGTACTATAAAAACATTGTGCAAAAAACGGCGACCCATCTTCGTAGCTGTTTGCGCCTCGCGAGCAGGTGATCAGCTCAAAATTGTCTGCGTATGTCGGCAACTCGCTAATAGCTTCGAGTTTGCAGGAAGCGCGATGGAAGCCGATGGAATATGCGATACCGCCAATTACATCTCTATAATGAAGTTCAAGGCATCAAACCAATCATCTATCTCGGACAGTTGCAAGAAGATAATTTTCGATCGAATTTTTTTGTTGGCAAAAAATTGATAAATGCGAAAACCTTTTGTTTGGTATTCAAATAAATCGGCAATCGAGTCGAAAATTGGCCGAGCATCTATTAGTGGGCGAGCTTTTGTAAATAAAGGTTGTTCATTTAACTGCCGCAATTTTCGAGATGAAAAATCTGATTTTTTGCAGAAAATCCTTCTCGGCAGTCTAAACCCCGATCTAATTGGGCATTTTGGGTATTCAAGCTCATGTCATTTTCACGCTGAACCGAATGAGACCATAGCCGTGTCGGTATCTTTAACGGTTCTCGAGTAATTGCAGATTTTGCGAAGATTTTTGAGTTCTGGAAAAATGCTAAAGTTCATTGCTATCACATTGCTGATGATATTACTCGAGCATTCTTATAAAATGCTATAAAAACATAATTAAAAATTATGTAACACGTAAGAAATAATTAATATCTTGCTTAGGAACATCTGCTCGTCTCCCTAACACAGGCTTAGCCCTCTCGGAGATTAAATCATCGAATTTTTTTTCTTTTTGTGTATGTATGTAATACGTAGCAGAAAGCCTTGGAAAATTTGTTCCTTTTTGTAAATGTGAAGAAGAATAAATTCATTTCATTTTATTTCATTTTTTGTACTCGCTATAATATTATTTAAATAATCCGCTCCGAAGATTCGTTCGCAAGGCCATGCTCCTTGACTCGAACTTTATTCTTTGCCCCTAAGATGTTCTTTTTGACTCAAGTTTTTAATGTCGTTTGATTTGAATCGACTCATAACGCAAAAAAAAAAAAAAAAAAAAAAATTTACGAGAAAATATTCTCGAAATTTCAAAGTTGCAGGAAATGTTATATATCCGAATAAAATTTCCTTCTTCTGAAGAGTTTTCGTTACTCCCCGATGAGCTCTTCATCTCCTCGCAGTTTTGATACGAGCGCCTATAAATTAACATTTAGAGCCGGATATTGTTCTATTCGAATTAGTGTACTTGGAGACAAGTATTTCAACGGTTCACGGTCATCGAGCGATCTCTGGGAAGATCGTGGTCGAAACGACTAATTACTCAAGGTAGCAGGGGATCATAGGTGTTGGGCAAGGTCAGAAACCCGTCTGCTCTCTCGTGTTTGTCTGATATCCTCGTGGAGTATTCTCCGTCTCTCAGACCCGCAGCAGAACTGGCTGGTGGCAGAGTAACCCGGCAGTCAGTCGGCAGGTACACACGCTAAGTCGAGCACGAAACGTCCTCCTAACCTCTGTCTCTTTCTCCCTGTTCGTACACGTATCTTCCGCACTCCTCGATTACCTCGGCCATTCCCCCGTTAGACATCAAAGGATGGACGTTGGACACCGGGAGGTTCCGTATTTTGTTACCGGAGGACCGACATCGTCGAAAAGTCAGGTCGTATAAGTTGGGTAAAAAGTAGTCGCATCGCATCCTATTAGGCCGAAATTTTGAAACCGGAGCGTGTAAGGCGCACGGCAGAGTTCAATGCCACCGGGTAGTTTTATATCAACCGAGACAAGAGATCTAATTTTCAACTTCGAGCCTCGGCCGTAGCGGTAAGTCCGGTAGGCAGAGGAGGAGGAGAAAGGGCCGATTCCTGCAAACGGAGGGATAGAAGATTTTATCGTTTTAAATGGTCCATTTGGCTCCTAATAACGTGGATTTGAAGACTGTACACAAAATGTCTCCCGGCACACTTCTGAGCGCCAAAAAAAAACTCTTCAAATCCACGTTATTATAGGACCCATGATGGACCATTTAAAACAATAATAATATCTTCTACCACACCTTTTTCATTTCTCAATTCGTTCTCGTTTTCGCGTTCCAGTCTTCTGTTAACAATTTGGCCACGCTTGTGGTTTTAAGTCGAAAAAGAAACTGAAAAAGTAATGAGCACTTCAGTTACCAAATTAGATTTTGCTTTCGAATTTTAAAGAAAAAACTTTTTCTTCAATTTTTTTTTTATATTTCTATTTATTTTTTTTTCTTCAAATTATTACTTTTATTTTTGTTGCTAAATCATGGGTTTTATTTAAAAAAAGGTTGGTACTACCATTTTAGTGAGTTTTGACTCCTGTTTTCGGTAATTTTTCTCGTTGAATCAACTGATTTCAGCCATTATTTTCAGAAAAGTATTGTACTGTCAACTTACACAATGTTGGAAACAAAATTATGAACAAAAAAACTGCTTGGGGATCACCGTTATACCGAATGCTCACTCTAAAATCGTCTGTGACGTCTTTTTATCGCCGACTGCCGAGGAAAACGCTCGATCACGACCGTGGCGTCAAAACGCGTCTTGTGGCACACCGGGTAAAAATTTCTTTAATTCCCAAAAACTCCTAAAATGCCTTAGATTTGTCTTTACAGTATTGATATAATCTAATTTTCAACAAAACGTGTCATTCCAAAAAAAAAACCATTCTCGGCTTTACTGATTTTCAACAATTAGTTTAAGAATCGCATCTGGGTAATCTACTTCGTTGCCATTTAATTCTCAAATTTTGCATGCCTCAAAACTAGCTATAAACTAGTCTAAAAACTAAAGTTTAAAATATATAAAAACTCGTAGATACATGGAGCATCGCTCTTCGAGCGTATTCAGCTTATGAAAACTCCGAAAATGATAAAATTTACTTATGAGGACGAACATCGATCGAAAATGGAGAGCAAAACTGGAACAAGTTCCGTTAAAAAGAACTTTTCCATTCATTCCAATGTTATTTTAGTCAATAACGCCCTGCGGCAGGCGCAGACAGACACTAAACAGGGGCGATACCTGCTTCGCCGCGGGAGCAGTAAGTGTAACTTGACCCGGCCACAAATCTTTCACCCATCGCCGACTCCCGAACAACTCGCTACCAAAAACAGAAGACTTTACCGGTTCTGATGGAAAAAAGAAATTGGACGGAATAAAAGTAAAAAAACGCAAATTAAAAAAGCTCCTTTCTTCTTTCAAACGAGGTGTATAGGTACTTTTCGATTCGGTACGGACGTCCTTCGCGAAAGTCTCGCCCGGTTTTTTTTCGGACCGTTTTTACAGGTACGGCGATATCGAAATTGCCACGACATTACGGTATCACTTTGATCATCACCGAACAGGCAAGGTTTACTCAATACGGCAGTCGCTCGATTCGCTCCGTTATTCGATTGCGCGATATATCGAATTTCGGAGGATGAGGACGCTTTAGGAGCCGGCGATCTTTACAGGAGCAGTTAACACGGTGTCAGATCATATTCGGCGATAAACGGCTGGCTACTGAACGAGACCTGTCGTAAGGATCGGGTCGACAGCCGGGTCGAAAATTCAGACGACTATATTTTATCTATCAAAAGTGCATAAATATTCTTACTAGAATCCTTACTTAACAGGTTAGCTCCGGTTACAATCTACGAGTATTTAGTAACATCAGATGTTTGAATATACCAAAAGACAGGTAATTTAACTGTCCACATTTTCCCCATGCAATGTACCTACCTATCCATTTTTCAACCGTTCTTGCGTTATTCAACAATATTGGTAGACTATACACGAAAACATGACATTTTTCAACTTTAAACGTTCTTTTCATCTATTTAGTGCAAAAGAAACAAAGAATGAACCATATATTATTGATATACACATCATCAACTATCATTTTGCTGAATTTGAGCGAAATCGATTTCAAAAAATTTTTCGCAAAAAATCCAAGGGGGACCCCTGCGATTTTTTTCAACCGATCAGTTAACGATTTTTTACTCCTCTCTCAATAGAGATAAAAATCTGAAATTTTCAGGAAAGTTGTGTCTTACCAAGATGTATTTTTGTGATTTTTTTTATTTCTCGAAAAAATCTGCAAGTGGTCCAAAAAAATCGGTTTTTAAAAGCTCAAAAATTGGACTTTAACCGTGATTTTCGGGGTCAAAATAAATGCGAATCAATTGTTTTAATATGCAGGAGTCTTCATTTGAACGCCTTACACACGTACATAGCAAAAAATTTGGAGAAAAAAATTTAAACAGCGCCACAGAAATTATTTTCCGTTAATTGAGTTTAAAACCTTCCGAGCTCCGCGGGCATCGGTAAGAGTGAAAAATTAAACTTCTGTTTTTAAGCGTTTTTGAAAGCTATTCTTATAGGAAATTTAACGCTGAATCCGAATTTGACGTCAAAACGACGGAAATTCGACGACAACTATCAGAATTTCCCAGTTTTAGTACTAGTAGTATGTTTTTCAACTGTAAAAATTCGTTGCAAATACTCACTGTACTGTTCAATATTATTTTATTACTACTTCTCATAGGAAATTAGACGTAGAATTCGAATTTGAATTGAAAAGGATCAAATTCTAACAATTAAGAATTTATAAAAACATTTTTAGGCTTTTCATACTGAGGTGAACTGCAACTTCACTACAGCCAGGTGTTTCACTGACATAGTTACGTGGCATCTTAGTAACTTCAGTTTCTTTATATTACCAATTTTCCATTTCTCAATTAATCATCACTCATGTTCCGTTTTGCTAATTAAAGCCTAAGTTCGAAAGGCATTTCTTATTTCAATTTAATTGGCAAAACGTTTTAACTTTGGAATTCTTTTGCCACGTTCGCGAATTTTGAAAAAATAAGTTCTCTGTAAGAAAAAAAACGATCAGTTAACGATTTTTTAAGTTTTTGAATTTGTTTTGAGTTTTTCGAATTTGAAAGTTATTCTTACAGGAAATTTAACGCTGAATCCGAATTTGACGTCAAAACAGCGGAAAGTTGACGGCAACTATCAGTTATTTTTACTCATTATAGTACTTCACGTTTTGATGTTTTTTAACATTGAAAATTGGTTGCTAATACTCATAGTACTGTTCATTTTCATTCATCGATTATTTAAATATTATCAAATTCAGGAAAATATACGGGAAATTTTTATTCGTCCACTGGAGGTACTGAAGTTCAGGAACCAAGCATTCTCCGTTATGAGTACAATGTGAAACGAATTCCCGACAATTTTTATTCAAATGATAGAAAATCGACCGTTATACAATGATTTGGTTGTCAATGATCAGGGACTGCATTATTGCCGAGCTTTCAGAAAATGTAGGGGTCAATGTCCCTGATGATGGGAATATATTTCCCGAAGGTCGGCGATGAAACAGGGAGTGTTTGTTTGATCCGTGATCATTGACAACCCACAAAAAAAGATATTTTTCATTCCAAATGAAGGAAAGCGCGGTCGAAAGAAAAGCGGAAAACGAAGGAGAATGGCTGACGTCACTAGCCCAGTCACACCACACAGAGCGTCTACCTTCCATTCCACCTACCGCCAGGCTAGAGAACAAGTGACGTCTACAACGAGGTAGCTCCCTTCAGTTCGAGCCATTTTTCTAACTTGAAAGCCACTGCAAACTTCAAACTTCGCCCTGATTTTTACATATGCTATTTTAGGCCTTTGTGCCATCATTTGGTTACCTGAGTGGCATTTACTTTATAAAAAAAAGTAACTCACTGGTTACCTCGCCGGGTAAAACCGTTTTCACCTCATGTATCATATTTCTGAGTTATGCATTTCTTCCACTGAGGTCGTTACGTCTGTGGTTGATGCTTTGCGGTCGCGGTGGCCAGAACACATACTTTCGATTGACAGATGCGGTGAGACAGGTGCGTTTTTACCCATCTGTCAAATTCACCTCAAACATGTTTTTGTGAGTAGCTGTGGTACAGTTGAAGTTTCCAGCAATTGGAAAAAGAGTTCGAACTGCCGCCGCGAGTCATTAAATTTCTCATTCCTTAAGTTTTTCTTTATTATTTTTTATTAGTCATGGCGTAAACTGGAAACTAGCAACAAAACACGACTGTCAGAGAAATAACATAAATTCCCCGTTCAACTTTGACGGAAGAGATAATAAATTCGAACCTGGTTTGTTTTCATTCGTAAGCGTTTCCTTCCGAAAGCGGTTTCGGAAAGAAAAATGATGGTTTATTGACATGAGCGGGGCCCGTGTTGAATGAATAGAAACGTTACCAACCAGCCATGAAATGAGGAAGCGACCCGGTGTTGT
Source organism: Tupiocoris notatus (assembly GCA_037159825.1). NCBI lineage: Eukaryota > Metazoa > Arthropoda > Insecta > Hemiptera > Miridae > Tupiocoris > Tupiocoris notatus. The sequence continues at coordinate 383,396 of JASJUZ010000448.1, read as the reverse complement.
GTAGTAGGTAAAGTATAAATAGACCAAAAAGTCACGTGACGAACCTCATTAGCTATCACGCGAATTCGAGCAAGGTGTTCAGTCTGTTGAATGGGATTCGTGCGAGGGAGGCACTTCGCTCGGTCTCTGGACGCACGACGCTCCAGACACCGAGCCCAGACGTTCTCCTGGTCCGTCACGGGTTTGACCTGTTGAAAATTTCCCATTTCGATAAAGCGCCGATTAATACAACGATGACGGGGTAAACTAAAAGAGAGTTTTTCGGATGACATGTACGAGTGTCATTGGGGACTTCTTGGTTCATCCTGGGCCTATTGTTGTGTTGTGGATTGTTATGGTTACTATGCATATCAAGTGTCTACACTCTTTCGTCGTTCAAAGAATCTAGTAAGATAGGAACATCCACCTCAACCTTAAACCTTCAACTTCAACCTTCAACTTCAACCTTCAACTTCAACCTTCAACTTCAACCTTCAACTTCAACCTTCAACTTCAACCTTCAACTTCAACCTTCAACTTCAACCTTCAACTTCAACCTTCAACTTCAACCTTCAACTTCAACCTTCAACTTCAACCTTCAACTTCAACCTTCAACTTCAACCTTCAACTTCAACCTTCAACTTCAACCTTCAACTTCAACCTTCAACTTCAACCTTCAACTTCAACCTTCAACTTCAACCTTCAACTTCAACCTTCGACTTCAACTGTCATTCGGGGTGGCTCGTTGTCATGCTCGACAGTCATGGTGGTCGAGGGAAATCCAAAACGTTCCCAGTCGCGAATCGCTCTTAGTTTCGTCAACCAAAGTTTTCCTTTCACATTTCATCACCTGGTGAATTCGCCGCCGTTTTCCCTTCCCGTACATAAGTCAAATGATTTTTAAAAGAAAAATAAATGATCCTATGCCGCGTTTTTTAAAGGGGAAGAACGCCCTTGTATGGCCAGCTATTTTCGAGGAGTCAAAAATGTTCAAAAAACGCTTGGTATAAACTGGTTCAATTGTCGAGTCTTTATAATGAGCTTAGGTAGTTTAATCGATTACTACCAACAAAATGTGATAAATTTTGATCATTGATCTCAAACAAAGCAAGAGTCGACTGACGAAGTCGGATATAACTGATCCTTTCATGAAGGATGGACTCTTTACAATATTCTCATCTACGTCTACAACCATGAAATTCACTTATCCCAGTTGAATAAATTTATATTAGTTATTCTCGGCTTAGGCGTGAAGTATGTCGACATATTGTGCGAATTATTCGACTACGTTCTCTGGTCTTACAAACTACGAAGGGAAACCATTTTACACAGGTGTCCCCGCATGATAGTGAGTGGAATACTCGTGAAACGTATCCCATCTTCAGGCTTCGTTCGCCCTTCCTCGTTCCCGGTGACGTTCGGTCGATAACGGAGGAAATTTAAAGTTCGTTGCCTCGGCGACTGGGATAACAAAGCCCCCTTGGTGGGCCTTCTGCTCTACAGTGAGGGTTTCATTTATTTAAGAATTTGACTATCATGCTCAAAAATGTTGTAAAATTGTATCTAAAAATCAGGCGTTCAGTGATTATCCGACCTAATATTTTTAATATTATAAATAGACGTTTGATTGTGAAATTCATCCTTTTCCGAAGCCTGCACGATCTGATAAGATGTGAAGCGATTTGAAAATATACGTGAAGGGAGTGACGGAGTATTTACTTATTAAACACCTTGAATTGTGAGTGCGTTCTATGTATTTGGGATATGACGAAAGATTAATCATATAAGCGACGTGTTTTTTTCTGTCCGCGGTTTATTTTCAAAAATAAATAGTTCCAATCAACAACAAAAAAGAATTTTCAGAAAAAAAAAATTCGGTGAAATTTTCACCGGAAAGAAAAGAAATATATTTTTTTAACAAATCAAATCAAATTGTCCGGCGAATTTCACTCTTAGGCCAGCTTTATCTTTCCTCTAAAAGCATATTTTTAGGGGGTTTTCTGAATATTTTTTTAGGAGTTTCAAGTGGTTTTAGGGGTTTCAATATTGGCAAACCCGTGTTTTTCAGAGCATTTCGAACTTTTCTGTGTTCGGAACCAACGTTTATCAATTTTTAAAGGTTGAATGGTTTATAACGGAATCGACAAGTTGATTTGTTTTCGAAGCTTTTGTGAGCTGGTTCGAGTTACATTCACGTAATAACGCTCTTCCGACACTTTTGCTATAGGAGATCAATTTTATGATGATCAGTTTACTCCTAACGAGATTCATATCATGCGACGATTTGACTTTAACGGCAAAGGAACACGTTTTTTCCGTTTGGACGTATCCCTAATTTAATATGGTAAATTCGACTTTAAGCGTTTAACCATTTTTGGGAAAAAATAATATAGAGGGGATTTCTTGTTTGCCGCTACGTAAAAAGTATCAGTGTATTCAAATCCGTCTTTTTCATACCGAACTTCATCGATTCGCTAATGTCCAAGAGAATAAAAACAATATATTCCGGATAACGTGTTTATTTTTATTATCGGCTCCCTTTTTCACTCCCGAGATGACATGCAAGCCTTAACAACACGTCATTGTTCATAACGCAACGTATCACATCTTGTATCTGTTTAGTGAAGTCGTCGTAAACTCCACTCGTAAATCTGCTCATGATTAAGTTACGGTTCAAAATGGCGTCCCGAATAATAAAGGAGATCCATATATTCAAATCCAATTACTCGTCCGGTTGATTTATCGCTCTTGCGGGGCTGAAGAAGCTGACTCGATCAGCGTTAAGGTTTATATCGGTGCTTCATTTTCGAAATAATCCGTTGCAATTGTGAAGAGAATGAACTCTTTCATCTTTCGCGTTTCAAAACGTGTAAACATGGTGAAGGGCAGTTTGAGAAATTTACTCGCTGTGGACCATTCGCAGTGCTCAATGTCGACCTCCCGCGGGGAATTCAATCGAACGTTATTTTCTGTATCATTTTCTAAATTTTTATTAGCAGCAGCGTTGAATTTTTTTTACGGGGTTTTTCTTGTAATTTCAATTTGTAGTAATTAGTTAGTATGTGTAAATCATTTCATTTTAATAGCTTAGCCATTTAAACTAGAAAAAAATCTCTACGACCGTCTGTTTTTTAAATGTATTTTTCACGTGTGGGACATCGCCAATAACTGATTACTTTATTCCGGTTTTCTCGTTTCTTCAAAGCTTATAATAATCACTAATTCTCTAAGATTCTCAAGATAAGCTCAATTTTATTAGAATCAACCGTCGAGTTACGTTCATTTTTGATGTGCCAAAATTGCTATATTTAAATCGACGCACATTTTAAAATATTATATTCGTGCACGAGTGATTTTTTTTGTCTTGGTGCGCGAATTTTAAATGTTTGGAAGAATCGTGAAAATGGATCGTAGAGGCCTAACGAAGCTGTTGGTTGGTCAGAGAGGTTGGGTCAAAAAAATCCGCCGAAGGACGACATTGCGCATGCCCTAGCATTGATCTGGTTCGCTCTCCCTCCGAACACCCAAGCTAGATTGTTGTTCTCTCTCACTCACTCTCTCTCACTTCCTTAACTGTACTCTTTATACTTCCCTTATTCTCCGTCTCTCTTATTCACCCTCGGTTGTTCTTCTGCCGCTGCTTGCTTATCTAATTTTCTTCCCCTTTTTCCCCACTTTACGAATATAAATCAGGTTCCTCCTTCCAGTTCATCTCTCTGCTTCCCTCACTCCAATTTCGAAACGATAAGTCTTCGCTTTCCCGTCGAATTCCCCCTAGGATGGCGGTCGGTTAGGGAGGGACGCTGTAATATTCTGCAGCCGCCATTCATTCTATCCCGGCTAAACCATTTTGTAAAATAGATGCTCGCCTTAAGCTGAAAGCAATCGTGACAAAGGTAAATATTTTCCAATAATTAAATATAAAATCTCGAGTTCAAGTGAATCGACTCTGTCAAAGGACGTTCAAAAATATGGAACAATACTTTTTGGGCCGTAGCTCCAGCATTCGAGACTTAATTCTCTGCAATAGTGCTGAATAATTTCTCAACTATAAACAATTAATCTCTAAATTATAACTTACACATAAAAACATCCACCGGACCGAAATGTTTCGGGCTGTTGAGAATTTCGGCATTTAAAAATATTCGAGAATTCCGGAATTGGGAAATTTAGAGTTCACGAAAACGGAAATGCAAAATTAAGGAATTTGAGGAATCAGAATTCACTAAGTCGACGAGTAAGAATTTCAGATTCATTTGGAACTCGTGAATTCCGTTAGTCGAAAACGTTCGCGAAAACTTGGGATAAATTCCAAAAAGTTCTCCATTTTTGAGAACTACAGAACCACCACCGTTATGAACTGCCGTTTTACGACCATTTCAGTAGTTTTAGAAAATTATGCGTCATAAAAGGGCTTAAAAAAAGTAAAAATTTTAAAGTTCAAAAACTCAAACAAAAAACTTTTAATAAAAAATAATTTTTTTTTTTGCAACTTTGGAATCATTTGAAAATTAAGAAGCTCATAAACTCAATTAACCAGCAAATTTAATCCAATTATGGCCACGAACAATTATATTATTCACGAACCGTTTCAATCGTCATTGGAAATCTTTCGGGCAATGAAAACCATTTTATATTTTTCTGATGAATGTTTCCTATAATTCCAAAGAGTTGATTTTCCTCCTTGGTTTTGACAGGTTTTTCAAGAAACTCCTAAACTTTTGGCGATCGCTATAAATCGCTCGTTTTAATTTTACCGTCGAATTCTATTAATCTATCCCTAATGACGTTGTATAACCTTGGGATGATTCAATTTAATCGTTTACGACTCTGAAGTTCTCTATCCACTGGCGCGTATGAGCATCATAAATATTCAACTGCGAGGAAATGACCCGAAAAGACGGAAAAAGTTTTACGTTCGCCACTTTTTGACGAGCTTGATGTGAAGTTGAATAGGAAGGAAGGAGTTTGTCTATGTCAGACGAAATGATGTTATTTCTTGAGTAATTACGCCAGAATCAGCCTCGCGGTAGTTTAGTCAGGTATCTAATTAATATTCACGGTTCGAATCATCAGCAGTTCTAACGTCTGAGTTTTGATGTTCGAGAACGACGCCATTTGAGTTATGCTCTTTGTTTCCGTAACTAGGAAAATATTAACGTTGAGCAATTTACATTTTATGTAGCCGGAGTGAAAATTAACGTTCGAGCTAGTAATTGAAATATAGCGAAGGGACTTTCACCCAGTTCACTGGGACGCGCAATTGAACGGTGGCGATTCCGCTTTTGACCTACAGAAATTATTGTCAGAAAATGAATTTTGAGCTACTATACTCCTTACAAAAGCAATAAAAATATTCATATTTCATGTGACTTTATTAGCTTCCCTTACGAATGACGGTTATTTTCGAAAGTCGAAACTGGAAATATCAAAGGAAATGTGGAAACTATTATTGCATCGGCAATTTTGATTTAAGCTCTTCGAGTTAAAATCAATTCAAAGCGAAAAACGTTCTTTTCAAGTAAACCGATTTTAAAATGCAGTTAAAAAACGTCAATTTTTAAATAAAAATTTGAATTTCAAGTGAAAAACGTCGCATTTTAATAAAAGTAAATCGACGATTTTTCGTCTAATTTAAAAACCGAATTTCTGTTAAAAAAAAAGTCGATCGAAAATGAAAAGTCCTTTCTTCTATTTACATCGATTTTACGCAGAAAATAATTTCTAAAATGGTCGCGTTAAAAAAAATGGTCTTTCAAAGTCACTGACGATTCTGACCGACCAAAAATATTATTCCCTATATTTAAATCAAATTTATTTCATCCCTTTACGAAAATAGTCGACAGGCCACGTTTTATTTCGTTTTTAAAACATCACACTCATAATAATATGATGTGTTAATTGCAGAGTACAACGAGGGAGCTTTTCCCTGCTGTTCATTACTTTCTCAAAAATTCTTTTCCACCATACCGTCTAATAATTGATAACAAAATTCTTTTTGATTTACCTAACCGTATACTAAAGATCTGGGAATAACAACTCATCCGTTCAATGAGTACGCAGTGTGTTATTAGCCTATTTCGCACACCATTGGCTCACATGGAAACAGTAATAATCGCCGAGTGCCCAAGCGTCTGTCAAGATTGTAATTAATAATTATATTTCTGAAAAGTGGTTTTACGAATATCGACCCTAGATAATAGCTTCGGATTTTCTCCCCGCGACTGTTTCTCCTCAACTGAACAGATTCTTATAACTGACTTTCACAAGGAAACAACCCGCGCTGGAGTTCCCATAAAACGTCAGTTTGTCCTATGTTGGGCCCGAATTAGCATACGAAATTATGCTGATGCTTCGTCGAATGAAGAAATTAATGAGCTTAATTAAAAATTATGACGTTTACACATTTCATTACGTGTTGCCGCGTTGTGCGGCCGATATTGGAGAATGTTGGCCAACTTTTTTCGTTACCGTCAGCGAATGAGCGATGGCCGAATAATGGAATAATGTTGTAAAGTCAGATTCGCCTTTGATTCTTTCCTCACTTATAATCAATTTCTTACTCTAGGCCCTGTAGTAGTTGGTGTTTTTTATTAATTTATTTTTTTATTTAATTTTTTTTTTGTTGTTGTAAAATAGACTGCAATATACTACAGTTACCTATCGGTTTTTACTTGAACTATTAATAAAGGTTTTTTGGTGTAAACAATTTTTTTTTTCGAATCAAGCTACTCTAACCAATTAATTATCATTCCAAATCAATCAACTGCCTCAGCGTTTTGCTATCTGTCGGGTAAAATTTTTCAGGTTCAATTTTCTCCCAAAAATGGCTCAAAACGCAAATCAATTGAATTAGGACATTTTATCGTAAATAAAGTATTTAATGCAAAATTTAACTAATAAAATGAAAACTATGATTTACTTGAGCTCTCAATGGAAACCCCGTCTCAAATTAGGAATATATTTCACCATTTCACAAACTACCAGGATTTTCGTCTCCCGCGTATCTAACTGCAAATTAACGTGAATTTTTCTTATGCAAAGCATTCATATACGGTAGCTGTTCAGTATGTAATTTGTCAAAATCGAAAAAACCCTAAATACCCCTTTATTCGCTTCAATTTCATACTTCCCCCTTTTCTTTCAGGGCTGAACCGCTTTCGAAAACTCGCGGGCTACTTTATTAAGCCTTTTCACCCTCGGCGGGAGGTAATCGACGTGGTTTGGAGCCTCATTTGATATTCAGGCGTCCGAAAACTACCGCCTCGACTTTCTCAACCATACTTCCCTCCGTTGGGTTCCTCTTTTTATCAAACCGCCCCCATCGTATTAAGGACAAAAATATTCGGCCCTTTCATTCTCCTTATCAAACCTTTTTTACTGCCCTATGACGACCGGTCATCACGAATTTTTTTCCCACTCTTCTTTTCACTTTTACGACCTCGGCTCAGGGCAAGCATTTTAAGGAGTGCGCCCGTAGAAGGCCGCGAAGTGGAGGGATTTTATCTTGAAAGCTTTATCAACATTTAATTTAAGCAGTTTCCCTTTTTTCCCAACATAATACGGCTAATCGCGAAGTAATTGGGAAAGTCGTTCGTAAACCGAGCGGGTTAAAAGCTCATAACCGCGTGATAGATACTCGAATTTCGATGGAAGTAGGTTGAAAGAGCCGTAATTACATTTTATCTCAACCTCTCGAATATTTTTCGCTCAACTTGAGTATCGATTGTTCTCGAATTAAATTTCTTTAGCCTTTTTTTCGATTGGGCTTCCTTCGTGAATACGAGAGTCAAGTAATGGTATTGCAAGAAGCTTGTTTACAATCAGAGATAGCCCAAGATCCAGGTGCTATCGACCCCACGAGAATCACCGGTGTATATTCGTATATGACGCCCCCAGCTGGCCTCCTAGATCATAAAACTACCCTACGGTCTGCCCTAATCACTTCGACCCTCGGCCGCTCGCCCACGAAAATTATCCCCACCTACAACACTCGCTCGTCTGCGTTGAAAGATCACCATCAGAGCGATAAGTAATGAAACGGAGCAGTCGGATCATTTCACGTCATTCACTCGAAACTCGCCCCGAAATTGGCGTTATTGAACATAATTATATAATTTTTTCCTGATCCTCAATTTCTTTCTTACATTTTCCTTTTCTCAACAAAAAAAAAAAACAAAATTATGAATTTTTAGTTAGATAATATTTTTGCTGCCAGTATGACACTCCGATGTTCGATATCGATTGCAGTTGTACTTGGCTATATTATAACGATCGGATTTTATTCAAATTGCTCACTGATTACACCTTTTCTAAACGTGTTCACAGGCTTAAATTCTGAGTGCAATAATTTTTCGATCTGCTGTCAGATTTGAATTTTTATCAATTTTCAATGATCAAGCGGTTTTTACAAACGTACTGTTACTTCAGGGATCAATTTTCAAATCGCCTTGCGTCCAAATCAATGAGCCTTATCGGTCAAGCAGTTCGCCTTTATAGTTCCGGTTGCACTGCTGCAAATCTTTTGAAACCTGGGGATGACCCTGACAGAAAAGGATTCCCTTCTGTGGGAAATTCGAGGGTCGACCTCTTGGAGCAAAGGGCCGGTTCGCGTGCCTCGAGACAATAGGCTCACCGAAAACACCGATCCCTGGGTGTTCTCATCCTGAACTGTAAAGGCCGTAGTACAGGACCCTTTTGTGTACTGGGCCCTTTTCTACACCAGAAACACCCGTTTATAGGATCACCACTACTTCGTAATTATAGCGAACCTCTCTCCCTCAGTGCCATCCGTTTCCTTCTGCTTATTGCTCGGCGCACCCTTAGAGACTAGAGGTACTTAGTAGATTGATCCTGGTGTGCGGTTTCATTTATATAGAATGAACGGCGACGGTCGATTGAACACGGCTCTTCAAACCGTCCGTCGAGTACTGGTCAAACCCCTTGTCCAAATATTTTGGCTCGCGGCGAACCATGGACATCTGCTGGCCGCTCGACCGCGTTTCAAAGTACCCAGGTAATTTATGGACATTGCGCATTGAGTGCTCGCTATAAAACTACTTTCCTCATTATTGCGGCGTCGCGAATTTCGAAGACACCTTGGGTTGACATGTGATTTGAGCGATTAATTTATTTTCATTTTCGTTTCATCGTTCGAGTCCAAATTATTATTTATCCATCTCAAAGTGTCAGTTTCATGAATTTATTTAATCTAACATCTGGTGCTCGAATTCAATGTACGAAATTGCTTGATAAAATTCTCTTCCGCATCTGTTTGCGGTCCACTCAAAAATTTTTTATTGTCGACCTCAATCTCACTTTCCAATTTTCTTGTATAGGCGCATCACTACTCACTCATTGTCATTTAAGGACGATTCTGACTTGGCTTGTCTTTTATCTATCCTTGGGTATCCCTTGGGTATCCAATTGATTGAGAAACTGGGAATAGGTAATCAAATTTTGGTCATAGTGCCGTTCAATTGAGACAAACTGATCGTGTGAAAAAATCTTCTTTTTTTTAATTAGGCCTCTGTTCAAATTTTATTGCACTTTAAACTTTTATGCTAGATCTTCCTGCCCTAGTTGATCTCAGCCTCTGTGAGGCGCTCATTTTCTTCTCAAGCGTCACTATGACCGTCGCATCAGTATATGAAAGTGTTTCTCCTCTGGCGAGTGTTGGAAATTGCTAGTGACTCAAGATTAGTTCGTTTTGGTTTATTGTGATAGGCCTTCAATCTTATTGTGCATTACATTTCGTTCATTTAACTTGAACTTAATCCATTTCAAGGTCATTAGTAATTCTAACCAGTTCTCTTGTTATCCGGGATCATGTCCTCTTTCGATCCATCATTCAATAGTATACCACAGTTCTCGTCCGAGGTTTTAGAGTAGGATTAAGATCAGCTTGAAGCATCAGCTTCTCTAAATTTCGGACGTTTCGTCGACTTCGTAGCCATTGCAATCGCATCATCTTATCCTCCGAAATGTGCGGTAGCGAAAACGTTCCTCGTCGTCGATTTTGACGGTTCAACTGCCATCTTTTTTGGAGAAAAAAACTGTCTACAGCACCGACTACGGCTTCAGCGCCGTGTGTCCATAGAGCAGCAGGAGCAGGTGGGTGGGCCAGGTGAGAGTTTTGGTGCGTGAACGGAAAAGTGTTGGGCCAGAGGACCATAGCTCACGTAATTAGGTCTGCTAGCTGACAGGAGGGCCGTTGACTGACCCCCTATCCCATGAATTCCCTGACCTCCTACGTCTGCCACTAGAACTGCCCGCCTACTTTTTTAGCGTTTCAAATGTTTACATGTACCTAATTCAAATTGTCCGAAAAAAAGAGGACGGAAAGTGTGGTATTTTTTTTTTTTTTGTTATCTTAACTTGCGTGTTTATGGCGAGATGATTTTGCGAGGAATGGTCCGGTGCGCCATCATTTGAAAGTAAAAAACGTCCTGGTATGGAGAAAGCAATCAAGACTGCCGTTTGAAATTTCGAATTGATTGAAGGAAAATCCAAAACACCTCACGCACATTTTTTCACTTTGAAAATCTCATTAATCATTTCTTTCCGAAAATCGGGTGGAGCCATCGGGTCCACAGCCTAAATAATGAATCGCAGATGAGTCAAACTCCCTGGACATTGGTAAATATGGTTTAACCATATTTTCAGTAGGTGCATAATTTTTATTTATTCGAGAAAAATGAATTCTCAAAGCAAAGTAGAAAAATAGATAAAATTTCGACAAAAACATTTTTAAACCACAGGCCCTTGGAAAATTGGAAAGCTTGCAATTTATTGTAAATTCTCACAAAATATGGGGGGAAATTCTCTGCATTCCATCTCTTTCACGAGAACTCTTCCGAATTCCGGGCTCTAATTAAAATTCCACCGTTGGGAAACTCAGTAGTTTTTGATCTCATCGGCTCGCGTGCGATATCGCGTGCCTCGCTAAGAGTGGGGGAAGTCGTGTTGTTTGGAGTGGAAATATTTAATCTTCTTCAGCCCTACTCGAATTCAGCGGCGGCCGCCATCGGTGACAATGACCATAATTGAATATTGATACGCCCGAAGGGCGACGATGCTTGAAAGGTGATCGAGGAATTTCGACGGAATTATTCACTTTCTGAATACACTGAGCCGATAAATACGTTTCGCCGCAAACCTTTGGCGATTCTTCACGCGAACCGCAAAAGGTCTGTGACGCTACGACTCTGCATGTATTAGCTTATTCGGACGTCAAAAACGAGTGAACTGGTTCTGCTGTTTACTAGAATTTCGAGCCGTATTCCAATGGTGAAAAATTAATAATCTGTCTAATTATCGACGATGATTACCACGCGATTAATATTTTTTTCTCTCGATAATAGCTCAATTTTCCTCACTTTTGTCAAATGAATTAACAATTTTCATTGCGAAAAATTCCGATTTCGCAATCTTCTGTCTAATTTTCACACCCGCATATTTAATTTCTTCGAATACCTATTATATTATTCAAGCTGTTAACTAAGAACAAAATACTTTATTTACTCAACTACCGACAAAATTCGCTAATTGTTTCTCTTTTATCGTATTCTCGCATTATTAAAAATAATTTTTGATATTTTTCGAATTATCATTATACGCAATTTTTAATTTATTTAAACTTTTGAATTTCAAATTAATAATTTTATACAATTGAATTTTTTTTAATTGAATTTTCAAAAGTTGACATTTTTTCAAGTAAGTTTTTCAACATTTGTATCTTCACGAGTTTTAATTTAATTCAATTTTATTTTTTTATTTAAATTTTCTTCGACACGATCAATTTCCTGGCATTAACTTATCAATTTTTTTCATTATTAGTTAATCGCCGAATTGCGATTACATGCCCCACGACTGAATCTCCATATTATCAAGTTCCCCAAGATTTATTTCCTCTGAGACATTTAATCGTAAGTACTCAACCATCCAAAATGTCTTATATTATTTAGAGCTGACCATCTCACCGCTTATTTGCACTCTACATACTCTATTATTGAAAACGGAATGTCTCAATTACGGAACAGTAACGTTCGTTATAATAGGTTACGGCGGGCTATTTGAGAGTATTGCAGTCCAAGTGGAAGAGAGTGACAATTATAAAGATGTCAAATTCCGATAGCGTTGCGGCTACACCGTTTGGGCGTGGACTCGAAAATTGATTGAAGGGTGTGCATGATTAGGACGGTTTTGCGCTCTTTCACCCCCCGCCACAATTTGAGGTCGCTTTTTGATGAGCGATAATGCGCGTCGTCGTCTGCAGTTTGCTGCCTTATCGGGCCTTATTCGGTTGGAAATGTTGAATGAAATGGAAATGGAATTTATTCTTCTGATTTACAAAAAAATAACAAATTTGCCAAGGCTTTCTGCCATGCATAATTACATACATTAACAAAATGAAAAAAAATTACAAGAATTAGTCCCCTGGAGGGCTGAGCCCGTGTTAGGGAGACGAGCAGATGTTCCTTAGCAACATATTGATTTTTAAATTATATATATTTGTTATACCCATAAATATACTTATTTTATTTTTTAATTAATTTATTTTTTTTAATTTTTCATCATTATTTTTTCAGGAATAATTTTTTTCAAAATAAAATTATCAATAGATGATGAACAGTTCCATCGTTTATTGTATCGAACGGAATTTTTAAAATCTCGCACCTTGCAGATTACATGACTTAGGGATTCTTTTGGTTGTCGCTCTTTTTCTGATATAGTCAGGATGAGGGGGAGATTGAGATTGCGACTTTTTCTCCATATTTTTATTCCTTGGCCAAGATCTTTTGCCCGTTCGGGCATCTTCAGGGCTGCATAGGTCCATTTGGTACCTATGACCCATACCAGATGTACCTACTTAAAGATTTTTCATCCAATGTTCCTACGAGGAAAACATCATTCTGAACAATCTCTCTCCTTCTAAAAAAAAAGAAAAAAAATTGTCAACTTCTTTCAATTTCGGGGAATATAATCCCGTCATTTCTCCCATCAAAATTTGCAAAGTGAAATTCCAATGCCAAATTTCAACTAACTAACCTGATATCACAGCGTGAATCTGCTTTCAGTCTGGATTATTAGGTTAGGTAATTAAATGTAGCATTTCGACGGTGAAGAATTGAGACTTCGTATCTCCATTTTTAACGAAAATGAGATTATAGTTTCTATCAGGCAAGTTCCTTGGTTTTACCGATTTTAGCGCTCATTTGGTAGATTTTCGAATCATTTCGGCTCAAAATTTCAATTTTTGGTACCTCGTATTCCGCAATTTTTAAGGGGGCTAAGAAATATTTTTCTTGGGCGATTACAACAGTTTATTATTGAATAATAAATCAAAATGGGAGCACGCGTTACTTCTTCGACCGGTTGACTCCCTTGACTGCAATTTTACAATTCTATAGTTGTGAATTTTGATATGAGCCCTTCGTATTTATGAAGACGGGCATCACAGCTTGCCATCCATAAAGCTCGAGTTTCTCGTCGCATGTTGAACTGTTCGCTTCGTTGTCTGCGTCTTAAAATTACTTCTGATAGCCTGATTGTTCTCGTAATGAGTCGGAATACAAACCAAAATGGGGAAATTACACTGCATTCCAATGCCAATGACGGCGAGGCGAGTCGAGAAAAAGGAAAATTGTCGGCCTGTCTCATCATTGGCGGCTGTCAGTCAAACCGGCTACTGAGGAGGCGTGAAGTTGTTCAACAGATCGCCGCTGCTTACGGAATTAAATTTATATAAGGGCATCTTTCGCTGTGGTGAGAAAAGGGTGTTCTAAAATGACATGACTAGAAAAAACAGCAGGGGAGACAAGTGTTCAGGCGTTGAACTGATGTTTCACTATTAGATAGTTGTAGACATTCTACTCCCTGTTAAGAATTTTATGGCGTGGAGCAAGCGAGTAGAATTCGAATATTGAATAAATACCGTAGCAACTATGGTTATTTTAATAATTTCTATTAATATACCAACGTCGAATTGGAGACATTTATGTAAAAGTTGCGGAGTAAATTGAATAATGACCTGTGACAATGGGCTATGAGTGAATAATAAGAATAATGACGAACATTGGACCTTTTTTCTTACCAGGAGACCTTGAGATAGAAAAAACCCGGTCTGGCTGCATGGCTTTATGTGTAAATTTTCGAAGGGTATTACAGAGGGGGCTGTTTGAAGAAAATTATAACGAATTATGATAGATTTTTATGTAGTCTCATAAATTCATGAGTATCATTGTTAGGCCGGCCGAGCACTTTCGCCCTGAAGATGCCCGAACGGGTGAAACTGCTCGGCCAGCCAAAAAAGAATCAGAGGATGAGTCGCCTGGGTTTTCTCCCCCTCACAACCCATGGACATTTTATTTATCTTGATTGTGAAACATTTGAACGATATTAGCGACCCAATTATTGCTCTGTATACGATCGAATCGGCGAAATAACAATCGCGGCGTTTTTCGAACAAATCCCTCGATGAGCGGCCTCGGGCCGTTTGGGATGACTTATTTCGGGCGCAGATTCGGCCCGAGTATTTCATTGAGTTGGCTTTGATCTCTTAATGATCATCCATCGAGCGTGAAGCTCTTTATCATTTTTTCAAAGCCAGCGTCAGAGGGACGCACGTTGGGCCTGAAGGTGCTCCACGGTTGAGCGCTCGCATACTTGACTTAACGGTATCTCGTCGACTTCCCCTCAGATTTTGAGAATAATTATTAACCCTGTCGAGTAAAGGTTTGAAATTGATTGCTTTCGATGACATTTCAATCGGGATAAGCCGCGAGTCGGAAATGACAATGATTATTCTTCCTGATAGATTTCATTTTTTATTGCAGGTGCGAAGATTATTTTCATTTTTGCGTTTTTCAAAAATACATCACTGTAGTTTCGACGATTTATTTTTCGGCGAGTGTTTACCATCCGAGATACAATGGGGACTTTGACAATATTATTATTGCAAAAGTTTCGAATATTTCTACTGCTATACAAGATTGATATGAGCATGAGTCGAAATCAGTGCAATAACGTTACCTATCGTTTTCGTACTCAATGAAAGCACTGCATTTTTCTTTAAAAAAAAGCAAGTAAACAAAATTAAACAAAATTGAAAAAATAATAATAAATAACAATAATTAAATAAAGAAAATATAGGTAATAATGAATAAATTAAAATTAAAATATACATTAAAAATAATTATAAGTAATAACAATAATATTAAAATGATAAATAGAAAAGATAAAAATACTAAGTTCGGTTAGCCGCCTTTGTAGCGGGAATGTCTCTCAAAAATTGAACATTTGATTCCCAGTTTATCCAATTTTTATCTTTATTTTATTTGTATCCTAATTTCAACCCATTTTGATTCGATTTTTTTAACCACCAATTTTTGTTTTGTTTTAAATGTACCATCTAGACTTTTTTCGAGTTTTGTAAAACGTCGCCAGGATTTCACAAAATCTGTTTCACTGAAAATGGTGGGCACAGGTGGATGAAATAATCGTTCTTCCATTCGGTCAAATAAAATACAAATTACGCTGAGCGCAGTATTAAATTAATTCCATAGGCGCTCACTATTTTAAAAAGCGTCTCGTAAAACGTGCAATGCATAAATATTCGAGGAAATTAAAACATAATTTCTCGACGTACAAAAAAAAAGTCGTAAACTTAACAAATTGAGTCCGCGCCCTTTCATTAATTATTCGGATCTTCTACGGACATTAATGTGAGAATAATTCTTCGATTAACATGCAAATCAGGGGCGATCGAGTTCTAATTATTCACGGAGTTTTCATACGAACTGCTTCCATACGGAGGCTATAAATTTTTAATTGTTATTTTTCACCAACTCTGCTCTTGATTTCAAAATGGGACACGGTCGGATTATTTTTGAACGGTTTTCGGATGTTTGGAAACATATGAAAAATGAATGTTAATTGATGCCGCGCGTAAAAACTACGTTTGTAACGAGATGCATTTGATTACTCGTAACTTGCCGTTTATTTTCCATTATGGTGAATACTCGGTTTTACCCAGGTAAAGTGAGGGCGATGAGGCTATACTTCAACCTTCCCTCGCCCGTGCATTTTTAATCTGGAAATTCGTGAAAAAAATTTATTCGGCAGCGTGTAGCCATTGACGAAAAACCGCTTGAAAAAACTATCCAGTTTTAGATTAAATTAGGTTGTCGCCATTTATATTGAAAATCATCTACAAAATAATATACACTTTTCCCTTCTCTTGTGGCTTTTAGATTACGTTGCCTATGTTATATGTTGGAATGGAAAAACTATCCAAGTTCATCGACCAGAGTTTTGAAACAAAAAGATGCGCCCACCAAATGAAGGCGGAGATTAATAAAGAACGCAACTTTTTTCGGTCGCCATCCGGCGTAAAAAATATGGTCTTCCCCGCAGTTAAGACTTATGTTCACCACCTTAAGTGATAATTCCTTCGCTCCAAAAGCTTTCTCGCTCCCGTTGGAGCTATCAGCAGGGGCGTTTTTACTATAATATAAAACTTGACCCGCGAGAAGGAAAGATGCGCACCGAGGCAAACCGAAAAACGGGAACAAATTGAATTTCGGAACCCCCGCAGAGTCGAACACGGCCCGGGCAACGGAACCACTAATTCAAAATAGGATTAATGAAATCGCGGCTTTGTGTTCTTTCGTTCTCGAAAGCAGATAAACCAAAGGCCGAAACGGTTTTCTCCTACCGTGGAAAGGCTACCAACTACACGATTCGAGTTGTATATCTTGGCCCTGTAAATCGCGCGCGGTTGGGCCCTTTTGAAATCTCGGATCGTTAAAAACGCTTAACGACCGGAATTCTCGCTTCTGAGTTGTGCGATCGACCGAGGAACAGGATAAACATTTTTCGTACGATACCTAGCCAATATCAATTGTTCGAAATTAATTGGATGATATCGAACGAAGTAAATATTTCAAAAGTAATTTGAAAAAATGTATATTTTTGGTATTTTTTTTCATACAATCTGTTCAAAATATCTGACACAAGTTTCTGTGGTCAAAAAGTACCAACTAACGAGGTGGTAATCCGAGCGAATTCAATGAGAATTTAAAAAAATGTTCATCTAGCGAACGGCAAATTGTTTCTTATTTTATCAATAAGAAAAATATTTGAACGTTCCAGGCCATGGAATGTTTCTCTAGAAAGCAGACGACGGTTCATTTTCATGGTTTATTGGACTGACTGTAACTCTGCACTAAGGGCACTTTTCTTTGGCATCCTTCTTTGATTTTACTTGCGATAAGAATCAATATTCGAATGAAGAAGGTCATGAAATTTTTGTTATGACGGGTGTAGGACAATTGATTTTTATTGACTGATTTAAATTATATGTTTCAGAGATGATAGAATTTTCCCGGACGTTTTTCTATTTCTGTATGAGGTTGAAGGCGGGATAAATTCTATGATTTCTAAATTATATCATTGTTCATCGACAGCTTTCCTCATCAGAAAAATAAAAATAGAAAACAAATAATGAGAAATAAAAATGAAATAAAATAAATTACTATGAATAAATAAAACTAATAAAATAGTAAATATAACCTATTATAAATAAATCAAAATAAATTAATAGAATGATGAATGATTCAAATAAAAGTATATAATGATAAATAGAAATAATAGTCAATCAATAATAATAAATGAAGACAATGAATTATAATTAAAATATAGCAAATTGAATTATAAAAAACAAATAAAAATAAAAACACTAGATCAGTTAATCGCTTTGTAGCAGGTTTGTCAACTTCGTTCTACCTTTTGACGTACTGGTTCGAAAACGATCCAATTTTCATATTTATGTTTTGGTTTGAATGAAGTAAATTAGTAAAGATGTCACAAATTTTGATTTCGGACGAATTGAAGATGAACCAGTCTATTAAGTTATAATCAGGGATTTACTATGTGTTTCATTTTTCTCTCACACCGATTTCGTTTTCCATCGGACTTCGAATTCCGCCTCTTCGTGGTCTAGATTTGGAACCTCAACAAATATTTTTCTATAAACTTGCGTATCGTTAAAATTAAAAAAAAAAACCTTGTCTTTCTTGCGAATTCGCTCGTTAAGTCTTCATCTAGTCACTTGTAGCGGTTTCTAGGCCCTCACGTCCACTATCGGCCCTAGGTAGGGTTTTCGCCTAAAACGTGATAAGGGTTCGCGTGACTCAACTGCCGTGCATGTCAACCTGTTTGGCCGAAAGAAGAAATGAGGGGCAGGGGCGCATGAGTTCCTCCGGCAGCTGCTAATGAGACGATGATTTGGTTCGATGTTAATGGACAAAGGACGACGATAGGTGGTAATAAAGTGGTCAAATAAGAAAAGAGATTCACTCGATTTGATCGGATTATTGGAATCGTTTGTAGCGAATTTTTCGACCCGGTCACGGAATTCATCGTTTTCCGTTTCAATATATCATCCTGAATAATGAACATGATGAAACCTGAGGGCATTGTTAGGGCTCAAATGTGTAAGGTGGGGAAAATGTAGATTTTCCTTCAGACCATTGACAGGTTCGCGAATCTGAAATTTTAGGAGCGAATTGTTTTACTCGACTTTCGCAATCGAATACGAAAACATTATCGCCTGTTCCGCCTCCATTATCGGCACGATTTGTCGTGAACCGATTTAGAAACGGACCTCACGGCATGTGTCTTATCGTATTACTGAATAGTAGAGTTTAACATCCACAATCCACCCCGAAAAACTAATATACGTCAACTCGAACAGATTTCGAGTGTTCGACTTTAAACATATATGGGAGAACGTTTTCTGTAAATTTCAATGAGTTAACATTCATTTTTAACGGAGATGTGACATCTACTGTCACTTTGTATCCGCATGTGAAACGGAGAAAAAATTGAAAATTTGTAGCGAGAGAGAAACGAGTCTGTGAAGTCCAGGGATTGTGAGGGGGAGAAAAACCAGGCGACTCATTCTCCGATTGTTTATTTTCTGGCCGAGCACTTTCGCCCGTTCGGGCATCATCAGGGCGAAATTACGCGGCCAGAAAATAAACAATCGGAGAATAAGTCGCCTGGTTTTTCTCCCCCTCGCAATCCCTGGACATCGAAAAATGCGACGACTCTGAAGGTTTATCCTCCACTGAAGACGTGTACGCGGCGGAATTACAAACACAACGAATTCAAAAGGGCAAAGGTTGATAAACGAGGATGTCACTATTGAGAATCCAATTCGTACCAATAAAGTAAATCATACGTTAATATTCGATTTCGATTTTTTCCCGCGACAATCGAATTATGAATACGGAGGACGAGTCTCGACCGTCAACCGCCCACGCTGACCGTATCGCATGTTGGGCTCCAATTATGATAGAAACACGCTTCTGTGGGTACACGAAGATGTTTACACTCTTGTATTTTTCTCAGGTTAAATCAACATTAAACGTGGTCGATCTTGAAAAAGGAAATCGCCCACATTCCGTTGCATCTAGCGCATCGTCGAGGAACAAACGAACAAAGAATGAATGCAACTTCATCTTATACTGAGACTCTTGTCCGACGTTTCCTATATTAGTCGACCTGTACAATAGGTTGACGCTGAAAAATTATTTCCGCCATCGGAAAATTATGCGCGGTCGCATTTCACACCGAGCTCTTTAGATGGGATGTTGCTTTTTTCATGAATCCCAAACTCTTTGAAGTTGAGACTAAAACACGGAGAATAAGCTAACTGAAGTAATTAGCCTACAAAATAACTGTAATTAATAATAAACGGCTTGCGTGGACTGAGGCGTTTTCCCTGTAAGCAATTTCGCATAATACTCGTCGCTCCCGAGCTACACATTATGGCCCATACCGTTCCGCTCCCGTGACCAAGCCTGGATTTAAGCCTTAGCACGGTTCAGTGGACTTGGTAAGTTGGATAATTTATATTTATGAATTCGTAAGCGCGGAAGAACAATGTTGAGTTTGTTCAAACTTAAAAGCACCGACGTGTAAAAAATTGCGCAGCGCATATTTTCAATATTTTCAGCTACGGTTTTTGTCGATGTCGCTATAATAGCGAAAATATTTTCATTCCCATCGTTCGTAATAATTTCTAATATTTGATTATGCCGAGAAGTTGAAGGAAATTCCTCCGTTTTTTGCAAATTCCTATCTGAATCCAAAAAATGAAAATTATTCAGTTTGAGAAATTTTCCAAGTCGAATGGGGATCGATCGATTCGTTGGTACATATAAAAAATGTTGATCACTAGAGCGTCTAATCGAAAGTTCACTATCTACTGCTTTCATTATTCCTCATTCGAACGTTCGTTGCTTTCTCCGGTCTGAACACAATTTTAACCCGATTATACGAGATTTTTCGCCTTTCTCTGTGTTATGTCTCGGTGAGAGAATGTTTTTTAAATGGCTCTTCATTAAACGAGTCGATTTTCTAGAAAGGCCACTTACTCTTAATGGAAATATTATAATGCCTATCAATGAAATGGAATGAAATTAGAGGTGATTTTTTCATCGTATCGGAATTTTAATATTTATCAACTCTACTTATCTTTATTACTTCCATGTTTACGAGGTGAATGGAAATATTGGGATTGTTTGATGAGTCGAATTCGGAGCGGAGGTGAATAAGGAGAAGGTTTCATAGTACAATTCTCAGAAACATTAATTTTCTGTCTGTGTCCGTCTTTCCGTTGTCAAAAAGTGATAAAAGTATTCTAAAAATTATCTCGGTGAATAATCAACTAAATACGATGACATTTTCCCCCACTGAATCGCAAAATTAGTAGTCTATTGAATATGGGATGTCACACAATATTTTCGAAATATGATCGTTCAAAATATTGTCTGTTTGGATTTTTACAGGCCATAAAAATCAACATTTTTGATCAGTCAAGGTCTTGAAAAGTTCGTGATGACAATCAGACGACGCTTGATTTTAATTACGTGGGTCTCACACCAATATTCGCTATTCACATTTTTCGTTATTGCATTTAAATGGTTTTTTCTCCTAGTTATAGAAACTATTCTATTTCCCAAAATAAGTCTTGTCTGACCAATTTTCAGCGTTTTTCGATTTTTGGGTATCCTGGATAGTTTTTAAATAACAATAATGCATTGAACTAACGTTGCGGTTTGTCTACGGTGTCTGATCTATACACACCATTGTTTGTTTTCCAAAATCCATCTATTCTGGCAAATGTGTTTGTCCTCGTTCAAAAACTTGATACATTTTTCAAGCCCTTCATCGACGGAAAAATCTAAAAAAAAAAAAAAAAACTGTTCTCCGTTCGAAATTTTCCGTCAAGCCGAACGAATTATAGCTATATTCGTGATTATTTTATTTCATAAAAAGGCGTTCTAAATAATCCGCTTATCGACTCGAAGCGTTTCCTTGTGACTGCGCACGAAAAAAAAAACAAATTTTTCGGGCATGAAAACCCCCAAAAGGAGCCGACCTTTAGTCTGAAACTGAATGATTCGAATTTGATTATGCTGTATAGATCACAGTGCAACAGGTTGTAAACGTCGTGGAAAAGGGTTAAACGGATGCAACTTGTTGGGCTTCGTAGCTAACAAATGAATTGGTTAGCCAAAGCGATAAGCGATGACTTGCAAGAATGTCATTTCTGTTTGGAATTATCAACTGACAGGGGGTTGCTATCATTCAATTTTCTCATGCGAGTGGGCTGCGGAAAATGAGTAGGCCTTTTTCGTACCTGTTGGGCTCGTGTCGAAAACGTGGGGTTTACGTGGGTACGGATGCATCTGCTGCAATTTTCGACTAGTCATCCGCAAAGCAGAAGAATACGATACGGATTTTCCGTTAGAATGGAATTATATTATTCTTGGGATTTTCCCTTCAATTAATCTTCGTTTCAATCGAGTTTCCTAGAATCATGAAGGAAATAGCAAATAACGTGGAAGCACTGGAGACGGATTCCATAAGAGTTTTCGGGTCGAAATTCGGAGGTGAATTTCCAAACGAGCCTAATAACATAATTTTCTGCAAAAATTCGCTAATAAAATATAAATATTCTTCGATGTCAAACAATTTTCCAAATATCCGTATGTTTTTACGGTAAATATATCGGTTTTAGAATTATTCGTTTCTGATGTTGCGGTTTTTCATTTTAATAGAATCCCTTATTAATTGGTACCGATCGTGTTAATGATGGGTTTCGACCCTCTTGTGGTTGTACAAAATGTGTGGGATATAAAATGAGTTGTTCTATCGCCGAGCTCTTGGAAAATTTATTTCCTTCATCAGGGCTTGGGACCGTTCTAAATCGTCATAAATCTTCTAGGCAACTAATAATACTATGGTCCACATTTGAACTGATACTATTGCAGAATAGTTGCAGTCAATAAAATACACTAGAGATAGAGATCCAGTTGGTCGAAACATGAAGAAAACAGAAGAGGAGTTCCATATATTTATATTGACTGAGCGCCATTTTAATTCCCAAATCGTTCCGAACTGTTTTCTATTGTGTTGCGGTTTTGTTCTCGTTCATACGAGATGTGAATTTTTGCCAATTAACTGGGAAAATTGTAATAGTTTCAACCCTAGTCTTCAGCGTCGGCAATGGGTAGAAGAGCTGTGTGCCAGGCAGTGCTTGGCGTGCGCTCTCGTGGTAACTGTCACACAAACTGCACTTCTCTTTGACGAAGACCCTTCCTCGTTTTACTTAGTGCTTTTAATTTGAATCTACGCGCACTAAAATTTTATTAGCAGGATCATCTTGTAACAAAACTTCAACCACTTCCTTTATAAATCATAACTGTTAATTTTCTATGTTAAGCTCGATGTAAGGGCGCATAGTAGGGAAGTTTGCATACACGTCGAGGCCTTAGCCCTATGCCAGACAGTAAAAACAATTGTAAATCAACAGCCAAAAATCTTTAAAAAATAAAATAAACTTTTTTTTAAGTTATTATACTTTTTAGTTTCATGACGATTTATTCTCAATTGATTATTACGTTGACTATTTTAGATGGCATCTTATAACTTACCCGCCGTTGATGATTGTTTTCCGTTTGATTGTTTTAGTAACGATGCACAAAGAAAAGGAGGAGGCTCAGTACAGGAGCAGGAGTGAACTTGGCGTCTACGATCACTCCTCTCTCGACGGCGATATGTTCCTACAGGTACGTTCCAAAAATGAAAAACAAATATTTTGTAGAGGAGAAAACAAGTGAGTCGCAGAGGAGTTAGTTGAAAATAGACAAAATATCTGTAAAAATTTTGACCTTCAACTGTCATAATATCTCAAGATGAAAATATTATCAGTAGCTTTTCAAGAATTCCTTTATTTACTTTCGAGTTTCATTCCTACAGGTTCTCAATTTATTATTGATCGTCCTGTTCTTCGGATCGATATCCGTTCGCGTTACGAATTTGTACCGAGCTACTGTACGCGTTGACTGAACCGACTCACAATGATATAACATCAGATCATCAAGAGCGGCCTCATGAGGAATATCAATAGTATGAGGGCACCGATAAAATCCCTTCGCTGTAAAATGGAATGTAAACTTTTCACTGAGCATATTCTAGTTTTAAAATCAATAAAGGATTTATCTAGTGTCAATTTTACATTCTCGAGGGACGAGAAAATTAATCAATGTGAAGATGAACATTTTTATCCTCTGCTTAAAAGGGTTATCTTAAAAGGTGGTTTGGTTATTTTCGAAAGTAATTAAGGCATCAATACGCCCAAGAGCTCATTTTGTCATACGCTCAAGAGGTATGACAAATAATTGGTACAGCGATTTCAAAAATCTCCTCTAGGAAAGCTGCGATAGCTAAAGAAACCTATAGAAAAAAAAACCTATAGAGAAAACTTATAGAAAAATTACCTACAAAAAAAATTATAGCCAATTGCGCCATATTTCATCCGATTCAGCGTCAAAAAATCTATTTAAAAAATTTATTAAACGCACCAATATGTTAGCAAGATTTAGGATAATACAAATTTCCTCCTCAAAACCCCCAAAATGCCCTTGAGATTGAGACATCAATTAGGCCAAAGATTTGAACAATTGTCAGGCCCAAAATGATTTTTGGAGTAAATTTCAAGTATGTAGTAGCGCTATCGTATTTTTCTCAAAAAAATATCGACAGCGCGGATTTTTTTGACGCATTAAATCTTGTGGGGAGGGTCAGCATTTTTTCTTGGGCGATTGCGCTGGTTTATTACTAATAATAAACTAAACTAAGTTCCTAAGAAGACTGCACTCCTCGCAAATCGAACGACGCCATATAAAAGACTGGATTAACCGTGGATTGTGAAAATTTAACTCGTGCAAACTAATGCCTATTCGCATGAGAATTATTGTTAGTAGAAACCTTATCCCTCAAACTCCTTTTCAGTATATACTCCATATACTCCAACAAATGCGACCACTTAGAGTTGGAGGGACGAGTTTGCTCTCCGATAACATCCCCCACTTCGTTCGGTTCGACTTCCCTGACATAGCAATGGCGTCGAGAACATCACAAATCGTCGCTGTCGACGTCCGGGAAGTTCTCAGACTTCTACCAGACGGATCTGGTCCGTTGGTTTTCGAATTGGCGGCGAAGAAAGGCAAACATTGAACAAAGATGGGGAAAAGTGGGGAAAACTGTCGTGCTCTTCGCGTGACCGGTCGAGGGGTCCGCCGGCGATTCGAACAATTAAGTTTCCTCTGTGTTCGGTCATTCTGCACTGGACGATTCCGAGAGGTGAGACGGAGGGGAGATCGATCTGCACAGGGTGTCCGATTGTAAGCGATGTCCGGTCCCTAGCGTTGGCGCATTTTCCGTCGTTTTACACGAATCTCGAACAAAAGGTCGGCTGTGTCTCAAACGTTGCCTGCCATCCCGTGGGAAAGACCTTTCCTGGACCGTCCGGACGAAATGCAGTATTTCTGACGTGCCAAATGTCATGTCCCCGATCGAGATGCAATCGCATTTCAGTAGGAAGTCGAATTTCGGTTATTTTTGTACCTAAGTGAAACCCGAAATTGAAGTTGAAGTCAATGTTCAAAGACGAAGGCCGAAGTTGTTGTTAAAGGTTGAAGTTCAAGGTTGAGGTTGATAGTTGAAGGCTCTAGAAACATTGCGAATTCAATCATTTTCGCTCTCAACTTTAATAATCTATCTCAACCTCAACATTCAACTTCATCTTCTCCATCGACCGCAATCGTTCCCGCATAAGGATTTACGCCTCTACGTTTTGCAAAAGTTTTGCATGGGTCGTTTGATCATTTTAGAATTTTATTGCGATTTCAGCGCTTCGGCTCGAAAATGCACCGGTCCCAATCGAAACCGGCTTATTCCTCGTTTATTCAGAAGGGTGAAAATTTAAACCGGAACGCCGACAGATTCGAGTCGCTGAAAGAAAGAAAAAAATTAATCCTTCCCATACGGGAAAAGTATACGACCCGCTAATTGGTGAAGAGTTATGTGAAGAAAGGGCTACCCTTTTTGTTAATGTCGTGAGCACTCGTTATCGTAAGACGCCTCGTGTGCACGTGTTTATACGAATCGATGTGGGCGTGTAGGTGAAAAGATAGCCCGAGTTATAAATATGACACAACCTTTATAAATCTCGGGGTCTTCTATCGGTGGTAAGGCACCATAACTCGCCCAAGGTCGGGTCCGGGGACCCCCATAGGGACAACTTTACTTCACCTTATGAGCTCGTTCGGCCGCCGTTATTCCTGAAATGAAGAATGGAATCGTTGAAGAATTAAGGCCGACGCCGAATGAAAAATGGCCGCATCGCTTATAATTTGAAACGATTTTTCGATACCGAGCTTCCTTCGATATTAATTTCAAGTGAACTATATTACATCATGAAAGAAGATGGAGAAGTAAACCGAAGAAAATTGAGAATAACATCGTACTAAAAATTACGTTTTTGGTCTATTTCGCACTCGACGCGTTTGAATTTATTTATATTTCCTTCAATGGATCGCCTGTATCTTATTTTTGTACAAATGTGCGTTTCTACGCCATATTTATTGTCCTTTATCTTAATTTACGGTAGCAATAACCGGTTAGATACCATTGATGGCATTAATTTGCTCGATTCGCCGCTCGGATATAAAATGAAAGACCTGCTCTACAAATAGAGTCGTATAGCTCCAATTGTTAACCGCGGCTCTCACGCGATGTGAACGCAGCGGGTCACCTAACGTCATTCGACGAGTGTTTGGTGAGTATAAATATTTAAAAACCGCCTGAAATGTTTAGAATGATGAAGTATCAGTATATTGAAGATGCGCTCATCTAAAATATAAACTCCATTTAAGCTGGATGTAAAGATAATTTAAATTGGCAGTGTTGTCCGAAATATTGCACAAAATATTTTTTTGTGATAATTTCAAAAATGATACCGCATTATTTGTGCTTACGTATTGGGCAGCGTATCGTTCAAAATTAATAATCGTCACGTATCGTTAATTATTATTTTATTAAATAATATTTTTCCTACGGTCATCTTTCCAAGTTCAAAATAAATATCAGAATCATTAGTTGAGCTATAATTTTTCCCTTGGTTAGCAACACAACAAAATGGAATTTCTACTACTCCAAAAATGTTTCGGAAATATAATGTTTTCCAATATTGGAAAATCCGAGGAAATCCATCGAATTTTCCATTTCTTTCGATTCGGTTTCAACCCTGAGGGAAACTCGGGGTAAATATCTTTCATATCCAACGTTGACCCTATAAGAACATCGGGGGAAAAACTCGAAGTCATTATGCAAACTAGGCGAGCGTATTTACATAAGGTCGTAAGAGTGCGTAATCTCTGACGAGGTGGAAAGGTGACATTATTCATCGAACCCAAGTTTTTAATGGACCCCCGCCTTGAAGAATGGGAATGACGTTTTTATCTGATGAATTCGAGAACCGCGAAAATTACTGGAAAAATATCCTTTTAACGTTCGTCCAGCGGTTGCTTTGCTATAAGGAGCTCTCCACATGGCCCAGTTCCTTAACAACCATTATCACCGACGGGAAAGAATTAAAATCGCCCTATTAAACAGGTAACGATAAGAAACCAGGTACGACTCCGCGCTCTAATGACCGTTCAGCCAAAAGAAAATTGTTTGGCAATTTTGTACTGTAGGTAATACTCTTTCGGCGCTGAAGAAAAACTACAGCGGGAGTTTATTCGCACGAGTGAATCATGCGATGTCATTAAAGGAAATCATATATGAGAACTTTTCGTATCAGATAAGGAGTCGAGTTAAAAGGAGAAATTAAGATAACGTCCGACTAAGGGTAAATTCTTTTTATGGAAGTTGAAACAATATGTTCCTCGGCGGCCTTAGTATAGTCATTATTGCTTGCATGAAATTAGCGAAAAAAGGGAAAAATTTTCTTCGCGGTGACCTCGATGCCTTCAAACTTTGGTTCAACTACAAAGAATTGCAAAACATTTGGCTTGGACTTCGTAACTATTTTTATTTAGCGAAGTCCACTGATGGCCAAGAGACGAGTGTTCATTTTTAGGTACGCCAGAGCCCCCAAGAGGAGCCCCAGGTTAAATATATTACAGTAATGCAATATTTGCCTTCATCTGGGCCACGGGGAATCCCTTCTGTACGAAAAGTTAACAAAGCCGAGGTTGGCGCAAGGTTTACCTACTTCCGACAGCCGAGGCGGAGCAATCATTTTTGTTTGCAGCTCTCCGGTTGTTCCTATAGAGTCAAGGCTGGAAAATTGGATCCAATCAAAGTGTGTTTGGGAAGGGCTACGAGCAAACGGTGCAAGGGTCGGCAGGTAAGGCAACTGAGGTGCTGTTAATGGTGGAGCCAGCCCTGGCTCGATCGATAGGCTCAGCAGCATCTTGGCTTACCCTCGTCCTTCCTACAAAAGCTGTAGATTACATTAAATCCTATTTTCAAAAGTTAAATTTACTTCTGAAAGGAAATAGAGTGAAATCGATGCAATAATTCGCTCCTGTCAATCCTCAGGTGACCTCTATCAGTCAAATTATAGGCAGTATAATTCGAAAAGTGACATTGCATTAAAATGCAATAACGAATCGTAAAATAACCCCCTGAAAAAATTGAAAAAATTGGGTGTGTGGGGAGAAAAACTCATTCTCAGGTTGAGTCGCCTGGTTTTTCTCCCCTCACACCCCTTGACATCAAAAACTGCGACGATAAAGGAAAAAAATTGCGTTGGTTTTAGCCTAGTACTACAGGTAAAGCCATCAAGCCATGAAACTAGTAAGAAGACGTTTTTTCTTGTTACTTACTAGTTTTTTTTTTTTTAATTAATTTTTTTATTATTTATTTTTAGAAGGGACATGGTTTATTCCTCGCTATTTCTATTAACTACACCTTCATGAAGTAATTTTCCGTTTCATACTGAACGCAAGTCCCTAATAATACAAAACCCCAATATGAAGGCTAATAATCAAAGTTTTCGGTAACAACTATCTGCGACTATGGGCCAGAAATATGACGCCAAAAAAAAAAAAAAATATGAAAAAATAAAAAATTATCACGGTTAGAGTCCAATTTTCGAGCTTTCAAAAATTAATTTAGAATGAAAACTATTAGAATATATGAAAACTATCTTATTACTATTTACTGTTTCAAC
This sequence comes from Tupiocoris notatus, assembly GCA_037159825.1. NCBI lineage: Eukaryota > Metazoa > Arthropoda > Insecta > Hemiptera > Miridae > Tupiocoris > Tupiocoris notatus. The sequence continues at coordinate 354,817 of JASJUZ010000448.1, read as the reverse complement.
TTCTGGTAAACTATGCCGAGAATATAAAATCATGAAAGATACTACGGCAAAAAACAAAGCACGTTTCAATTGTTCGCGTATAGTTGACGCATATTTGCATGTGTATCCGTTTTCCTGATAAAACGCCGTCGAAATGCGCCAACGCAGACTTGTTGTTTACAATAATTGAATTTCTGATGGATGGCGATTTTCCGTGACTGCACTTATGCACCGGTGTGCAATTGAGGGCAAGTTTTTTCTCTCTAAATACACGATCGAAAAAGGAGGAAACAAAATCTAACTGGAAAACTTATCGTTCAGCTGATATTAAATAACAACTATCTCAGAAACCTCGTGCTCAGGGTTACGGCTTAGTTACGACTTCTGCGAATTCTGAATTTTTTTAATGTGTCGTCGAAAATTCGCAAAAACTACTGCGTATTCGATCCACATTAGAAGGCTGCGTGATAATGGTGGTCCCTTAATTGGCACAAGTAAGTAATGAGAGACCCTAATTAGGGAGCGCTTTTCTCGATTGCCCTTAAAAAAAGTTGGAAAAACGCCGCTCATTGATTACGCTGCTGTGCGAAGTGGGCGTTTGAGATCGGCCAAGGGAAGGTGTTTGCGTCACGCGAGATAAGTCGTGAAAATAGCGTTACACTATCGTTCGCGGTAGTCCGGGAGATTGAAACTATGATCTTCGAATTGCTTAGTTACTGCAATGGTGGATTTAAAAAAAAAAAAAAAAAATAGAAAAAATTGGGTGTGTGGGGAGAAACACTCATTCTCAGGTTGAGTCGCCTGGTTTTTCTCCCCTCACACCCCTTGACATCAAAAACTGCGACGATAAGATGAAGGAAAAAAAATTGAGTTGGTTTTAGCCTAGTAGTACAGGTAAAGCCATCAAGCCATGAAACTAGTAAGAAGACGTTTTTGTCTTGTTACTAGTTTTTTTTTTTCTTTATTTCTATTAACTCCACCTTCATGAAGTAATTTTCCGTTTCATACTGAACGCAAGTCCCTAATAATATCAAAACCCTAATATGAAGGCTAATAATCAGAGTTTTCGATAACCACTATCTGAGACTGGGCCAGAAATATGACGCCAAAAAAAATTATGATGAAATAAAAAATTATCACAGTTAGAGTCCAATTTTCGAGCTTACAAACATTAATTTTTTTGGACCTTTTGCAGAATTTTCCGAGAATTGAAAAAAATCACAAAAATACATGTTGGTAAGATACAACATTGCTGAAAATGTCAGATTTTTATCCGTATTGAAAGCCGAGAAAAAAATCGCAGGGGTACCCCTTGAATTTTTCGTGAAAAATTTTTTGATTTCGATTTCGGTCAAATTTGGCATAATGATAGTTGATGATGTGTACATCAATAATATATGCTTCATTATTCGCTTCTTTCGCACTAAATTTATGAAAAAATATTCAAAGTTGAAAAATGTGATCTTTTCGTGTATATTCCAACAATATTGTCGAATACCGCTTAAACGTTTAAAAAATGGATAGGTACATTACATGGGGGCATTATTACCAAAAAAATTGCTCTCAAATGCTGCGATTACGCAAGGGCCATTAGAGCTGCCGACTCCGTTATGGTCTCATTGGATTCAGCATTGAAAACTCATCGGAATTTACAGAAACCTCACTGATTTCCCAACCCAGCTTGTTATGAAAACATTGACTAATATATGAGTTTTTCCTCTATCAACACACCTTGCTACTGAGACAGTGATCTGGCGAAGTCATCTTTATGGTTCTAAAAATATTTTCGAACAGCTCTCATGAGAATTTTCGGCCTCATTTTTTGTAATTAAAAAAAGGGAATTTATGGGATTATACTATACACTGGGCCATACCTTTACGATAAAGCTTTAGTGTTGTATAAATCGAGCATCACGAGGCTCCGTTATATAGTAATTGTATTCTGTTTATTCCATTCTGTAGTACAATCACGATACGTTTTTATTTTATATGGAAACTACCCCGAGACTACCCGCTTGTGCGGTTCAGGGGGTTGTGAAGACCAAATAATTAGAAATAATAAACAATAATTAGAAAAATAAATATGAATAATAAATAATATAATAAATTGAATAAATATAAATATAATATAATGAGTTGATGGAATTGACGACGCATCAGCCACTTATTAAAAAGACATGTTCAACTGATAGCATTCAGACGAGCGTATTCCGATAGCATAATAAGTCGTACATTTGGATTACAGATGCAATAAAAAATCCAATTTTGGATGGGTTAGATTTCTTTCTAGATCCGATGACAACGGTTCGCAATCAAATTACACGTAGAAATCCCATTCTATCATTCCAATTAAGATACATCGAGACTTGGTTGGCCCTGGCTCTGCTCGCTTCGCCCGAAACGATCCGAACTCCCCTGTTCGGGTCGATAGCCCAAACCGTCCCGTCTCCGCACAGGTATTGATCGGAAGTAACAGAGGTGCGCAGACGCCAGAGCCAACAGGAGGGCGCACCAAAGTAAATCCTCCCCCATGCGATGTCCTACGTTTCATTCCCAGGCCTACGTCTTCATGCACCTAGCATCCATATGAGGCCAGAATACCGCCTCAATGCGCACGTGTCTTGGGGTGGGTTCAACTGCTGCCGTATCATGTGTATGTGAGCTATCTAGGGAAAGCACTGATTTTCTCCCTCTTCGACCTTCTAGCAGCTGTTCACGGCCATTTTGAACGACCCTCTGTGCACAATTTAATGACGGTTCTTTTCAAAAGATATATTATACGTCCGTTAATGTATCATTTTAAACATATCTTCATATAATTAATTGAAATAAAGCACTGGAAATACGGTCGGAGGACGTTTGCGGAAATCCACACGAATCTACGACCTCTTTGCGGAAATTTGGCGACCTGTTTGCGGAAAGAAAAATCGCTTAGAGGGCAGGTTTGCGGAAACTGCGGTTATCCAAAAAACACTGTATGCTTGAAGGGTAGAGCACTCACCTTAAATTATCTTCGTGATGTGCATCACTCGTCGTTATGGAAAAATTCGTAAAATCGTAAAATTATTCTTCTGCTCTGTCGGTGTCATCATCAGCCATGGTGCATTGATTGATTTTGGTTGAATAAAGGAAGAAGTCACGGTGTTCTACAAATTGGACTTGGAAGTCAGGAAAGCATAAACCACAGGAACATAAAACCCGTTTTTGAGAACGTGTATTGTATATAGCTGACTAAAAAACATGGGTGCATGTGAGAAGGTCCCATCAGCAAACACACAGGACGCGTCGCACAATAATTCCAAATTGTCGGTTGTTGTAAACAATGGTATGCCATGTACTCCTTTCATGAACACGAAATTCGATTTTTCGGGGGACTGGGACAAATCAAATAATTGCTGCATGCTTTCCTCCAAGGTTTTAGGTAGAGGAGGTAGCAGTTTCCTCCTAGCCCCATATATGCTCTTCCGAATCAGCGATAAGTCCGAATGTTCCAGATTTGATGTAGCTTCTGTTTTCAGCTCTCTCCTTATTAATTTATTAGGTTTTGAATTTAAATCCTTCGTACTTTTCCTTTTCAGCGTGCTCTGTAGGCAGGACCTTTCTACAACCTGGTCTGTGAGAGGCTCGTGATTGTGATTGTTTTTCTCCAATACGACAGTCTTGAATTCTTTGTCCGTTACCACTGAATACTTACAATTTTTATTCGTACACGTGAACGAAACCATGCCGTCATTCATTATGCGATGCTTTGAGAGCCGAAAATGATTCACTATAATAGCCACGTTTCCACGCTTAGTCGTTGTTACACTACTGATTTTGATATCCATTGTTTTATTGCCGTATCAAAGTATCAAGTCGTATTGCCAGATCAAACAGGCCAAAGGCCAAAGATAAGCTACAGAAGGGTGGAAGCAAACAAACAAGGACCTGAACACAAACAATCAAGAAGAGGGCAAGAGATATTTCCGCAAACGTATTCCGCAAACGGGTCGTCCTTCTACCATCCCTGGGCATCTCGTTTCCGCAAACGGGCGACGCTCGGAAATACTGCGTATGCTCAATTTGAAGCGGTGAACCGATTGAGAAAGGTGTTTCCTATTACGATTGGAACCACTCTTGTTGACATTCTGAAACACGATTTTGGTTTATTATTATAATAAGCCATTGTAATCGCCCATGAAAAAAGACGTTCCCCCCCCTTCAAAATGTGATGTTTTACGTTTCAAGGCATGTAGAATTCGAGTATTCAATTAGAAAATTCTGTCCGTCCGCCGTACAACACTTTTCTGATGAAACTATAAAAGCCAAATTTTTTACATTTTCTTCCAACTATCAATCATGGCCTGACAATGGCTCAATTTTTCAACCAAACCGCTACCTCAATTTTAAGAGTATTTTTCGGGCAAATTTTCCCGTGCATTTTATTATTTACTGAACAACTACTAAACGATTGAAAATCTCAAATTTTGAATTCAACTTATATTTTGGAGTGTTCTCCGTTGGAAGAATGAAACGATATGCCCCGAAAACATTAAGCCAGATTGATGGGTGATGCTGGTTTTAGTGTGTAAATAAACCACGTTCATTCGCATCTCAATGCAACTGTGCCCATTTCAATCGCGCACACCGTTGAATTACATACCTATATGTCTCGTCCAATTTCATAGCTGCAGATTACTTTCATGAAGGAACACATTGCTTTTCAAGGAGAAACACTAAAAATGAAAAGAATCACTCTCATTTAACGGGAATTATCAGCTACTAGCAGAGTAAATTGTTAAAAGCTACTAAAACAACTCTCCTGAGAAAAATAAATCTCAAATGGGATGCGGGGAATTATCATTTAATAGGGAAAAATTGTTTGTTAATGTGTATAGGTATCTTTTTTAAATAATAAAATAAAACTTCTAGGCAGAGCGTAAAGAGAGTGTCCACGTGAAGCGTCTAAATTCATTTGGTTCTGTATTCATTTTTTAATCTGTATAAATCCATTATGATAGAATATTTGTCTATAGATAATACAGAGTAGCCAAATATTTAGGGCTCTATAACTAAGAAAAAAAAAAACAAAAAAAAAACTGAAAATATTGAGTGGTTTTTAATTTAAAAAAGTTCTCATGCACAAAATTGATTTTTTTTAACTGTTTGCAATGTGTAGAAAATTATGAATAGCGATCCGATAAATTCTACAAAAATATTTTTTTATTCTAACATAATTGTACTCATGAGAATTACTTGACCGACTTTCACTCGAGTTGTAAATCAACCATCATCAGCCATCATGTCTCGTGTTGTGTCAATTTAAAATCCAATATAGACACCACGGTATCCTCAGTGACCGGTATTTTCTGTATCACAGCATTTTCAAATCTTTATTTTGGCTTAGATAATAAGATAAACCAGCGATCGAATCGAATAGAAACCAATTTAGAAGAATTGGAAAAAATGAAAAAGAAACGCTAGGTCAACCAATTTTGAAGGCGACCTCGTTTGTGAATAGAGAAGTTTCATTTGGAAATGGACAAAAATGGAAAGGGTCGTGGTAGCCTGTTATTCTGCCGCCATCTTCTTTAGTTATTTGTGCAGTTAATGCCGGGATCCGCCTTTGCCAGATTTGTCCTCAAGGGTCGCAACCCTACGATCTGAACCCGCCCTCTCGTATAATGCTCTTTACAAGAGCGACTCTCCGTCACCAACCGATTTCCAAGCTCCTCCTTCATCAGTCCCCTATGTTTTTGCTTTGTAAGAAAAAAACGTCTACAGACTCCTACAAAGTTGGGGAGCTCGCAGAAATCTCGAGTAAAGTGGCAACGGCGCACTTAATTAGACGTTAATGTCTTTGAGATGTGTGATTTTTTTTTTTTTTTGAGTTTTTTTGTCAATCTTCTCGTGATTGATTTATTTCTATTTTACAATTTTGCTGTTCTTTTATTTTTCGATTTTACGGACTACCTTGTAGTCTGTTGAGAAAGATATGGTCAATGGGAAGAAATGTAAAAAATTCTCTATTATCGATGTTTGTCGGGCTACTAAATCAATGTCAGCATTTTCCGGGAAATTAAGAAGAAAAAAACAAATTGGATATCCTTATCTTACTCTTATCATCAGTGAAACTAATGTGTTCCACCAATCAAACCTGTCACTGAAAACATCACACTTTTGGCCCCCAACTTCAACTGTTTTACCGCGCCATGCGGAGCTTAAAGTTGACTCACTTTTCATGCAAATTCTGCGATGAATCATTCGAAATTACTTGCCAGCCGAGCGGAAAACCTTCGAACTCGGAAGGGAGTTGAAAGTGATGTGAAGTTGGCGGAGAGGTCGTGCGGTAAGTAGATTAGATTGACTTGAAATGGATGAAGGGGCGCAGATATTTATTACCCGGGTGGTTAGTCCCCTGCGTCCTGAAGAGTTAGCATGAGAGTGAAAAAAGCTTAAATACGAGACCTGAGCACAGTCTGCAACCCCTTAATTTTCATTCACTCGGGAAAACCCGTTAAAATTTAAACTTCTGTTTAAAACCAAAAATAATAATAATAAGTTAACAAGCGCCCATATTATTTTATTATTATTATTATTATTTTTTTTTTTTAAAGAAATTGTCTAACTTAAAAAACTTCGATAGACAGATTATTCTTTTAAACCTGTTAATGAAATCCTGCATCTTTAAGCTGGTTTTTAAAAAAGATCATGCTTACTAGAATTGAAAATTTATTAGCTCCAAAAACTGCGAATTCCAGTTCTTTATTACATTTTCTTGACTTCAATTGCCACTTGGGCCTTTTTTACTTTTCTCGATCCTGTGTTGTTTCAGTATTGAATAAAACTCAACTTCCGTAGAATCTTTTATGACAAAATATCTTCAAATACATTCAAGATTCCTCATATTGAAAAAAAAAACTATGAACGGGCTATTGTACTAATGCTGTTCATTGCAACTCAAGTATATTATTCGGCAGAAATAGCTATTTTTATGCTCGAATGAAGTTGGCAGTCAGAACTAAATTCCAAAAAAAATTACATTATATTCTAATTGAAAAGATTTCCAATATTCAAAAATCGTACCGTTTCCTGTGGAAAATAAAATCGAACGGTTGTTCTGTCTCTGTTTTCATACTGCGATTCTGAAATTAATTTTTGTTTTAGATTGTAACACTTTATTATTTTTATTATACTGTACAATTAATAACTAGTTATGTTTTTCTTCGGGTTTTTTTAGTAACGATGATTTTATTGTTTTAGTTTTTAGCATTTGCTTCCTATTATAACATTGTACGTGTGGTAGTAATAATCGTCCCTATCTTAGTCAATTAAAATACGCCAAACACCCATTTTTCATACTTAAAAAAAAATAATAATAATAAAAAACTGATGTACTAAACCAATAACGTACTGAAAATATCAATAAAAATACAACGAGCCCTCAGAAAATTAATAAAAATTACTCGCCGGTTTTTTACGGTCCAGTGAGACAAATTTATGCTTATCATGAAACTATATAAATATGGTGGATGTTCAGTTGTGTTACATGGGACGCGTAGTAGCTGCTATTGTTCAGATGTTGTGTAAGTCACTGAAGGCCTTGTGCAGGTTGTTTTGACAATGTTATCAACCCGACGTTGGAATGCTACGCTTTATTTCTACGATAAGGGACACGCAGCCTCGTGTGAACAGAAACATTTGCCCTGGCTTGATACGTGAAGGTACGCTACCAGTACACTGCCGTCCTAAGTAGAAAAGCAGTAACTCGATTTTTTCGCATTTTGACTTTTTGGTGTCGTTGGATTCGTTAGCTCAATCTCTATCATTTGCAATCGCGAAAACGAGCTTTTTATGAAAATAAAATGGTGTAAATGAAGAAAATAGTTATGCTGCTTTTCAATAATGGTGGGTCATACAAGGACAAAAGGCAGTTTCGCATTGTGCAATGTAAAAAAGCAGTAAACCGGGACAAGCTGTGTCTTTCCGTTGCACAGGGCATGACATTCGGACGAAACCTGTAACAGTACTGCGTTTTTCTGTTGTAATCCAATGCGAAAAGGCGCACCTTTGAAAAGCAGCGCTTCAAACGCTGTCTTTTACCGTTGTTTTGATCAGCATTTTCATCTTCGCGGCCCTTAAACTGCTTTCATCCGTTGCACCACGAGCACATTTTGGAATGCACTGTCGCGCAGTTTTTATCGTTTTTCTAGCTTAATTATTCTAGCTCATCAAATAACGAACCAATAGCTGTGATTTTGCGAGCAGGTATATTTGGTAGAGACAAAAAGGACTTATTTAGCGTTTTGTTGCCATTTTTTTCTCACCACAGAGATCCCAAAAATATAATTTTGTGGCTCGACATTTGCAGCGCTCAAAATAAAAACATGGCTTTAATGTCAAACCTTGTTCAGATCGTCAACTCGACCAACATAAAAAAAAAAACTGTGTAAGTACATAGAAATAGTCGTGTTGGAAGTTTCGAGATCTTTTCAGTAGTTTCATTTAACTTGATTGGGCTTGTGCCTGAAGAGACTTGTCGTGTTACCTACTTCTTACCCAAAGAAATTTCTTAGGATCTATCTTCTGACCGTAAGAAAAATGTCAATATTAGAATTAACGAAGTAGTTTACAAGTAGATAGGTACTCCTACATTTATTTGTAATAGAAGTAATGTACTCGAGAACTACTTCGTTACCTTTGTTGCTATTTTTTCTACCGACTAATGTTACATTAAATGTAACAAATTTTGTTCAATTCTTACTTTTTTTATTGAAAATTTTGATCTTGTGCAACGTAAGACTGAACAATCAGTTACCTTAAAAATATGAGTTTGTATGTTTACGTACTGATATATTACCTACCTATACATATATTACCTACCTACCTACCTACTTTTTTGCAATTCAGTTTTTTTCTCAATAAACTTTTTTAAATTCTTTATTTCTATCAGTAAATACTAATTTAAACAAACTAAAAACGAAAATTAAACTCCTAGGAAAATATTCCCCTATGTGGACCACGCGGTCCGTGTTAGGGAGAAGAGTTCTGAATTAAGACAATAATTGTTCACATTACCTCTCTAAAATAAAAATAATTTCAGCTAAAAATTACAGAAAAGAAACTATCTAAAAAAAGAGAAGAAGAAGTTTCTGTCATTTACGAATCGCTCCTAAATTTATTGTTTTCAGTTAAATCGGGAAGGTTGCGTGCACCCATGTTTGGCACTAGTTGATGAAATAAAGAAAAACTACATTTTATTATTATTAACCGACTTCAAAAAGAGGAGGTTAATCAATAAGGTTACATAGAACCTACCTAGTACATATACAATAAGTATAGAAAATAGTTTTTTTCCTTGTCGTGGTATGTCATTATTTTGATCCTCACAAAGGTGAACAACAGTAACTATAGCATACAATTAAGAAAAAAACAGTAAGCAACTTACTGCAGTAGGAAAATGTGCGGTAGCACAACGGAGAAAGACAGTTTGCCAATAATGCAAGGGTGAAAAACAGTTTTACCCCGATACTGTTGCAATAGGCATGGCGATTCAGAATGAATACAAAGGTAAAAAACAGTTTGGTGAATTAAAAATAGTATTTTTATCTTTTTTTGCATGTGACCTATAAAAAATAAAATAAAGAAGTGGTAGGTAGCTATTTCGACCAAGAAAACTGATTTTCGATCCGTATTGAGGTTTTTATGGCACAAAACGCAAAACCTCAATTTTCTCAAAACTAGTTTTTTGGACTTACTGCTTTTCTACTTTGGACGGCAGTACAGGGGAAAGTGAGTACGAACTCGCCCTTTGAACCTGAGTCGGCAATTTGCATACAACAGTAATAATACTCGAGAGTATGACAAAATAGTCAGCTTTAAACCTCGAAAAAAGTAAAAATCGTCGAGTACGTGTGTGTCTTGGTATGAAAATGCGCCAACAATTTGGGAAAACAATTGGCAACGAGTTGTTCAGCATTTTTAATCACTGAGCAGATTTGTATCGGTTAACTTTTCTGTTCTGTCTCTATATTTTCTTTATTTTGACTTTGAAGATACTTGACCACTCCCAATTTGGTAGATTACAGTGATACTAACGAATTCGTAGTTTGTTTTGCCTGGGTGGTACTCACACACTTTGGGTGTACTCATATTCATGTCATATTAATGATGATGGTCCGTCGACCCTACAAAATATATTGTAGTGCGTAATCAGGGATAGTAGTCATTCGCTTCCTTCACCCAGTTTCGAAAAATATATTTTCCACATCAGGGCCAATAGCAGGACATGTACGTATATCTACAAGCTGTCATCCAATTAGTTCAAACAGTCAAATTCACTAATAAAATCACTTACTTAGAACAATGTGTTGTTTCTTCCGTTAAAACCTATAAATAATGTGAATAACTCATTAAAGCACAACCAGAAACGCATTGCAACAAAAATTATACACTAGGTGCATATTTTTGCATGCAAATCGTTCTGAGCTTTTCATTCATTCGTTCCGAAACTGGTGCGCTTTATTTGAATTAATGCCGATTGTGTTTTTGGTCATGTTCAATCTGACTGATTATTTTGGATTCGAGATTCACTTGATACGACGTTATTTCGTTTTTAACATTTATTAATTACAAATGGAGTTGGAGTTCCAAGTTATTTCATTTTATTTTATCGAGCATTTTCACCTGATTTTCACCAGTGGGCCCATTTGGTCTTCTTCAGGTTGAATTTAATATTTAGAACATACCCTGTTAATGCTCGAAAAGTTAGGTAATAATTCTCAACCCCAACCCAAAGATATAATTTTTTTGCGATATTTAAGACATTATTAGGGCCAAAATTTCATTTAGTAAATAGTATATGTGTTTAAAAAATGTATCTTTTTATTTTTGTTTTCAGGCGCTCAACGGATTTCTTCTCATTCTCACGTGCGAGGGGGAAGTATTTTTCGCAACGCACACAATCGAAAACTACCTAGGCTTCCACCAGGTAAGACTTGAAAAAAAAACCTAAACAATTGAAAATCATCTCAGAAAGCTATAAAATTATGGAGCAAAACATTCGACATCCAACGATTTTCAAAATTCTCGTCCTTTTCGATATTCGTGTCGGGGTATCAAAACGTTTGCTCGATCGAAAAACTCCTCGCATTTTCTGTCAAATGAAAAATGTGTAAAAATAATAAGAAAAATTTTTTATTTTCAATCGCCTCTTAATCGTATCCATGTTGAGAGTACAACAATAAAATTCGGATAATTGCGTTTGAGATTTTTATAATATTTTTTGTGAGTGTGAGTGTGAATATTTTTCCAGCAGCTAACATCGATATTCAGAGAACCTACCTATTCCATTCATCAACTCTGACTGCGATGCCATAAACGCATAATTCGACTCGTATTTAATTGCATTTTAAATCTTCAAAATCTACTCCGTGAGTTACTATGCGAGTCTCAACTCAACGTTCTCTCCTCCCACAGATTTTTTCAATTTTTCTTTTTATACCATCTTTTTCCTAGCCACCTCTTATATTCGATCCGACATCTTAGTGAGCATTCCTACAGATAATAAACACATCGGCCTCCGACTACTTGAATTATCGCCTTATTAGAATATCATCATCGGATCGGCTTCTTCTTGTTTACACACCGGTCTATTTGTCTTGCCATACTTGCCGGACCCCCAGTGCGAGCGGGAAAGAACTTCGTTACACGGACATTAAACTAATCTTTATTTTCGTCTGAGAAATGTACGAAAATTTCTACCTTTTTTTGACTCCATAATAAAGCAAAATTCGTTTTTTTTTCGAAAATTTAGAGATTGTTCTAAATGGAAGATCTCTATAAATATTCGGGATGAGGAGAGGGTGTGATGGATTGGAGATGAGATTGGGATATTATTTGGAAAATATTTAGGCTGGCTAAAACCTGTCCATCAGATGAAAAAATATCCTTATTTTAATATTCGACTTCTGATTTGTTTTCAGAAATTCAAATGTAGTGGGAAACGTCATTTGAGCCAATTTTGCTTCATCGGTATATGAAATATGTTGCTATAATGATATATATTGACAAATTGTTTACTGTGCAGGAACAATTTTTGTCAAAAGGTTTTTGTTTTTTTTTTTGTTTTTTTTTTTTTTACCTATTTTTTTACGATTAATCCAAGTTGTACATCTTTAAAAAAATTCAGCCGCTTAGAACTCCTTAAAAAAATTAGATATTTTGTCATTTCTGGGGCGGCAAAATATCGAATAGATTTGAAAAAGTGGAAAAAACTTCTTTCTCGATAAAAAAAAATCTATGTTGCGTGGAGGAAAATTGGTAATACATCAATTTAATTTTCCGCCATAGTGTTGGAAATGATAATATGCTGGAGTACCATTGTATTCAGTATTCTTCTTGTTTAATCTTGCGCGAATCTTGATTTTTAACTGTAATTTTCCAATAAGTTGAAAACATTTTCACCAGATTTAAAATTCGACTTTGTTGACTACGTTCAAAGACTGGACATTAGGTATATCGAATAAATTTAATACTGTCCGTCTATTATTAAGGAATAGAGGACCACTGTATAATCATTACGGTAACCACGAATTTAACTGAATTGGGAAATTTCATCAGTAAATGTAAATAATATAAAATTGAATGTTTTTTCTTATTTGTTTTTGTTATTTTCTGTTATGCCAGCATTTTTGGCCAAGCACTCGCTGCACACCTCACAGAAGGCCCTTGGGGGACCGGTTATCGCCCAGAATTAATTAGGATTGTATAAACTGATAAAACGTCAGAGCTCCGGTCCCATTTTTCAACCGCAGTATGTGTTTTCTTCCTAGTGGAAAGAGGCAATATCGTACATTCCATTTCGTTATAGATTAATAGTCGCTGACGAGATATAGCGGAGAACGTGATGGCGGCTGAGGGTTTGTATATAAAGGTCCCTCGTCTTTTTTTCCGAAGTGAAAATTTCAATTAGCGTCGAATCGCGTGCATAGCCAGGTGCTTGGTCACAGTCAGCCTTTGGGGTGAAACGTTTATTAGATTATTTTCATACGTTATCGGAGGAGGAATATTTTTAATATCGAAGGAGGAGCTGAAATACTATTATAGAGCTGGATTTTTAATTTTCTTGGGAATATAGCGAATATGTCGATATGTTGGCTCGAGAATATTCGAACATCGAGTTGTTTTATTTTGAATAGCTCGCACTATAAACGGCTTTTAGTTCAAATACGAGGCGCAGCTGGGAAAGATGCAGGTATCATCAATCGCTGATGTTTCTTGCGCTACTTGCTAGACATACTTGCCTGAATTCTTACATTAATCACAGTAGGTGTATTTTGATGATATTGAAAACACGAAGAAATTCCCAAACCTTCGTGATGTCTAATGACACCTCGGGGGAGATTTTTTCACTCATCCATGGATGCAAATAGAGGAGAAAATGTTTTATTTGTATATAGCTGAATAATTATCTCCAAATCCTGAAAAAATCAGAATGGCTAAAAAAAAAGGTATTTTAATCAGAGGAATATATAAGTTCGACGGTTTTTATAGTTGTGGAAAGTGGAAATGTGGAAAATGGATAGAACTGGATAATTTTCAATCGATTTGAAAAAAAAAGTTTCTGCGTAATTGCAATTTTTTCCAAGCTTCCACAAACTTACAGTTATATTTCTTGTCCAAGTCATCTCAATTACTTTTCGTTTTAATTTGCAGCAATATCGAACTGGCTCTGAGCGTTGTGAAATTGTTTCCAATCACCGTGAATAGCGTTAAAAATTATTAAACGTGTTCGCGGTTGAAAAAATTTTGAGAAATTGCAAATTAGGTATTGGAGGAATATTTTTAATATCGAAGGAGACGCTGACAAACTATAACAGAGCTGGATTTATAATTTTCTTGGAAATAGCGAATATGCGTTTGGCATGCAAATGCCCTGTGTTATAAATACACCCTTTATTTCGAAAAAAAAACTAAACCGTTTCAAAAACTAGTGAAACTCGAAATGGTCGGTTATTGCGCTGAGAAGAGGGTATAATACCCAAGGGTATAATAACGAAATGGTTCTTCCATTTGACCTCGTGAAGGCGAACTATGTCAAATACAATTAATTTTTAAAGCGTAATTTGAAACCGTAATGGAAGGGCATTCATAAATATGGAACCTTTAGTTACGAGCTACCGCGATCCGCTCCCGACTTCTTTACAGAATTCATCTTATTGTATACTCATCGAGGGAGTTGAGTTCCACTCCGTATGAATTATGTAATAATGCGGATTATATATCTTTATGAAAATGAACGAGGCGCTCGCCAAGTCGACAACGGCCCCCAACGGTGCGGAGACGTCGGCTCGTTCATAAGTCAATTATTCTTTAGAAAATTCCAATCCTCACTGTCGCACAATGTGAACCAGTCTAGAATACAGAGTGCAAAATTTTTTGATTACATACGAGCGTAGATTTTATGTTTCGATAAATTTTAAAACATTTTTGATTTTGACTTTTTTTTTTTTTTGAATTTTGACTTCATTGGATTTCAAGCGTTTCAAAGCATTTAAATGTTTTCCTATTTTGATTTTTTTTCAGTTTACCTCTCAATGAGGTTATGGGCTGATCGAAAAGTACGGCTTTGGGGTAGTCGAAAAGTACGACGACTCGGTGTTCCACAAATTTGGAAAAAAAATTCGCGCCCGTAAAATTCGATAAAATTTCGACCTTTGGGATAACGTTCGATTTTAAATTTAATACCCTTAAACTCACCTCTAATCTTTTCAGTATTTGTAAATTTGTAATTAAAATAAATAAATAAAAAGGTCCGAAAATCATGAGGTTTTTGGGCTCACAAAAGTTTAGCTGACCTCCTGCAATAATGATTTCCAAGATCACATATTACGCACCCACACCTATGATTTTCAGAAATGATTTCTCGAAATGGTTTTTTTAAATCGATTTTAACTGGAACTAGTCTTGGGAAAAATGAAATATCCAAGGAAACACTAGGTTATTCATTGGTTCTACTTTTTGTGGTTCAGATGACTTGATTAATACTCTTCAGCTAGGATTTAAAAAAATATATTCTTGGATTCGTGGTTTTGATGATAGCTATCCTCGTAGAAAAACCCACAATGTTTCGTTGGAAGATTTCGATTCATCATTAAATTTTCAATAAATAACGTGGCGTTGAATAACTGGCGTTTATGAACTTAAATTTCACTGGCAGAGCTTCAATGCAAAAATATTAATATATGATAAGATATGACAGACGAATTCAAGGATAAATTATCATTTCGTAAAATCCAGTTTCAAATGCAGCTCCCTCGTTTCCATGTAGAGCCGAAAATATCCGTTGGAGTCACTGATGGAATTTCAAGGTCAGAGTTAGTCCTTGGCAGCATCTTGAGAAGAGTATTTCAGGTGTGAAGCTCGGTTCCAATCGGGCTTTTTATACTATTAGTATTAGGGTATATCGAATGTCAATCAATGGTTTACGCAGGTCGACCTCGTGCGGGCTCCGTTGATGACGTTGACGTGCGTGCATCGCGATATCGAGAGACAGGGAGGGGTATGGCATGGCCATGATGTCTTAGGCAGGGCTAGCCTCACAGAACCATTGGATTTCGTGTCCGCGTCCGCGTGCGTGTACAAACCTGAGTAGATTCGTGTAAAGTTGGAGTGGTTTGTTGTCGGTAGTCGGTCGGTATCCTCCTCCAGTTGTAACGTTGTAGCCGTGGCCGTCTCGCACTTCCATTCATACCTTCCATCACGTCAACTAGCGTGACATTGGGTGCCCTTCCATTCACAAAAGCTCTCTTCTGGTTTGGCAGTAGTAGAGCTTGCTAAGTTTAGTAGTATAGTAAGGTTGATCGTCCTTTGAAAAATTCGAGAGCCGAGGAGACAAAAAAATGCGAGGTCGGAAGAAATTTATGCTGGACATCAGGCTGAATGTTACATGTTGGTAATTTGCTAGGTCTGGAAAATCGGAAGCACTATAGAAGCCATTGGAAATTGCCCTTATAAATAATAACGAAACAACTTCTTTTCAGTTTGGATTTCCTTTGAAAATTCGCTCCTTTTGTTGTTGTTGCTTGACTGGGGTTATTAAAAACGTATATTGTCAAATAATATAGCATTGACAATAAAAATCAATCTTAACGTGTTGAAATCTCAATTTTGTTGCCAAAAAGCTAACTTAATTTTACAGGTTATTTTTGGAGAGTTGAACTTTCGCCGAGCTTTACCAAGTTGAAACTTTCCAAAATCAATTGGTTGATTTCTCGGGAGACTTGACTTTAATGCCACTCACAAGTAAAAATGCCCAAAGTTTGTTATAAAAAAATAGACACGTACCGCCACAGAAATTGTTTTCCGTTGAGCGTATTTCAAACCGACCGAATGAGTTACTATTGTCTTTTTAAATCATAATTGAGGGATATCGAAAAAATGTTCACGTTTTTTTTCAACGGTCAATTTGTATTTTATTATACGGAAATAAAAAGCGTATTTTACGTGGAATCGCTTGATTGAAAATTGAATTAGCCCTCTGCTCCTTTGATGCGCTCGTTTTCACGGTCAGCGGGGGTGGCAGCGATCAGTATCGAAAGAGTGACGTGATAATGGCAGCGGCTCAAAGATTCGGAATATCTTGGGGTAGAAAGCCAGCTGTAGCCCCAGGTGGCTATGATAATCGGCTGCTCCCTCTTTAGTTCCCCGAAGGTAATTAGGTGAAACAATTGTTAGGTAGTATACGTCGATGAGACTGAGTAGCTTTTGCCCCTAAGCCCGCGGACGACGAAGAACCATATGCCACCCGACGTCAGTTGGCAATATCGGTTGTCTGACTCCCCTACATAGTATACAACAGCTCAGCCAGTCTTACCTGTGACACGACCGTGAAACTGACGTCTTTACGAGTAACGACCTCCGCCTGAGTAATTCCCGTTACATGTCAATTCGCCAGCAGAAAAGTTGCTAAAAGCAATTATCGAAGCAATGTTATGCGATGATATTTGACCAAGGAAATAATCATTGGTTGTTGTCGCTGATACATAATTGTGAGGTTGAGGTGGAGACAAAAACGAACCCTCTTCACGGGCGACCCCTTTTTAAAAAAGACTTGACACACTAATTTCTAAGATCTTTCCTGAAGAGGCCCGTGAGGGCGAAAGCGCTCGAATTAATATAGATGATAAGGAGAACTGGTCGCGTTTTTTGTCTCCACCTCAACCTCACAAGGAAATAATCAGCCGCTCAAAATTATGATATTTTACGTTTCGATTCACGTATAACTCGAATATCTGACAAGGAAATTCAATCGTCCCACGAATAAATAAAATAAGTCAATTTCTCGTCTCAGGTGGATATAAAACTTTAAATTCTAAAACTAGAGTATTTCTGGATAAGAACCTTAAAGGGGTCGATTCGAGAGAGATAGAGAATAATTTTGCCCGAGGAAAAGGGAGACTTATAAGTGAAAAAATACATAATTACAATAGTGTCTTGGGGGGAGCTACATTGTCGTTTTTCTTCTGGAAAGTCGCGTTGTCATTCTCCAATCAGAATAAGAAATACTTTCATTTACGTTTTGAACGTTAAACTAAAAACGCTGCAAATGATTGTCCAGTGATTCCTTAGCTTCAATAATGATTTAAGAAGAGTATCCATTTTTGTAATAATAATAAATTATGCCGAACATTTTTGTGAACGTATCCACCGAAAAACAGATCGGTAACTATTTGAGAAAACTCCGTAGCAACTATTGTAATTTTAATTATTTTTACTTTTCTTAGTTTCTGAATTGAAAGTGACATTTTTGCATATCGGTACAGTAGAAGAGAGTGTTTGACGACCATTTTTAAAGCTCCAAGAACGTATACCCTCATGCCAAATTTCTGAAAACCTCCAAGTTCAACACAAAAGCTGCGATAACTCGAGAACCAATAAAGCTACGGACCCCGCAATGGTCTCATTCGATTCAGCGTCCAAAAATCTATAATGACTTGATACGAATTTTTCAATCTATACGACTACAAGATATTTCTCTTCCTCAAAACGCCCAAAAATACCCTTAAAATTGAGGTGGCGATTTGGTTGAAGAATTGAGCTATTGTAAGGCCAAGATTGATTTTTGGTGAAAATTGCATTAGTTTTTATAGTTTCGTCAGAAAAGTGTTAGCCGTGAATTACGGCGGACGGACAGATTTTTTTTTTAATACTTGGATTTTACATGTCTTGAAAGGTGAAACCTCAAATTCTGCGGGGGGTTGGAAAATTTCTTTTCTTGGGCGATTACAACGGATTATTATGGAATAATAAACCAAAATGCAACGCTCTTTTGTCGTATAGGAAGTACAATTGACTTAAAATTTCGTCATTTTGGAAGTAATTTTTGATCTGAAAGGACTCCAAATATTATTTGGATTAAATTATGAAGAAAAACTAATCAATCTTTATTTTCGTACGATCTACAAAATTAATTTTATAATAATTGTTTTTAATAAACGACGCAATGTCCATGCTAAAATCGAGTGGGAAATAAGAAAATCGTGATAAAATAATTTTCACGGTCGAAAATATCGATTTCGATTTTCACTCGAAATTTTTCCAAGGTCGATTATTTTTCTTTGTGAACTTTATAATCTTTGTTGTATAAAAAAGTACTAAAACTATTTGTTCGCACTTTCGTTTTACCTCAAGCTCAAGGTATTCAGCTTCTCTCGCCTCTCAAGTTTTTCGCTCAAAGTTAATCAATATCCTTACTGTGCATGATTCGACGTGAAAACAGTCATGGGAGAACTGGCTCGTGTACGAGATAATAATCACGTGGAGAAAATGACGGAAGAAGAGGCACTTGGGCCGAAACGAAAAGCAGCTGTCAGCCTCACGACGAAAACGCGTCCATATGGCTTGGGTATACAGTCGCAACAATCACCATTAATTCCATAATAAACATATGCTAAACAAGGGAGGCTACTGACCTTTCGAATTCATCTGCTAATGAGGAGCGGCCGTTTAACCGAATATTAATGTCGTAAATGGACGACGTGACAGTTGACACATTACCGAACATTTTTCCGTCGCGTGTAATTGGAGCGACTGTTTTCATATCATTCCAAATGCTTCGATCGTTAAATTAACAGTTCTGACATATTTTCCGTCCTCAATTCATCATAAGACGCCTGATGAAGAAATCTGTTTGAATGTGAAAAATGTACGCCTTATTTGACGATTGATATTTTTCCCAAACCTGTTTTTTTCCTTTGGCGCATTTTGAACGAGTCAATCGGCCTATAAAAGCGCTATTGACTCACCCAAGTCTTTTTCATCTTCAGGAAATAAAGGAACTCGCTGTACAAGGCTAGCTCGGAATTTCTAGGATGTCCCGCGTACATTTCACGTGGAACCATTCACCACTAAATAGTTTATGAGCTATGTAGTTGGGCTGGATCGATAATAAAAAAGATGGAGGCAGCTTTAGTTTACCGAGCGGACAAGTTGAAAGTTTTCAGGTCGAAATCGGACTAAATAAAATAAAATAGCAGACAGTGGTTGGCTTTTTGAAACAATAATGAACTAATATTTCAGGTAAATGTTATAAATCCTGTTAATATATTTTCGTGCTAGTTTCGGAAAAATTCTCTCTCATTTTTCATTGTCTACATTTAATTAAATTTCGTTGATAAATGTCAATTTCAGTCATTTTTTACTTCCGCGTGTGTACATAGTAAATGGAGGACTTGGGATCGTCCCAAAAATCGAATTCACAGCGATTTTGGACTTCAAAAATGTATAGTACTTACCTACTCAGTATTAATTCTGAACTGGTCTCCGTGCTCTTGGTGATTATGTGACCGTCAATCCGTGTATCCGTCTCACTATGGTCAAAAAGTAACTGAAGTCTTCATATCTCTGTGAAAATATCAAATAAACTTGTAATTTTTTGAAATCGCCCACCCGGTGAATGTGCAAAATTAGCCGTTATTGACTTGTCAATAACACACAGTGATTTCGACTTATATCGTTCGAATTTTTATTATATTTTCATTTTTACAGATAACGAAAACAAATACTTCTTAAATATTTTTTGTGGGAAGTAGATGAAGCTTGATATTTTTATCTTCAGGCTCACACACCGTACTTTTGCGTAGTTTATATTTTCCGTTAGTTTATTCGAGCTATCACTCAATTAAAATCAGTGGAATTTGTGACAATCTCTTTGTCTTTTATCCTTGTGAAAGGTGCTTGCTAGGTCAGCCCGGTTACAACCAATAGCTTCAAGACCTTGATCCAAGTTTGCAATAAGTTTGAGCGAAAGGACTTCCCCCCGGAAAGTCTCGATAAATCCGTAACTTTTCAAACGTTTGGCTCCCTCGCCTGAGACTGAGTCAACCGACAGCTACCAAACGTGGTCAGTTGCATCCTGCCATCCTCCACAAATACACATGAATAAAAACCGTTTATTTTCTTCGCTTGGTTGTCGTCGCATTTATTGTAGTAGAGGGGTTGTGAGGGGGAGAAACCATGAGGTCCACAGCCTCTGTGGCCTGTGGACCTCATGGTTCCACGTCGCCCTGAAGATGCCCGAATGGGCGAAAGTGCTCGGCCAGCCATTAAAAATCTGGAGAATAAGTCGCCTGGTTTTTCTCCCCCTCACAACCCCTCTACTACAAAAACCGTTTAGTATGCCTTCCCCTTAATACGTGAAGTAAACTATAAATAACATAATTATTTTTGTCCTTGCAGAGTGACATCGTACACCAGAGCGTCTACGAACTGGTGCACAGCGAAGACCGCGAAGAGCTTCAGCGGCAGCTAATGTGGAACTCGTTCTTACCCCAGGAGAGTGCAGGTATTGCACTTCAAGACGCCCTGCATCCTGATTCGGCGCACCTTCTTGAGCGCAGTTTCACCGTCCGCTTCCGATGTCTTCTCGATAACACATCTGGCTTTTTAGTGAGTTCTATACCAACACTGGAACTATTGAGGCCATGACTTGAAATCAGAATGGTTCTTGCAGATGTAAAGTTAAAGTAGTTGAAAGCTTTGACAACTTTGTGATATGCCTCTTCTCAAGTGTAAAAAAGTGATTAGAAAATGCGGATCACCAGTGAGCTAATTAAGGTATAGAAATATTTGTCGATCGTGAGCCTGCTGTGCCATTTTCCAAGTCTGTTCGCGAGCTATCTTGAGCTGCTCTCCTGTTTCTAGAATAAGGTTTCCATCTCTGTTCTAGAAAAACCTGGACGCCCGAGGGAAATTTATAAATTGTCCCTTTTCCAAGAGTGCGTTAGTCAATTGTCGATAAGTCCGAAATATACTACGATTATTCACCTAAAGATACAGCTAAAGAGAGTTTAGTGAGCATAAATTATTAAATGAGCAAATGGCAAAAAAATTTTGCAAAAGTTTCAAAATCTCGAAAATTTCCCACAAAGTTTGTGAACACTCAAGAACCATTAAAGCTATTAATCCCGGTCCCATTCGAATCAAACACACCTACGTTTCAAAAACATTGAAAAAGTAGTATTTTCCCCCTTCAAGACCCCTCAAAACTACCTAAAAAATTGAGCTAACGATGTGGCTAGAGAATCGAGCCAACGTCAGACCAATACGATTTTTGATGAAAATTTCACTTTTTTAAAAATAGTTTTTTCAGTAAAGTGTTGACAGCGTACGGCGGATGAACCAAAATGATATTGAGTATTCTTCATGCCTTGAAACGTACAACGTCAAATGTAGAGTTTTTATTTTTGCCAATTATGAAGGTTTGTTATTGAACAATAAACTATAGGGATGTTATCGAAACACCCAATAATTTTCCTGGGACGGTTCAAAAATTTGGACGGGACGCCTCAAAAGTCGGGACAGATGGCAACCCTAATCTTGAATAATAACCAGCCACCCACTTTAACATTGAAAATTCCCTGAAATAAGCTATTCGAGCTGATTTTTGAATAAATTATTTTATTCATAATTATTATTATTATTTTCAAACCTATGGACTGCGAATAAACTCGGTAAAAAAAACTCTCCAATTACTTGTTTTCCAGCGTCTGGACATCCGAGGGCGAATCAAAGTGCTCCACGGTCAGAATCGAAAAACGGAGGAACCACCGTTGGCTCTGTTTGCGCTGTGCACTCCCTTCGGTCCTCCATCGCTGCTCGAAATTCCGCATAAAGAAGTGATGTTCAAAAGCAAGCACAAACTCGATCTGTCGCTGGTGTCCATGGACCAACGAGGTAAAATGCTTCTCGGATACTCGGATGCTGAACTAGCCGATATGGGCGGCTACGATCTAGTCCACTATGATGATCTCGCATACGTTGCCAGCGCTCATCAAGAATGTAAGCAGCAGCTTTTGAAATCAATCATATAAGACTCGAATCACATTGATCTTTGTCCTGCTCTGAAAACTTAACTATGTATCGAACTCGCTCTTCACTTGTACTCAATTATTATTTTGCAATTTCGACTCGACCCACGGTTTCTTTGTTGCAGTACTGAAAACTGGTGCTTCTGGTATGATAGCGTATAGATTCCAAAGTAAAGACGGGCAATGGCAATGGTTACAGACCAGTTCTCGTTTGGTATACAAAAACTCGAAACCGGATTTTGTTATTAGCACGCATCGACCACTTATGTGAGTACCGAATTTCAAAATTCTAGTTAATTTCATAAGACAAATGCTCAAGAGATGTCATTCATGTTGAGATTCCAGTACATGACTAGAAGAATAACTCTAAATGCATGCAAAACGAGAAATGCATGAGAACGTTTAATTCTTTCTTAAGTGAGAAGTGGCAGCATTTGATGTGAGAACACCTACATTCTCGACGTAACGACTGGAGACCTCATTATTTGCCACAGCTTTCCAGTTTAATGAATACTTTTTTCAACCAACTTCATACACTTAATAGAACGTAAATACAAATAAATTACATTGAATTCAATGGTAACTAATTTTAATTTAATTTAAATACATTTTATTAGTTTAATATTATCAAGAAATGTTTCAGAAACAGGAATCAGGAATGTTTCATCAGCTTTCCTTCAACATCAGTATTTTAGTGATGGACAAGGCCGTTATACACAATACTAATAGGTTAGGGAAATTGTGGGACTCTCTCCATACATTAAAATCGCCTTCATACTCGTCAATGCTAAATCCGGCAGAATACGTCTTTTCAAAAATTTAATCAAAGGCAAGAGCATTGTTGTATCCTGAGTGACGAGTCCAAAACCTGGAAAACGTCATTTCCCGCAAAGTCAACACCATCACCTTTACAGATTGCTCCTACTAGTGCTCAAAGTTTTGGCAATCGCCTCCATTAATATACTATCTATCTATCTATATATATATGAAGCTACACAACCAGGAGGAGAGGGATACGATTGATTGAGGAACTGGCTGGAAGGATTTCGATGAAAAAAATAGGGGTTGCTTAAAATTTAAGGCCCGCGGAGCTATTCGCGATCAAAGAAATGTCAAAACACGTTTTTTGACATAAAGTGGAATATATCTCGAGAGCTATCATATACGCTAGCCATTTTCTTATTTTTAATGGATTCTACATTAAATTTCCTTCATTTTCTTCCACAGCGCCTAATCTGTCCCATTTCGGGAACGTGACGAAAGAAATCCCAAAGTTGAAACTTCAAAAGTATGAAAATCGGAAAAAATTCTAAAAATATTACTAATTGTTCGAATTCGATTGTTTTCACTTTGAATTCGAATTCTACGTCTAATTTCCTGTAGGAATCGTTAGTTAATCAAATATGATCCGTACTGTAAGTATTTGCAACGGATTTTCAAAGTTGAAAAACGTAGGAGCGGCGTAGTATTAAACCTGGAAAAACTTATAGTTGTCGTGAAATTTCCACCGTTTTGACGTCATATTCGGATTCAGCATTAAATTTCCTATAAGAATAGCTTTCAAAATCGCTTTAAAAAGAAAATTTAATTTTTCACTATTACCGATGCCAGCGGAGCTCGGAATTCCGGCCGGCGAAAAACTCGATTTACGGAAAATAATTTCTCTGGCTCTGTTTGAATTTTTTTCACCAAATTTTTTGCTATGTTCGTGTGTAAGGCGTTCAAATGAAGACTCCTGCATAATAAAACAATTGATTAACATTAATTTTGACGCCTAAAATCACCGTTAAAGTCCAATTTTCGAGCTTTCAAAAACCGATTTTTTTGGACCACTTGCAGATTTTTTCGAGAAATAAAAAAAATCACAAAAATACATCTTGGTAAGGCACAACTTTCCTGAAAATTTCAGATTTTTATCTCTATTGAGAGAGGAGTAAAAAATCGTTAACTGATCGGCTGAAAAAAATCGCAGGGGGACCCCTTGGATTTTTCGCGAAAAAGTTTTTGCAATGGATTTCGCTCAAATTCAGCATAAAGATAGTTGATGATATGTATATCAATAATATATGGTTCATTCTTTGTTTCTTTCGCACTAAATAGATGAAAATAACGTTTAAAGTTGAAAAATGTCATTTTTTCGTGTAATAGTCTACTGATATTGTTGAATAACGCAAAAACGGTTGAAAAATGGATAGGTACATTACATTAGGAAAATGTGGACAGTTAAATTACCTAACTTTTGGTATATTCAAACATCTGAATTGACGACTTTTTGTCTGAGTTATCCACTCTGCAAGTTACAAATCTTGGCAAACCTACAGTTTTTTGTTTAATTTTGCTCCTACTTTGCTCCAGTTGAAAAACACAATACTTTATGATACTAAGTACAATACAATCCCCACCATCTACATACCAAATTATAGCAACTACTAAGTACTATCTACAATAAAAATACCTATAGATTCCCACTCTACAGACACAAATAATAACTACTACTACCTACCTATACCTTTACCTATACCTATACTATATACTATGCTATATACTATTCTATATACTATATAATATATAGTACTATATATATATAGTAGTGACAAGGACAACAACCCCACAAAATAATATGTTAGGGCCGAAAGGAGGGGCGGAGCCCCTCCGACGGGCCGACCCCGCGCAATAGTCGAGGGGGGCGAAGCCCCCCTCTAAGGGGGTTGGGCGGCGAAGCCGCCAGGGGTGCTCAGCCCCTAGTTTATTTATAAATAATGTACTCTTGATATACATACAATGGTACCTCATTTAATAAAGTCTGTCCGATGATTTAGAGACTGTAAAAAAAATTTATGAAGTTGGTTGAAAAAATTATAATTTTCAGTGAAAAAAGTTATATTTATTTTTTAAAGTGCTCTTCGGGCTATAGCAAATGCTTTTTTTTGCAGGGAGGAAGAAGGACGTGACCTTCTCGGCAAGAGAACGATGGATTTCAAAGTTAGCTACTTGGACGCCGGTTTGACCAACAGCTATTTTTCAGACAGCGAACTGGTTTGTTCTGGAGGTACAACGGGAACTAGCGGGAGTCAATCGTGCACATCGCAACCATCAACGCCGCAACGAGTGAACCGAAGATACAAGACGCAACTTCGAGATTTCCTATCGACGTGCCGCACCAAGCGCAAACTCTCGTCGCATACGGCTGTCGTCCAAACTCCTGAACCATCAGCTGCTGCAGAGTTCATCGTTCCGGACTCGGCGGCCGCTGTGGCAGCTGCTTATTCCAATCTCAATATGTACAGTGGGACGTACCCGACAAACACACCTCCGGAGACGTATATGAGCCACGCGGGCAATTATCACCACCAGAGTCTGTATGACAACCGGTTCCTAACCACAACCGGAACAGACACGTCACTTTTCCACCAATACCGACCGTTAGGTACTTACTATCCACCTGAGTATCACACTCCAACATCACCTTATGTCTCTAATGGTTTCTTAGAGATGTCACCCAGAAGCGCAGCTGCTTCGTGTCTGCCGACCTACGAACAAACGCATTCGGTTCATTCGATCGGGAAAAGCGACTGTGAAAAGCTGTATTCATGCCACCAACCGTTGGAACAAAAATACGCTACTGTTATAGATAATTCGAGGTATTCTACCAAGTGCCTAGATATTGCTGGGTATCCAGTGACTTCACCTTTACAGGGTGTCGTCACAGTTCCTTTATGCGATCTTCCGCACAACAAGAAAAGCATCAAGTCCATGGATAATCTATCATCATCCAACTCAGCAGGTTCATCGCCTGCAGGTGGAGCAGCAAATGGCCTTGTTAAATTGGAAGACATGAAAGACGTCGGTCTAATGGCCCACTATTCGCCCGCGCCAGCTATTTCGACTGCTTCAGGACCGACGGACACTCCACGGCAGACAGTGTTAATGTGGGGCAGTGGAACCACATCTTGCACACCGAACTCATCTAATTCAAGATCTCCTCAGCAGGGAGGATCACCATCATCTGTCTACCAAACTCAGCCCCAGCAGCCACAATCTGAGACGAAGAAGTTTGCCCCGGACCCGCTCAAGTCACTCGCTGAAATGAACAGTCTTGCTGAGAGCAAGTGGAAGCCGGAGACGCCTCCTCATGTGGCCAGCCCCAAGTACGCCGTTCCCAGTCATCACCACCACTACCAGTATCCTCCCCCAGAGCATGGCCAAGAGGTATGGCCCCCACACCAGATCTATTCTTACCACCAGTGAGTCACCTTTGTCTTATTCACCAGTAGCGTTCGAATCGGCAACTTCTCTATCTTTCTGCTAGTCTGAAAGCGAATAGTGGACATTGAAGTGAGACATTTACTTATTCCTGGACTAATAATTCTTAGATAACTTTCAGAGGTTCTTTACCTATGAGAGTGAAAATTGAAATGCCCCATAGATCAGTGCGATTGCTTTCGGACGACTGGTAGCTCACACTGGGTAGATTCCTCTTATTATGTGATTTAAAGCAATGGACTGCAGTCACTGAATTTTCCGCAATGCAGGAAGCTATTGTCGGAGGCAGGGAACTGACAAGAGATTGGATGAGTCAAAGTGTGAGAATGTCATCCAGAAGATCTGTAGTTACATTACTTGAGAATGACTAAATTAATAATCCGCATTGGTGAACTGACTTAGCCGCGCTTCTTCAGTGAAAGTACTTGAGGCGTTGGAGCACGTACCTGCTAATATTTTAGGTGAATTTTTTGCTGGCCTATTGGCTGATAGTGTGTCAAGGCAACTGTCTGCAAACTTCCATTCCATCTTTGGCTCTTCTAAGTCATATTTTCCTCAAGCCTTCTTCTAAAAAAGAGTCTCACAGGAGTCCTCTGAAGCGCCCTATGTAGCCCTGTACAATTTTGAATCAACGACACTTACATAGGTATATTCAGAAGTGAGAAAGATTTATCAAAAACCTAGATTATCTTATAGTCAAGGGCACTGATTCCCTTGCGTCTACTTTGAGAGCATATTTCCAGCTCTCATGAGAGTAGACGGCTCTGCTCTTGTTACCAAGATGTACATTTTTGATTTCGATTAATGCCTTCATTTCGTCCCCGTGGAAAAGGCTGAAAGTGAAAACGTCTCGTGTGAAAAAGGCTGAAAATTGCCTGAGAATAGTTCGAATATTCTTACAGACCTAGAGCTAACTAAGACTCGAAATTCTCGATTGAAATGTGGAATTATTCCATTCGTTATAAAACATTTATATTCCTCCTCGACAAGATTAATTTTTTTTTAGCTTGCTTCTCTTCACACGTTAAATGCACCCCACGCAAGCACTGGCTCCGTTTTTTTTTTCAATTTGTGTTACATTTTCTTTGACGAAATTAATTTCATATTAAATTCGCTTATTTTTTAATGTTGTGTGGCAAACGATTCGATGGAAATTGAGCTTAAGAAAAATGCTAATAATCAGAAGAAAAAATTATTCATTTATTTTACAAAGATTGTTGCTTTACTATTGGTATTGGACAACCATCATTTCGCTCAATGTCATTTGCGTTTCGAAATTGGAGAGTTTTAGTGAATTTTGTCTTTATTGACAACTTCAACGTAGGAGTTTTGGCCACTTTCTCATAAGTTTGTATGGTGAACGCATAATGGATGGCGGATTGTGGTGACCGTTAGTGACATTTGATTTTACAAAATAACGTAAAGTCAAGTCTCCTACGTTTAAGTTTTCAAAAAACATGAAATGCACTAATGGTGAATTTTACCAAAAAAATTTAGTTGGCGTCAGCCTTAGAGTAGAAATCCACCATAAAACTCTCCAATATTACGATGTAGTTTGCCTAGTCAAAACCTCAGTAGCTGGCGAATTTTTTTTTTTTTTTTTTTTTTTTTTCATTTCGAAAATCGTAGTTGTGAAATAAATATTACTTTGCTCTGTAAATAATTTGTTTGTGTGCAGAGCGGGCGGGGAGTGCGGTTACCAGCAGATAAACAGGACGGGAGTCCTCTGCTGTCAATCTCTCAGGTGACCAACACGCTCCTCAACCAGTAGCAACCAGTAGGTATCAACCAGAACAGCTCGGTGAATTATTCATGGTTTATTTAAGAAAATAAGCTCGCATTTTTTGTTATTACTTTTTAAATTGTTTATTTATTATTTTTTACAATTAGACCAATCAGATTTACGTGGCAGTCAAGCGTGGTTAAGAAAAGAGCAGACTGCGATCAGATTAAAATAAAAATAAAACGCAGTCCGCTCTTCTGCATTTTCTATCAGCATGAAAACTAAGCTTTCGTCAAAAGGAGGACTATTTCTATTTTTTAATTTTTACTCCTGCATTAAAAAAATTTTTTTTTTTATTGTTGTAAAGTGTTGTGTATGTTTTTTATTCCAGGTAAAGGAGAGAGCGGGATTTGTTTCGTTAGCATTTTGCTACTATGCCATTTTCGTATATTTTGAAATTCAACCCTTTCAACGTCGTTTCTA
Organism: Tupiocoris notatus; assembly: GCA_037159825.1. NCBI lineage: Eukaryota > Metazoa > Arthropoda > Insecta > Hemiptera > Miridae > Tupiocoris > Tupiocoris notatus. The sequence goes on along the minus strand of JASJUZ010000448.1, from coordinate 326,020 downwards.
GCGCAGTTCGAAAGAAGGATCAAAGCTTATTTTTAATTATCAATTTATTTTTTTATTTTTTTGTGTCTGAGAACAATATCAAAAGTGTGTTTTTTCTGTGATAAGTGTTTATATGATTTCGGTAGGTGATTCTTTTTTGTTTTCGATTTTATCTCAACGTGATTCTGATGTACAGAACTGTTGTACGTATATATTCTAATTTCGTAAGGTATGTGTTTTGAATGTAAATTCGTGTAGATTTTTGAGATAATATTATCTTCCTTAAAAAAAAAGAATAAATAATAATCAAAATTTTCCAATTGTCTGTAATAATATTGTGCAATTATTTATGAAACGCAGTCACACAATTATTTCGTACGAATTTTACTCTTGCGGTTGAAATTTTTTTTTACGAGTTCGAAGCCAAATTTAGTAAAATGATTTTGAATTGGCGTAGCGTCGAGTTCGAGAGAAACGCTAAATTACAGCGGAGAACGGTAGGGATTTAGTCCAAATCGGACGTTGGTTTTATTCGTTCCAAATGTAATATTGGTTTTTGTGTGAATACAGCGACAAAAAGTTAGAATTTATTTTAAGATTTTGTTTCAGCGACTGTCGAATTTGTAAAGGGCGTACCATTGTTGGGAAATGAACAGGCAACAAGTCAAACTGTAAATTTTTTGTTCCGGCAGTGGCCAGGTCAGCGTAGAGATATGAACAAGTTTATAATTATGGAAACCGAAAAAATTATTCTTTCGACCGGTTTTTTTTTCTGTAGAATTTTTTATAAAGTACCGACCCTTTCTTGCTGAACATTTTCAAAAACTGAAAAACTTTAAACCAGTTTCAAGGTAAACGGAATTCGATTTATTTATTCATCATTTCCTCCAATTCCATTAATTATTTCTTTAGAGCTGTTTTTGTACAAAATACCTACGTAAATGGTCATGGATGATCAAACTGGCTCATTGAAATAAATATCATTTTAAATAAACGACGAAAATGCGTTCATTAATAGACTTCTTGACAAATGTACTCTCTTTTTTTTAAATATTCGTGCTTCAGTGAAACAATGTTTGCGAAAAGTTTTGGGTTAACCGTTCAGAGAGGACTGATTAATTTAGTGGACCGTCGAGAATTCCATGCAACCGGAGTAGAAACAATTTTACCATCAAAAATCAATTTTCGTCCTTTGATTTTTAAACGGATGTTTTTTGAAACCAAATACTGGCCAAAGCGAAGTTTGTTTCATGTGGATAACGCGGTTATAGTTCGGTTCCGGACACTTAGCTGACTTGAGATTAGCTACCAGGAACGAAAAGCTAAGCTGACTTGGAATCGAAATTAATGGAGAGGAAGCGAGGCGAATTTTATTCTTGAATAAAATGGCTATTTAAAAGATTTGGCGATGTGTAAAAGTTGGAACTAATAAATTAATTCTAATTCTCGCTCTGTCGATTATTTTTTCCAAAAATATACAATGCAAGAAATTTTCTTTTGACATTTCTAGACTCGTTTGTTTTTATCCGTAATTGTCCTCCCCAATTCGGCTGCAGTTCTAAAAACCTGTCGAAAAAAAGAGAGCTGAACTGACAGCTATTTACAAAACGATCTAGATTTTTATGCATTCAACCGGTTCACACTAATAGTACCATAGATCGAGGAATAAATTATTATTCTACTGAATCTCACGCCATGGCTATTTTGAACTATTCGCCTCGCTTTCTTCAGTGTGTAATGTGTTTTGGCCTATCCATCTTCTCCTTTTCAGAAATGTCACATTTTTTTGGAAATTATGTTTCGCATTTATGACCTTGCTTCACTAAAATGGTCGTAACTCCTTTGATTTGCATACAAACTCGTATGTGATTAAACCGTTGGGAAAGGCGTTAAATTTCTTCACTCTCCAATGCCTAGCAATTTTATTTTGGATGGAATAAGACGTGAAAATGGAGTCAGAAACAATTGAGAATTTTGACTAAACCCGGCAATGATATTAATTATTTCCAAAAAAAAATGTGAAGGTAAGCTAAAAGATGCATTAAAATGCAAGCTTCCTTTTGGAGAAAATGGGCGGTTTTACGATTTTGACCAAATTTACATTTCTGACTTTATCTTCCCGGTTCAATTCCACCCAGAAATATTTTTTAAAGCATTAGAGTCAGCTATTTCTAATAATCAGATTCAAATTCGCACGCAAATTAGGACTGTTATGAGCATTTTAGTAAAGTGAGGTTATAAATGAAAAATATATTTTAAAAAACACGAAAAATAAATTATACTTGGTAAAATCCATTAGTTTTCAGCCTTGCAAACTATGATTGTTGGACAGGACTTACATGGCAGGTAAATTAATTTATTGGCACACGAATATAGGTGAGGTTTCGAGTACTGGGGATGTATAGTTCACGAGGTCAATCTGAACACGCTAATTACGCAATTCTGCTATAATTTGATTTCTATGATCGTCAGGAAACCTTGAAAGTAGAAAATATCAATGAGATCATAAGAAGAAGTTCCTTCAGTAGTGGGAACCTCTTCATCAAAAATGAGAAACCATTTGCTACTGTTATCATCTATTATTACGCATAATGAACAACCTCCCAAGTACTCTACCTCAAAAACGAAATTCGCTTTTCATAAAAATTTCAACCGGTTATCCCATATATTGTAAATAAAGATTGAACCATTTTCTTCCATTAACCACCGTTTTGAAAATTGTTGTCCATGATTTCATTTGGCGGAACAAATTTTCTTCAATAAAGAGAAATTATGCTTCGATACAGTTTCATTATTCCTTCTATCTCGAATTCCCGATGCCTCTGAGAGCATTCCTGCGGACAACTACCAGAGAAAATTCGAAGAAGTTTGCTTCTCAAGATTTATGCATTACAAATAATGCTATTTACTTGGCACGTTCGGCGTTTTACCACGTAGAAGCGGGTTGTCTCGTTAAATAAGGATTGGAAGCTGTTAACAAAACCTACCAATCGTCTGTAATAATTTTTTTGGGAGGAGATTAAAAACTAATTTCACCTTCCCTTTGCTCTGAAAGGACCAACTCCAGATTTGTTAAAGAAACTTCGTGTCAATTTATTATAAGTACTTTTCACTCGGTATTTATCCAATTCGATTGTGCCTTTTGAAGCCTAACTTTGGAAAATGAAGAGTGAAAAGTGCAGAGAACGGCGGCCTCTTGGAAAATTTTAAAAAACGTCTAACTTTTCATTTTTTTTTTTTTTTTTTTTTTGTAGTACAGTGAAAAAGTATTTTTTCAAGTTACGATCTTGACTATTAGCTCAATATTGAGAGCTTGTCAATTGGCTAATTCCACCAATTTTACGCACAGGTCTTGAAACCGTCAGCTATCATCACTAATAATTGAAAATTGATGCTCGCTTCTGTAACATCTCCGTGAATAAATAACTTAGCAAATAATAATACAGTGGATTGCCTTACTAACTTCGCTCCAATAGCTCACGATTATTACAACTAAAGATCCCACCCGTTTTCGGAAGAGAGAATATTTCTCTGAAGTTGCTCCTCCGAAGTGGACTCGTTCTGGCAGTCTTCCAAAGATTAAGTTACTTCATCATTCGACACTGCTTTATCAGTGTTACAACACGAATTAAAATACCGTGGAAATACTTCTAAATTATCCTGGTTCAAATTTGAAAAGTGAGTTTCAAAAAAAAAAAAGAAAAAAGGATTAAAAATATCCTGCACAAAATTCTCCTCGCTTTTCTCTCAGCACAATTCAGAAAAACCACCAAAAACCAGCAAAAATTGAAGTGCTGAGGATTGACCAGTCTTTAAAAACAACCACTCTGCAAATCTTCAATGGTTCCAAAAAACCTGTTCATTCTTTTTAAAGAACTTAACAATATTTCCAAAATTCAAAACTTGTGAGTACTCAAGTACTTGAAAAAAGGCCCCAGCTCTTTCATCATGATATGAATATTTCAGGAGAATAAAATAGTATAGTATTCAACAGGATGACTTTATTCAAGTCAAGTCCAGCGTACAATGAAAAATGAAGAAAAAACATATTTATTCAACGTCGCCAGCTTGGACCTTCTTGAGGAAGGAGGCCTTCTTCTGGGCGATAGTGTTCTTCCTTTCGGACAGAGTGAGCTTAGCTCTGTTCCACCTCTTTTTCTTGTGTTCCTTCTTAGGTGCTGCCTTACGGGCCGGATCAGCGCGGATGGATTCGTGCGCTTTCTTGTAGATGTTCTCAATCTATCGAGAAATAATTCACACTCAAATTAACCAGAAAAACATGTTAAAACTGATAAGGTTCGTGACTATAGCTAATTTTGAATAGCAGTGGCTAGAGAGGGGTATATATTTTCTGAGAGCTAACTCACATTGTCAGCAGTGATGCCGTTCTTGATGTACTGCGAGAACTGCTTCTTGTATGCTTCATCGTCCTCTTCAGACAACTGGCGCATGTAATCAGAGACGTGGATGCCAAAAATGTGCTTCCTGTGCACTTCAGCGTTGAACTCTTTCGATTCACCGTCGAACCCAGGGAACCTCTTAGTGCTGAATAGAAGAACAATCGGCCAATTAGATTATTCGTTAGTCGACCAAAATCGAAAGATTTTTTGAGTTGAAATTTACTGATACTTACGAATGGGGAATATTGAGACCACCATCGACGGCGCCTTTGAGAGCTCCGAAAACTCGGGCACCGGCGCTGGTCTTCATGAGACCGACATCCAGATAACAACGGAAAGCGCCAGGTCCAGATTCGACATTTTCCACAATATACTCGTCGCCGTTGACTTCAGTTTGGCCAGCGTACAGCTTATCGAGGCGCAGCTGCTTCAACAACTGTGAAAAAAGAGTATTACGATCAAGGGAAGAAGCGTTCTGTGAAATTCTGTAGTCTAATGTGTTAAGTTCTGCTCTCAGAGTAACTATGACATAGCATCTTGGCCAGAAGAACCTCATCAAAACGGTGAGGATTCAAAAATTGGCTCAAAATTGTAGAAATTCATCATAGAGCGAGAAAGTTAATTCCGACAGAGTTGGACCAACAGAAAGTCATTTTTTCCTGAGAAGGAAGGAAACGTATTATTATGATTTCCTTCAATGCAAAATAATTGCTTGAAAGTTGAGGGTTAGCATACAAGTGTGTCAAAGATTGACGTTCTTGTTGTACAAGCCGACAACAAAAAACTTCTCCCCAAATCATGGATAACTGAGAAGATGCACCAATTTAAGAAACGCCCATGAACTCCACAACATGAAGTAAAATCGAAAAACTCCACAAATAAACGTTTTAGAGAATTTATAACTGATTTGAAACAAAACAACAACTTAGAAATTAGGTAACGACAAACAAGAGAAATCCTTATTTCATTTATAGGGCCACACTCCAAAAAGTCCATCCATTAATCACAAGAATGCGACAATTTGAATTTAAAAATCTGAAACTTATTAGCCTTCTAATCTGAGTTTTCGGCTTTAATAAATTCATCACACTTTTCGAGACGGTGTTCTCCTGTATAACACTTTTTGTTTTATCAGAGCCACTAATTACTTTTTTGATTACTTGTGAGCTGCACATACATTTGAGATTCTCATTTTGCTATCTCCTACCTAGGGGATAGTGAGGATAAAATGGTATAATCATCACTGACTAAATAATAAATCAAATGAAATCTAGGATTCAAGAGAATGGATCCTAAATGAAGATTCTTCTATTCTACAACTGAAGCAAACTAATTCACTAAACCCAAATAAGCTACATTACGCTTAATATATGCTCTCACACAATATTGAAGTACTGCCACAAGATTATACTTCATTTCATGCCCTCAGAGTAACTATGACGAATGATCACGAGACTGTAGCAACTACATCAAAACGATCCAGTTGCTGACAGTTCAGCATTTCTAATTAATCATCATAGCGCATGAATATCTCGAATATATTGATAGTGTATGACCCAATTCAAGACCAGCTAACACGATAAGTAAGCTGGCCTTGGTAATTTGGTTCACATTTGCTGTAGCACGTCTAAATAAAAACCCAAAACTCTGAATAAGCAAGGGTCCTCCAATCAGTGCACCTACCATGGAACTACATACGTGAAAATATTGGAGTATGAGTGGCCTGGTTTTTCTCACTTCACACCCCTGGACATAATTATTATTCTGCAACAACGACGGACAAGAGACCAACCTGTAAAGCCAGGCTGGCAGTTAAGAGATGGAATGAGGTAATTTTAGACCAACAGTGCACGGTAGTTGCTTGTCCCGGCAGATTGCCATCAGAAAAGTTAACATAGTAATATCAACTTTATATAATCAAAATCTTAAGAGGCTTCTGCCGGGCGTTGGTACCATGCCCACATTAGAAAGCTTCGGTGTTCTCAATATATCCAACGTTTCTGACCTGGATTGGTGACAATACCAAGCGAGAAACGTGGGGATTTTGCAATTGAGAAGGAACCGGCCCTTGAGACAATGTGGCAGACAACCGTTGGTCCTTACCCTTCTGGCGAGAAGAAGACCCGTGCAGTAGGCGGCGGCATAGTTGGTAAGGCCAACTTTGACTCCGTAGCGAGGCAATTCGCGGCTGTAAGCAGCGCAGACGATCTTGTCTCCTTCAATCCTCGAGTAAGCCACCTGAAGTGGAGAAAATGAGAACCAATTAGTATTTTAAAAATCCATTTCAACTAGAACAGCTCATTCATCATTGAGATGGTCAAAATAATATATTATTTTGAAGAATTATCAATGTTCTTCAATTTGGTGTCTGTAAAAGGGTACATCAATAAATCAGGTAAGTGAAAATTGTATAATAATATTTTTTTCGAATAGGTTATATTTTCCATTTTTTTTTATTGCTGAATCGAATGAAACTTTCAAGGAGCCGAGAGCCATAATGGTTCTCGAGATATCGCGGTTTTTCCGAGCAATTTCCAAGATTTTGAACAATATGACATGCTGGTATGATTCGAGAAAATAGGGAGCTGTGAAAATAGTTTTACGCTTGATGAATGCTCAAAACTCAGTATCGTTAGGCAAAATGCTGTATCGTAGGCGATTAATTCAACTTCAAATTAGATAAATTATAGGAAGCTAATTAAAACTACGATAGTTTGTAAGGAGTTTACCCTTAGTTACTAATCTATCGTTTAGTGGAAACGTTCACATTTTAGGGATAGTTACTTTTACACGTGGATTGTTTCTTCAAATCATAATTGAAGCAACGGAAAAAAAAACTATTGTAGTCCTTTGCGGCGTTTTTCTATGCGTATCAACAGTGAAGAAAAACAGAGAATAACACATACCTGGCAGGTGATGTTCTTGTTGGACAAACGAACAACCAAACGATACTTGGGAGTATTGTATTTGTTCTTGTCCTGAACGATGAGCCTTTTACGAGCGTAGTAATCGGTTTTACCCTCGCGACGCCTCTTGAATTTGACTTGGAACCGCTTGAAGTACTGCTTGTTCTTGACAACCTTGACGAAACCCTGATGGCACAAGAACAATACATTGTTCAATGGTTGTCGAACTAGGTAAGAAGTTTTCCAACTAAAAGCGATGATTTCTCGTAGTTCAAAGTTGAACTTGTTAAATCACGGGGAACGTTTACGCTCCTCGACTGGAAACAGACCGGACATTGCTTGAGCGCGTGCGTGCTCAAATACGCACCAAATAACTAATCGCCGTTCCTTCATTTTCTGGGTTTTTGAAAGTTGTGAAAAAATACCGAACGTTTTCTCAAAATAAGATTCTCACACAAAACTCAACAAATGTATAACGTATAGGTGGTTAATTTGGCAAGAGATGAAGCATGCGAGTTCACACGGAAGAAAACCTAGATTTTCATCCAGTTCCATCTGCGCTTCTGATGAATCCAGTTATTCCAGTAAATTTTACTTCAGTAATATAGAAATCGTTTTATGAATTAAAGACATACCATTTTAGAAAAGAGTTCGTCGATACGAGAAATCAAACGACACCTTTCACACGACCCCGGCTCACTACCTAACCTTCACGCATTGAGAAAATGAGAACAGTCTTCGCGTAAACGTGGACACAGGACAGCAGTGTTGCCAACAAAAACTAGGACGTGTAGATTGCATCTTTAGCGCTTGCAGCGGATTTTCTTGAAACTACACAATAGTAGAATTAACATCGCACACAGTGTATACAGCGACATGCTTTCGAATTTTCAGGCATGCCTAAAATCGTACACCATAAATATAATCATTAATAAATTCGAACCTTTTGGATAGCAATTATTAAAAATATTCTATGTTTTTCTGTGTGTTCCTTTTGGGAAATTAATGATAAGAGGGCCCCGAAGTGGAAAATCGACTCAAATCCAAAAAATCGATGTTCATTGTACATCGAACTTTATTCAATTTCCATTATCGAATTTTCGCTATGAAAAATGTCAAAGTGAGCTATTCCTTCATAAATGATTCACAAAATTATTATTTAGAATTGGTAAAATAAAATTTACTCATCAAAAAATGATAAACAACAACTGACCGTACTATCGAACTAGTGAAAAATGACTGATCGATTTTTTTGAATCGATTCTTCCAGAATCGTTAAGCTGTTGTGATAAGATGACTAGCTACCATTGCGATCGCACAGCTCGAGTCAGCTCACAGAATACGGTGGCTCAGTTTTAGGTTGTGGACATTTTTGTTGTGTTGTAAAATATTTGCATTTATTTTTGTGTTTCCGTTTATCCGCGAATCGTTCGTTCGAGGCTGTGACCTGTTTATCTATTTGAGAGAATAATGGAAGCCGATTTGGAAAAATGGATTTCAATCGCGAAAGAATGCAAATACCTTCCCGAGCACGACCTCAAGGTAGGCTCAGTTTTCTGATAATTTGAGTCCAATTGAATTATCATGGTTAGAATAAATCACGGCGAGATTTTCAGTGCGTTTTCTAGCGTTGTATTTTTTCTCTGCGCAGAAATTATGCGATATCGTAAGCGACTTGCTGTTGGAAGAATCGAATATCCAGCCAGTCTCGACACCCGTCACGGTTTGTGGTGACATACACGGCCAGGTAGTCTTATGCCCTTTTTATTCTTGCTCATCCTCTTGCCCGTGTCTTTTATGTTAAGTTCCATTCCACCCCGGTTTGGTGTTTTGTGTCGATAGTTTATTGGAAAGGCTCCAACTAGATTGCATCATTAACCTTCGCTGAGCTGTGCAGTTAATTATTGAAGCCCTAATTTATAGCGAGTCCTTGGGAAGTCTAGGGAATATTCCGTTTGGGGCCCTAACTTTGTTCTGTGGGCAACAAAACGTCTCTTGTTGTAGGTTGAGGGGGAGAAAAACGAGGCGACCTCTTCTCCATTCTTTTTATTATCCAGCCGAGTACTTTCGCCCGTTCGGGCTTCTTCAGGGCATTATAGGACCAAGGGTACCTAGGGCCATAGGTACCCTTGGTCCTATAATGCCCTGAAGAAGCCCGAACGGGCGAAAGTACTCGGCTGGATAATAAAAAGAATGGAGAAGAGGTCGCCTCGTTTTTCTCCCCCTCAACCTACAACAAGAAGTAATGCGACCACCTGGAGAAGAAAAAAAAACGTCTCTTGGTATTATTATTGATATTGAGGAGGATGATGGTGAAAAAATCTATGGCTACAGGACAACATGTGATATAAAAATTTGGCTGGTTTTCAGGAGAGAGAAAAAACGTTTTAAAAATAATGGGGCAATTGGTGTTATGAAGAGTGCAGAAGTGGGGCAACCTGTGATATCATGCTACATGCTTTGGAATCTAGATAGTAGCTCAATTCAGGAAAACACTTGATAACACTTGTTGCCAACAAGAGTATAAAACAATCATGTTGTTTAAGCGGGAATAACTCATTCCCAGCGCTACCAACAAAAAAAAAAAAACAGGCCACCACGAGATTTGGCTTGAAATTCTGAATAAAAATCATCCAAAACCTCAAAACCCATTTTTTCATATTTATTTCCTGTAGCCATCGAAATACGACACATAGAACACCATTTCCAATTAACTATGTTAAAATCAAACTGACTACAGTTTTATTTCAATCTTCGATATTTTCCAGTTTTACGATTTAGAAGAGCTCTTCCGAACGGGGGGACAAGTGCCTGATACGAATTATATTTTCATGGGCGATTTCGTCGACCGAGGATACTATAGTTTGGAAACGTTCACCCGTCTGCTCACGTTAAAGGCGCGATGGCCCGACAAAATCACTCTCCTCCGTGGTAATCACGAGTCTCGACAGATCACCCAAGTTTATGGCTTTTACGGTAAGCATTCCAATCTTTGTTCCGAGCTGAACTCGTGCAGGGCTGCACTCTCAGTATGAAAAACTTGAGTTAACTTTAAAATGAATTCACTTCACACTCAAAAGCGGTTTGAACTTGGTTCTGTGTACAGGAGTGAAAGTTGAATTCGAGTTTGTAAAAAAAAAAAATCAACTCGTTGCAGCGAGCGTAAAGTACTTAGCGTGTGCGATGAATTGGTTTATTTGTTCAGCTCAGGAGGAACGAACATCAAAGCATTATTTTTGTGTAATTCCTGTAATTTTAGAGTTCTAATTTGAATTCGATGTTCCCTTGTTGCAGATGAATGCCATGTAAAATACGGCAATGCGAACGCCTGGAAGTATTGTTGCAGAGTTTTTGATTTGCTCACTATAGCCGCTGTAAGTCTGTTCTCAAAACATGAGTTTTTTTCTAGTTCTAGATCACATCGACTGCAATTTTACATTATTGATTCTCAATTTATCCGCAATACCAGTATTTCTTTCACCTGAAAGCAAATGTTAAGTAATTATTTTCTCTCCCAGCTTATAGACGAACAAGTGCTTTGCGTTCATGGTGGACTCTCTCCTGATATAATGACTTTGGACCAAATTAGATGTATCGACAGGAATCAGGAAATTCCATACAAAGGTTTGTCATATAGAACAATCCCTGGATTAAAATGTTGACCCGCTCTCTGCTTGTTCGAGTGGCCCTAATGAAAAAATGTGCCTATCCCTTCGTCATAACTTTACATTTTTCAGAGGATTGTCTTGTCTAGTTTGAAGAAGGGCGCTTTTTTCGCATTGTTACCTATTTCATTTCCCAGGAGCGTTCTGTGATTTGGTCTGGTCTGATCCTGAAGATTGCGATACATGGTCTGTAAGCCCTCGCGGTGCCGGTTGGCTTTTTGGAGCCCAAGTTACTCACGAATTCATGGCCGTAAATAATTTGAAACTCATCTGCCGAGCGCATCAACTTGTACACGAAGGTAACTTTTGGTATTTAAATCTACAAATTTTCTGAAGCTTAGTTTGATGGATCGTTGCTGCCAAAATTGTTTTAGAATTCTTCGAACATGATTATCACTAAATCATTACATTGTCCTCCGAGCAACCATGAATATTGCCATTATTTCTGTTGCCAGATCGTGGCAAAAATTTTGTATAATAGGGGAAAATTCTTCGAATGGGGAATTTAGAGACTTCAAAAAAGAAGGGAATTTTGAAAATATTTGAAGGGTTAAAATGACTATTTGGCCATCCCGACTTGAAAACAAAACGTAAATCACTTTTTCTCATGGTCGTTGTATCATTCATTAGTGGTGTTGAGGGGGGAGATGATTATTCACGATTTACGTTATTGATGCAACATCCATGGGGCCCAAATACCATGCTATATGTGAGTGACACATACGCGACCACCGGTACAGAGATTAGCATACGTTAACTTTTAAAAATATTCTACCATCTTGTAAACCATTCCGGTCCGAACCAAGCTAGGAACGAAAATGAAAGAAGATTGTAAAATGTCCGACAGGCGTGAAAGACAGAAAACCCAGGCGACTCATTCTCCGATACTTTATTGGCTGGCCGAGCACTTTTGGCCGTTTGGGCAATGCGCTCCATTCACATAACCTCTCCTTATAGTGTATCTTCAACACACACCTCAATACAACATGCAACCTCTGTTTTAGGTTACAAGTACATGTTCGACGATAAACTAGTGACCGTTTGGTCAGCTCCGAACTATTGTTACCGTTGTGGCAATGTCGCGTCGATTTTGGAATTCCAAACGCCTGATGACCGTTCAGCCAAGTTGTTCTCTGCAGTGCCTGACTCCGACCGAGTTATTCCAGCTCGCAACACCACACCGTACTTCCTCTAGCGAAAAAATATTCCGTGTTAACTCGAACGCATATCAGCGCACTGCGGATGCGCACAAAGTGCACCAAGGCACCAAAAGCGTCTTGTTTCTATTTCTGTTCAAACCCACGACCGACTTTCTGCTGTGAATGCAATCGCAAGACGGATTTGGTCCGGATACCACAGTAAAACAATGGATTAACAGTATGAAAGCTCAAGAAGTACTCAGGTTTAATGATTTGCCTCGGCTTTCTCGAATTGTTCTCAATTTGGAAAGATAGAACAACTAATGATAGGAAACAGCCTTTGCTGAGTTGAGAGTTGTAACCTGGTCAATTTGAATTTTCTCGCTGTTATGTTTCCTCTACTAAATCAACGGCGTCGAGCTTATCAGTTCTTTTTACTTTCAGCCATTATTTCAAGATGAATTTTACTTGTCCGCTTGCTGACTGATTGTTTATTGTTGGAAACTCTGGGAAACAGCTTTGTTCAAGTTTTGATCCAGCCGAGTGACAAATAATTTTATCACTGGAGACTAAAAAAAATTACGCGGTTGAATTGTTATGAAAAAGTTTCCAAGAAATTGAGTTTCACAAAGAATGTCTACCGTTTGTAATTTTTATGCTGTTTTTGACGTCGTGGTGGTTTTTTGCAGAACTTCCAAGCACATCCTTCCTTTTCTGACCGTATCTTGATCCTAAGTAAAACAGTATGAGTAAATTCTTCCTTTTTTTAATTGTTGAATCATTGTCGAAGATTTTCTGCGCGTTTCTCTGAAACTGGCATTGTTCCTCTGATATAATTTTGGGAGTGTCACTTGTCATTATGAATGTAACCTGTTGTAATTTGGTCGATGGTTTAAAGTTCTAAGTTGGAAGACATTTTATTGTTCATGGGTTTATCGACATTTTGAAAGTCAATCTTCCGCCGATCGGTCAGAAGGATTGAATGAATTTCACTGAAACACCCCCCCCCCCTTGGCCAATTACTTTTGGTTGGTATCAAACCTGTCTTTCGATTCTAGTATTATCCGTTAATTAAATGATCAGAAAAGTGTGCGGGGCGATCTGAAATTGGCACGCGTTCTCGAGCGATAAAAAAACCTCGGATTATTGAATTTGCCAAGTATTAAAGCGAATTATTTTACTTGAAGCTGCATATTTTTGTTGAGAATGATCAGAAAGAAATTAATGGCCTTACATTTTATCGAGTAGGTTTGGGAATCGATCAACTAAAGGTTTTTCAACTACCACTACGGTTGCATGAGATTCAAAATGCATCGCCCACGATGGAAAAAATCGAATGTGATCCGAATAATTGATCATTTCGATTTTGCGTCCTCAATACTCGGAGAAGAATGACAGATATTTCAGCTCTTCCGATTTTTCCTGTTTTGTTTATTCAGACAGTAATTTATCATCAGTCGTTGAGATATTTTTCATAATTTGAAATTCGAACGGAAATTTTTTTCTCGAGAATTTGTCATTTTTTTCGGAGTAATGAGTAGTTTAAAAAAATCAAATCTCATACTGTTATAGGGTACTCGATTATTTTAGAATTGCTTACCAAAGTTTCTTGCGTAGTTATAAGTGCCAGGGCCAAGATTCACTTATGATTCGGATTGACTCCCAATCTGCCAATGTCGCTGTGTAATAAGAACGCTTATTTGTATTTTTGGCAAACTATTGTTACCTGTGTGTAATTTAATACACTGGCTTACAAATATCTCTTACAAATTTTTTCCCATTCGTCCGCGATCGCAGGTCGGAATAACAAAGTCGCTGATCGACGAACGAATTGCGATTTGTCCCTCGTTCTAGTTTGTTTGTACGGAAGCTCTCAACACGTGAGAGCAACGTTACGTTTTTATTTATTTTTTGTCAAATTTTCAAAATTGATTAACTGAAATAACTTATTAAAAGCATTTTTTTTGTGGTTCGTGCCAACACCTCGAGAAAGCATCATGTTTTGGTAAATCCAAAAATTATAATTAGACACTTGTTGAAAAAATTATGTTTTCGCCAATATCAATCTCTAATATATATTCTACCTAATGATCCAAACAAATATATCATTTTTAAATAATATAACTTTTCAAATAATAATAAAAGTGAACATAGAATTTTCGTTAATTCAAAAATATATTTTTCATTGATTATTAAAAAATATATAGCATGAATGGCATTTATCTAGTCAGCAAAATTAGAGTTGAAGCCTTTCGAAAAAATGAAATTGACATAATTGAATCATTAGCTAAGTGACAGCGAAGGCCGTGAGCTGTGAATAAACTTACGATGAATACGAACGATTCCCTGTTTTTTTTCCGTTGGCCGTTAAAATTAGATTTTTTTTCTTTCTGGTTCCTTGAACGAGTCCTAGATGAGAGGGCATTAGGTTTCTTCACACTAGAACAGCCGGGTCAAGCTAATGTGTACTTAACATTATTGTTGGTTGAGTTTCGTCATTTTCAAAACCCTCTACTCGCACTAAAGGCCAAAAAACGTCGCCAGGTTCGCAATCCATTTCATTTGTCCTCGAGTGTCAAAGAAGATCGGAAAGCTGTGAGAATGCCAGATTGGAGTCCGAACATTACCGACTGCCAGGATCGAAATTTTGATACTGGTTTGAACGCAACTTTTGGTGAGTCAATTGCGATTTTTTAAATATTTCGGATAGCGGAAAATAGACTGCTTAAATTGCGCGGGGACCCATTAAACGGGCAATAGGTTTATAAATAACTTATTTTTCTCTGGAAATAAGAACCTATTCTTCTCTTGAAAAAGGGGATTATTTTTCACTTGAACATTTTTTATTTTAAACGTGAAATAAATAAATATTTTTCGCTCTAAAGGCTTTTTCATTTGAAAAAAGGAATTATTTTTCCTTGAAGAAAGAATCATTTTTACTTGAAAAATAATTGTTTTTCACTAAAAAAGCAAATTATTTTTACAAAAAAAAAATATATAATATATTATATTTTTTATTTCAAAGAAAAAATTATTTTAATTTTGAAAAAAATTAAAGAACACTTTTTTTACAAAAAAAAAAATTTAATAATTTTTTTTACTTGAAAATTTTCTAGTTCGAAAATCGAATTCTAGTTGAAAAAAAAAAAAATCATATTTTTCAATCTGAAGAAGAATTATTTAGCAATTGATAAAAAGAATTATTTGTCGAAAAATGCATTACCCTCAAATCCACAGCCGTTGGTAGTAAAGCTAAATTTACCTGTACTTCACTGAACCATCTGAAACAACAGAGATAATGATGTGTGGTCATTTTCTCGTTAGGTCGAAAGCCGCTGTTCATTTTAGGGACCATAAAGGCGTGTTTTTGTAGAATAGGTTTTATTGCTATTCAAAAAACATGACGACATAAATGACACAGCCATATGAGATTGAAAGGGATGGTCTTTTTCCTTTCAAATTTGATCGGTACAATACATTTTTCAAATTTTAATCGCGAAAAAATGTATTGCAGTCTCAGTCGAATCTAAAGGGGGTTGATGCGTGGTATTTATCCTCTAATTTGACCCTGAAATGTTTTAGTTGGCAAATATTACGACGGATGAACCCCCTTTAATGGTCCCTCATTTTGGACGGTCAACTCATATGGTTAAGGTTAGACGATAGCACACTGCAACGATGATTATACATCAGTCAGACTTGGTAAACGGCTCGAGACCCAGATTTACTCGTTTTTGTACAATTTAATTCATTATGTACGGAAACAATCAATTTAATCCTAGTTACGTGCAAGAAACGCTACCGAAGCTCTATTTTATCCCACGCTAGAATTATTATTTGGTACCTAGGATAATAGTCGTCCTTTCCCTCGATAACATAATTTTTACACAATTTTTCCTGAATAAGTTCCAATCACACTTGACAAAGTCAACTCGAAATGAGCAAAATATCATTTATGAGCGCCCGCTGCTATGCGATTTCAGTCCAAGTGCGTCGATCGATTTTCCAAATTAGCTCTTCAATTGATATTTCTCTTCGACTTCCATCTTGAGTTTTTCGTATTCTTTCGACATGAGCTGGTAAGTGCGGTTCATGAGATCGTTGGTATCTTCAGCCGTCAGACCCTGGGTTGGAATTTCTTCCAGTACTGAGATTATAATTTCACCTGCAAAATATCAGAGTGGTTCGTTACATGGGAAACGGAGTTGACATTTTCAAACGTGAGATTATTGGATGTTCTCAAATTGACCATTTAAACTTCAACTTCTCGAGTCAAGCTGTTACTTAAGTTGAGTTAATGGGTGATAAATGCATGAAGTTGAGCTTAAGCTCGGACTGAAGTGTATAAAAAGTGGAACTTGATTTTAGTCTTGTGAGCTTCTCAAGCGAATAGGAAGAGTCTCCCTAGTTTGATCTCCATACCGTATGAAAGGAGTTGAAGCTCTAACTATAAATTAAGGGGAAAAAACCTAAAAAAAAAAAAAAAAACCTAGGGAGCCTAGAGAAATCTCAATTTAACTATATCAGTCTAATTTGCTACGCAACGGTGGAGGTCATAACTGTGGATGGGCCAACCTATGTTTTTAAGCCTCGACGCTCGAGATGACAACTACGAGTAGGAGGAGATTCCAGGGAAGCGAGAATAGGAGCTCCAACTAACCAATAAAGAACGCGATTGTTCTTGCGTTATGTGGGGATTCTCGCTTCCTAACAGTTGTGGAAGAATACTCCATTTATCAGTCTACATTGGGATAAAATTCCCATGAGCTGCTGAGACTTATAATTGAAAGAACGTGTATGCCTAAGTGGAAGTGGAGTGAGGCCATGGCTCGGATCACAAATCTCATCAGTACAAGTCCGATTCAATATTTGATTTAAAAAAATGCATGAGCAAAACCTCATTATTCCACAGGTTTCGAGAGATGGAAATCTATCCCTTTAGCTAAACTTTATGCTTACGAAAACCAAGATAAATCTCTGAGACTTTTCTCAATCTCATGAGCTTCAACTTTGGCTCCACTTTTTGCATACCACCTCCACTATTTGCATTAATAGCTGAACGTGTGAATGGTCGGGTATACAACGTGTTACGAATTTCCCTAGTTTAGGTGCTATACGTCGTCAATTCAGATGTTTCAATATACCAAAAAATAGGTAATTTAACTGTCCACATTTTCCCCATGTAATGTACCTATCCATTTTTCAACCGTTTGTACGTTATTCAACAATATTAGTAGAGTATACATGAAAAGATCACATTTTTCAACAATAAACGTTCTTTTCATCAATTTAGTGCAAAAGAAACAAAGAATGAAGCATATATTATTGATATACACATCATCAACTATCATTATGCTGAATTTGAACGAAATCGACTTAAAAAAAAATTTTCGTGAAAAATCCAAGGGGAACCCCTGCGATTTTTTTTAACCGATCAGTTAACGATTTTTTACTCCTCTCTCAATACAGATAAAAATCTGAAATTTGCAGGAGAGTTGTATCTTACTAAGATGTATTTTTGTGATTTTTTTCAATTCTCGGAAAATTCCGCAAATGGTCCAAAAAAATCGGTTTTTCAAAGCTCGAAAATTGGACTTTATCCGTGATTTTCGGGGTGAATATTTATGAGAATCAATTGTTTTATTACGTAGGAGTATGCATTTGAATGCCTTACAGACGTGCAGAGCGAAAAATTTGGCGAAAAATATTTAAACAGCGCCAGAGAAATTATTTTCCGTAAACCGAGCTCCTGACCGGCCGAAATTTCGAGCTCCGCAGGCATCGGCAGGAAAATTAAACGAATGTTTTTGATTTTGTAAACTATTCTTATAGGAAATCGAACGCTGAATCCGAATTTGAAGTCATAACGACGGAAATTTGACGACAACTCTTACATTTTCCCAGTTTTAGTACTAGACATTTTTATGTTATTCAACTTTGAAAATTCGAGGCAAATACTTACAGTACTATTCAATTTTAATTAATTAATGATTCAGTAAATTAGACGTAGAATTCGAATTCGAAGTGAAAATTATTAAATTATAACAAATAATTAACTTTTTCGGTTTTTCACACTTTGAACATTCGACTTTGGAATTTTTTTCGCAATGTTCGCGAATTTTCGGAATAGGTTTTTAAAAAAAAATCAGATTACTTCTCAAATTGAAAAAATTTGACTGTTCAATTCGGGAAATTGAAAACTTTTCAATTCGAGAAATATGAAAAGTGGAGAGAAAAGAAAAGTATTTTCAAAAACTAGGCCCCTGGTGTGTGGAATACCAATATCTCATAAACATAACACTATGTATGAAACCATAACTTTATTGGCCATTTTGTGATTCAAATTGTGGTACATTCGTATTTTCGCGAATGAGGTAACTACCTATACGTACCGCGGTTGAAAGTTTTGTTTCGCCCGTTGATAAAATAATACGGCGAATAAACAACAGGAATGATCGGAGCTTGAGCGTCTATCGCCATCTTGAACGCTCCACGCTTGAAGGGCAATAGTTGTTCGCCGTTTTTATTTCGAGTGCCCTCCGGGAACAGCCATAATTTCGTCTGGAAAACATGTGAACATGAGTACGCTAGGTTTTCCAGGGGATTTCTGCAAGCGACCATACTAATTATGAAACCTACTCTGAAGATTATATCCAACGCTAAGGGATGAAAATTGTGCCATTATCATGTACTCACTTTGAGCTCGTGAATAAGCCGAGAATAAGACGTCAACGTTTGAAGAGCCGCTTTCGGATCACTCCTGTCAATAAATACAAGGCCGGCTAACCAAGCTACTGGGCCGAACGGGGCTACGTACAATATTTCTTTCTTGGCGACTGCTGTGCACATTCCCATAATTTCCCAAATGTTGAACATGCCTGAGAATAAAAGAGTTAGCATATTATTTCAATTGAAAAAAAAAAAAACATCTTGGGAAAAATGTCGTCCTTATTTTTTTTCTTTTTCAATTTCTTCCCGAATTCCGTCGAATGGAAAAAATATGGCGAAACTCCTCTTACACTAACTACATTTTAACACGAACTAGATTTTAATAATAAGGGATTTTAAATCATATACCAATGCAAAAGTTCAAAAGCTATAAAAACCGTACCCTTCAATCTATCTTGCCTCGTTTGAATCCGACTATTTTTTTTTTTTTTTTATCCTATGTAATCGAAGGCTAACGACCCGAATCTGTTGGTTCTGTTTAGCTACCTGTTTTGCACAAGTCTCAAGGCCGCATGAGCCACAGACGTACGCTTTTTTATAAATTAACGAAGTTGAAAGGAAAATGACTCAGTTGTAGCTGAAGAATCAATGAACGTCCACCTGTCAACGATCGGTCGATGGTCAAAGACTGTAGTAGCTTTGTCGATGAATTATTCAAATCCACTGTTTGTTATGACTTTTCAAAAACCGGGTTTCACCTCAGCACGCGAGTTAGCACTAGCCTGACCAAATAATAAACATTTCCCTCATTTCCAGGTACCTCTTCTCTTCTTTTACAGTTAGATTAGGTACGTTCCTTATTAAAAGCTCACCGATCATAATTAGTTCTTCACGAAAGGGCAATTTTGATTCATTATTCATTAATAAACCATTGTAATTGCCCAAGAAAAAAAATTTCTAACCCCCCCATTAAAATTTGATGTTTTGCGTTTCAAGGCACGTAGAATCCGGATATCCAATAAAAAAATTTCTGTCTGTCCGCCGTACGCCGCCAACACCGGCCAACTATAATAGCTTCACATTTTCATCACATCAAATCAAATCAATCAAACATCAAATTTAGAAAAAAAAATTCCGTGAGCGATTGCAATGGTTTATTCTTGAATAATAAACCAAATAAATTCCGCCGTATGCCATACGCCGTCAACACTTTTCCGGCCAAACTATAATAACTACATTCTTGAAATTTTCATCAAAAATCAATCTCGGTCCTACGACGGCCCAATATTTGAAGCACATTGCTAGCTCAATTTTAAGGGTATTTTTGGGGTGTTTTGAGGGGGGGAAAATTAATATTTTCCCACCGGTTTTAACTAGAATTGTCAAGCGATTAATTTGTACCTAGTTATAATGAATAATGAGCACGTACCTAGGATATCTAGGATGCTCTGATGGTTAGCTGTGATCACAGCTCCTCTGTTCTTCGACAGAATATGCTCGTTCCTCACTGTCCATTTGATGCCGATGAATTTCGTCAGATGCTTCAAAATTTTGCCCGCTAATCTGTAACGAGAGACAATGTCAGTGATAAAAAAAGCGAAACTTCGGGTTTTTGTCCATTTTTTCTTCAATTTTACTGTATAAAAATAATTTACTGCGTTTATGTAAGTAAATCATTGAATGAAAGTGTAAGTAATTACTTTTTTCTTTTTTTTTTGTAGCGGGAGTTTTGGAAAAATGAATAAGTATTGATGTAATATACAGCATACTATAATATGCACTTCCGCATTTTTAAATTGAAAAGATTATGTTTTTCAATTTAAAAATATTTATTTTCACTTGAAAAATAATTCTTTTTCACGTGAATTATAATTCTTTTTAACTTGAAAAATATAATTATTTTTGACTTGAAAAAAGAATTATTTTCCAATCGAAAGAAAAATTATTTTCACTTGAACCGTGAATTACTTTTTACTGAAAAAAATATATTCTTCACTCCAAAAAATAATAATTTTTCAGTTGAGAAATTGACTTATTTTTAAGTTGAAAAAATAATTACTTTCAAGTTGAAAAAATAATTATTTTTATCTTAAAAAAAGTGTTTTTTTTTTCACTTGAGTTGAAATTATTTTTCACTTGGGATAATAATTTTTGCAATTATTTGAGATATTTTGAAAAATGCATACGATATTGAGCATAAATTAACTTTTGCACTAGTCGCAGATTTCGTGCGTTCTTCAAGAGCATTACGGCTAGAAAAATAGTCATTTTTCGCATCTAATAAAACACTGAAATCAAGCAGAATTAAAATTTTTCTGTGGTTATTTTCCACCGAAACTTTTCGCAGAATCTCAGATGAATTCTAATTTATGAACATATCGATCATAATTATGTTTTCCGCTGGCTATTGGCTTCACCACGTTGCGCCATGACATAAGCTTCGTCCGAATTAAGTTTCAGCAACCGTTTTACCTCTGTTCTCGTGACGGAACTGAGGACTTTGTCTGGCTTCTAATTCTGTACGCAAAACTTCTCGCCGAGCCAGAGAAAGCGAGTGAAACCGCGCGCGACGGAAGCTAATCTAATTTTTCGTTCTAGCACTCGGCAGTCTAATAATGCTTTATGCTTTTTTACCTCAAGTAATGACAAATTGAGTTTGGATTTCAGTAGAAATTTACGGAAATTTATAGAAATAGGAAATAGGGATTTCAAACAAGTTTTCATGTAAATTTGAGAGAATGCTCACTAAGAATAATTTTCAATTTAGAGTAACATTTTTGTTTCGGAGGAAGTGGTTTTTTTTTATAGCCAGGAGAGCCTGGGATTTTTTCCTAAATACGATTCTCTCTAGTGATATAAAACCTAAAAAATAACCGACTCACAATAAATTTGTGATGTCTCTCGCTTTGATTATGAAATACGGCGTAAGCAGAATAGCCGCCGTCGAGACGTAAAACACGTAACAGATGTAGCATCCGTAGTAGCGAATTTTGGCGTTGGAAGACAATGTTGGAACTAGTAAAATAAAAATGGACAGCACGAGAAGAGCGAACGGCCAATTCCACGTGTCCAATGTTGATAACATTCCTGCGAACAGACGAAAATCGTCAATTAGAAAACCGCAAGTTGGGAAATAAAAATTTAGAAAATTTACACGAGCGCAGAAAAAAGATACGAGCGATTTAAATAAGAATGAGACATAAGGAATTTCCGAAAATTACCTAACTACTCTCACTAGAGGACTGTACAATTTTAAAATAGTTTTTATTTGTATTTTTGTTATCTTTACAGTACCTGCTAAAAGTTTTCAATTCTACACAACTGCTGTTAAGAAGTTGAGATGGTTTTGAACCAGATTTGAAAAAACCCAAGCGCGCACTCAAAAATTAGTTACAATCACTTGGAACTCAGTCTCTAATTTAGGACGCGCTGAACAATTTACAATTGTAAGTGTAGTCGCTTGATTCATGTATATATTCTCTCCCGAGCGCTTTCGCCTCCCAAGGCCTTTTCGGGGGACATCATTCTTTCCGTAAAGGTCATCATAAAGTTTTAAAACCTTCTAATAAATAAAAACAGTTATCTAACTTCGTCACCTCTTGATTAGGATCGGTCTAAAATAAAAATAAAATAAATAAAACCGTTTATATAATATGAACGTTTAATTAGTGCTTTTATTTCAGGACCGTCCTTATCAAGAGGTGAAGAACTTATAGGTGAGTGTTTTAATTTATTAACCCGAAGAGGCCTTGAGAGGCGAAAGTGCTCGGGAAGAAAATATAAATGGTATGAAGAAAAAAGGTTGCACTCATTCTCTACACCTCACCTACCGACAGATCATTATGAACCATTCACTAGAAACAAAAAAATCCAAAAACTCAATAAAAAATTAAATAAATCGTATTGAAAAAAATTCGATGTTTTCACATTTATAGAATCTCTTGATTTATCAGAAGCATTGAAGACGAACAGGAGTAGACGAGCATTTGAAAGAAGAGAAACTGAAATCTCATGGACTCAATTCTACGTATCATTGTAATCACTGCCATTCCTAGAGTGGACTTTGGCATGTAAACCCATATAGGCTCATCTCCTAAACAGAACTATCTCGATTGGTTCCTGTTTCCTTCATTTGACGTCAAAGCAGATACCTAACTAATTAATCCTTTCTATAGGCAAATATCCACTCGTCCTGAATTTATCTGATAATTCAGGTTCTGAACAAATACGCACGCCCTAATTGATAACCTAGTTATCAAGAGTCCAACAGAATACCGGTTTGAAATAAAAATAATTTCTAAGTATGAATAGTTTTTATCGAACGTATCCATATTTCATTTCAGCCAGAGTTCACCTATAACTCAATGTTTTCTCCATTAAACAATTATACATTAAAGCCCTCCTCGCATTTGGTTTTACTACTCAACTGCGGCAAAAACGTCCAAATTACAAATTCCTGCACTTTTTAATCAAAGAATTTAGTAATCCACA
Source organism: Tupiocoris notatus (assembly GCA_037159825.1). Taxonomy (NCBI): domain Eukaryota; kingdom Metazoa; phylum Arthropoda; class Insecta; order Hemiptera; family Miridae; genus Tupiocoris; species Tupiocoris notatus. Next base: position 302,771 of record JASJUZ010000448.1, on the reverse strand, counting down.
GAATGCTGTAGTAAAATGTAATTCTACAATGAGAGTTTTTCTAATAAATCAAGAAAAACTGAGAAAGAACTTGATTTGCATACAGTCGAAAACACAATAAAACCGCCTCCAAAAAACGAACAACTCTCCAATTCATTAAGTACATAAAAAAATCCCGTCAAACATTAGAATCCTGAAAACCGACCTTTCTCAAAAACGACGTTTTTTGTTACATGCAATTTTTTTTTAAATTTCAAGGACGAAAATGGGAGTTTCAAGATTTTTTCAGCCAATGGCCTTTAATTTTAAGTACATTATATTTTTTATCCAATTCTATCGAGCTACTTTTTCAATTAACCGTATACCTTCTCCTCCTCCTGGTTGTGTAGTTTTATATTTATAGGTAGATAGATTTTGAATGTAATGAAAATAGTGGCTAGACACCTAAAAAAAACCCATCTGTTTCAACCTCTTTTATTATTTATTTACTTAATCTTATTTATTTATTACTTTCATTCACTTCCATAGATTAATTCGTTGAAAAGTTTCGGCGTCTAAATTGATGGCGCCAAAATTAAATACATCATTATTTTCACCCTCGGTTTATTCGATCGTATTGACGATTCCGAAACATTCTGACGCATTTTTCAACAGTGTAACAGGTCGTGATTCAAACAATATAGCTCAAAAACTTATCGAAAATGATTGCATCGAAGTGAATCACTGCTAGATTTTCAGGCGAGACGCGATCGAACATCATTACCACGCCCGACGGCCTCCGCCTTAACCAACCACGACGAGAAGTAAATAAATAATTGGACGACTTTATCACGACAAGAATTCAATTTGGTTTTCGATTACTGCAGTCCGTTGTCATATGTGAGAGCTAAACGGGCGAAACAATGGAGAGAAACATTGGGATCCAATTAGTGTAATTGATTCGTCTGGTTCCTCTTCGATTCTTTGTTTTGAAAATGACAACAGTTGAAAGTGCCCGCGTAATTTTCCCAATCGGACGTCCGCGTTCCCTCGGTTTGAAAATAATCCGGCAATTCGGCGTTTTCGTTAATTGAATTAAGTATTTCACGATCGCTGATTATGTGAATTTTAAATTAAAATTGAGTTACCGGTTCGGTAAGTTTCAAATTTATACGAGTGATTCAACGACAATAAATATATAAAATGTGTAACGACAATAAATATATTGTGCTGCGAAAACAAAATATTTTTCATTAGGTACTATTTTAATATAATAGATATTATATATTAGTGTTCAAATTTTTATAATCAAATTTATTCGATTGTAATTTGAGCAGAAAAATTTGTTTCCGTTGGAAAAATTTCATTCCGTTTTGATTAATCTACTAATCGCATTGCTGATCATGAATTTGAAATTCGTCAAGAGCGAGACAAAATTTCGCCGGAGTCAGATTTTGCCTTCGTTTTATTTATTTATTTATTTCTTTTTTTTTTTTGCAGAAAGTTCGACACATTTTTCTCTTGACTTGACTTGACTATCTATCTCTTGACTTGACTATCTATCTCTTGACTTTTTACAGTTACCTATGATTAATTTTTAAAAAGTATGGGAGGAAATAAGTATTATACAGCTGAAATTTGTGTCTGGCAAATTAAACGTACGATCAACCCCTGAAGGTGCGAACCTTACGGACTGAATATCATGCAACAATAGAACTGCTGAAGATTCTCGACTAGCCTAGCCGATGACAACAAATGGGACGAATTTAATATCAGATTCTGCGCGAGAGAGAGGGAGACACAATCAGGACCAATTATTCAGTTGTTCTCCGATCTCATACACGCGATTGGGGGACATGAGCTGCACTGTGCGATGCACGAGAGCTGGAAGACGGCTCTTGTTTTTTTTTTATGTAATTGATTTTAAAAACCGATTAATAATAACAATGAAAAATATCTTGTTTCATTAATTTATTATTATTATTTATTCACGTTTATGTTTTGAGGAACTTGAAGTATTTTTGGCCAAATAACGAAAAACTGAGTTTTCTACTATGTAATCGCTGATACATTGCGTTTTTTTTCTACTTAAACGTAGGAGTTTTGGTTACTTTGTTAAATCATAAGTTTCTTCTGGTTACCGCCTAGTGTATTATAGCGGATCGTGGTGACCATTAGGGACATAAATATATGATTTTACAAAGTAAACAAAACTCCCACGTTTTAGATTTAAATATCGCCCATTCACTAAAACTAATAATTGTCGCCGAGGAACAATCTTGACTCATCATCAAATATCTAATATCAGCTCAGTTTCTGCGTGGACTATAGTATATTGATGGTAATTAAATAATTCGATTTATAGCTCCAGCTCAAGATAACCCAGTCTTGCGTGAAGGCTGAGGCTTGACTCGGCTCAATTTCGCACGCGAAGACCGCGAGCAATTCAAGGCCGTTGTGAAAAAGAGAATCCATTGTTTAGCTGGATTTGCGCACCGAATTTTCGATAATTTTACATCGCCGCCCCTGCTAACAAAAAGGCTTACGTAACCCTGGGAATACATCTAATTAAACCTAAACTTCGCTTAATTTACATAGGATGTTTTAATTAGTTTCCCCTTTTTTTGCAAATCTATAATCAGTTCCGCCTGTACATATAGAATAGGTTGTAGCTACATCCGCACTGTCAATACGATCCTATAGATTATTCTGAAAATTGCGTCGAAGCGTTTCCTGGCCGGAAACGAAGTTAGCGCATTTGAATGAGGATTTTTTCCCTCGGACTCATTTTGCAATAAAAAAATATTTCGTCCTTTTTCTTGAGTTTGAATATCTTCTTTTTTAATGAATGGCATTGTTTTGGCATGATTGGCATCGTCGACAAAAAAAAAGTGTAAAATCGTAAAATTACAACAAAAAAAATTTTTTTTTGTAAAGGAACGATCTGCGACTAACGGTATTTCTTATCGTGAACATTAGTATTTTATGAGGGCTTACTTGCCAATTTAATTTTTAACAAATACTACCAAACAAAAAATAAAATGAATTAATAAATAGTAGAACAATTAATAAAAAAATCTTCACCAAATTTTTGAATTCAGATCAAGTTCTATTTAATGTCCCATTTTCGTACCCATAATATTGAAGCACGTAATCATTAGCGAAACGTTGATACTTTTCGTCAAATTGTCTTTCTTCATCGTCAAATAAATTCGAAACCGAATCGAATTTCTTACCATTTAAAATGAGGAAGACGAGCTTCATTTTTCTTCAATTCCGCAACGACGAAGCTCCGAGTATAATTTGATAGCGCCTTCACTGGATCGGTATCTCAGACTTGCTAAGCGTCTTCATTTCGAGATACGAGCGACGAAAATCTGCAACAAGTGGAGGATGAATGAAATACCTAAACGTTAAGTGAAAACCATTGCTGTAAAAAAAAAAAAAAAACTGTTATTGAAAAACTACGCAGGACCAAAAATAGAAAAACTAACGAATTAAGTTGAAAATGCAGAAGTGGCGTTTGTGACCCTAAAAAGATGAGCCAATTTTTGTGAAATGGATTCATTTTTAGCAACAACAACAAAAAATGTAAAAAAATGTGAATGTAAATGTGTAATGTATGTGTGTATGTCTAAAGGGGGAATCAAGTGTCATTAATTCGTCGTTACAAATATTTAAAAACCTCAAGCACTCGAATATATTAATTTTCGTAGCCAACAGAACATACCCACGAAAAATACTCGTAACATGGAAGTACAGTGTGTGTGAGCCAAATATGAAAACCAAACGTCATTTGCTTGCCATGAGGAACATTTTAAGACGAACCTATCGAGAAAAAAATATACTTTTGTGGCCTTACCTTCCACTCACGCAGTATCCTCTTAATTAACTTTATATATTGTGGGTCTTAAATTTTTTCGATTTGGTCAACGTTGTTTAATGACCAATTGACGAAATAATGTCGTATATTCTGTGGCCGATGGAATGTGACTGACAATAATTTATTCACAGCAATCCGTAATCGTCAAGTAGTTTCATAAAAATTTTTGTATAAATTTTTATTAATATAAATTAATATGCTTATTAAATCGGATCAGTTCGATTCGAGTCGGGAACTCATCATAATGATAATATACTTCATTTATGAATATAATTTAGCCTTTACATTATAAACATTTCGTGTATAATTGATTATTTCTTTATAATAAATGAGTGACGATAAACAGGTAGGTATACATCAAATCAAGCGTGATTTCTCGCCTATTACAAACATTCCTTGACGTTGAGCGTTCAAATAATTATAATGATTTTTTCAATTCGACTTTTTGGACGATTGCAAGACTTATTGCACGGACGATCGCAATTAAATAAATTTGAAGGCGAAAAAATATATTCCGACCGTATCATTTTTAATTGGATTAAAAAATACGACGTAACGTTCGACTTTCCAGATCACCTCGGCGCTTTGAAAAAAAATTACTGTCACAAATAAGCTATAAATTAGAATTCCAGAACTCTAAAATAGTTGTCAACCTTTTCTTCAAGTTTGTCATCTCGCAAAAATAAGAAGAAAAAAAAGATCAATAGATTATAGTTGAATAGTATTTTTATTTTTTATTTATTTATTTATTTTTTTTTTTTTATTCAAGGGGAAATAAATGGAGGGATGTCAACTAGAGAGATCGAAATGCCTTGCACTAGCGTAACTCCACGTGGCATTTGTTCTCTATAAATAAGCATTACGCAAATCTAATAGCATTAAAAACGGCACCAATCGGATTTCAATGGATGAAACCTATAAATCGCTAGGCATCCAATATTGGTTTGCCAATTACTATCCTACTTGTAATAACACATTGAAACAGATGGATGTCGTAAAAGAAGCATAAAAAAAAATTGCCTCGTCTTGCCTTTGAGAGGAGCCAGTTCCATTTCGGCAGTCGACTCTGTCTTGTGTGTGCAGAATGAAAAGTGTATCATTTCCAAAAATTTCGCGATGATCTCATATACAGTTGGTAAGAAATTACCAAATTAAGATATGTTGTGCACCTAAGTTACAAATATGAATGCTTGTGTACGGTAATTTTAGCTAATCTCGCTGGCTAGTTATGTTGATCGAGTTACGAGCAAAAAAAAAAAAACCGTTGAGCGTTTAAAAAGAAGAAGTTGAAAGTCAACTATTTTTATGCCTATCCCACGTCAAAAATGCTCACGTTGTTCGACCTATATGGAAGCACTATTGTAGTAATATATTGTAGGTTCTTGCAATTGTAAAAACCTACAAAATGATCGTACATCTCGAATTTTTGAGAATATTCATATAATAATGTCGACCATCGCTACTTTTATTTTTGCACTCTGTAGAAAGTGAATTTCTTAAGTCAAGATTTGGCAAATAAGGCCAAATTATGTGCGATCTATTTTTCGAAGTGCGGAAACGTAATTTTTGTTATAAAAATGCCTTCAGTCAAATACTTCCGCTGTAAGACAGCATTTTGTCAACCGAAATCGTATCCCAAAAATATCTAATAAGTTTCTTGACTTTTACCTGTTTTAAAAATTCCGTCCATCTTGCGAATATCAAATGCTCAAACGATCTAGGGGAATTCTCCGCTTTTGATTTTCCTTACGAAATGAAATCTTAACTCATGCCTTTTACGGGAGTTTTTTTTCTATTATAAAATCATGTGTTCTCCATGAAGAGTTTTCTCATTATGACTACCGTAGATGATCACTGTGTCCCATTTACCGACTTAATACTTTCGGTGCCGAGCGTTTCGCCCGTTGACCGCTACAAGCTCCTAGATCATATCGAAAATGAATTATTGAACTATGATTTCCATTTTTCTTCAAGTCTACTTCCCATCGGTCTGCAGAGCAATTTCCCTTTCAATTAATCAATTACGACGTTGGAACATTCTTTTCGACTATAAACCGCTTAGTTTGAAAACAAAAGAAAATATTGAAAAAATGAAAATGAATATTTGAAAAAAGTTTGAGCTAATTAGATGAGAATAGGTTGATCTTGTATGAAAAAAGATTATATTAAATAAACGTAGCCTTCAACCTAATTATCTTAAACTCGAATAAAGTAAATTAAAATAGAGCATTTGAGAGAAATTGCGGACAGAACCTTTTGACTCTGATGTTGTGGACTATTGTTGGCATTGTTTTTTGAAAAATGAAAACTGATGATAAATATGCTTTTGTGCTGAGAACAAATAAATCCGATAATTCAATCTGATGTATGCAATTCAATATTGAGATTGATTTTTCAATAATAAACGTCCCAATTATAGCGTTGACAGAGCTGCTAATATTTTAAACTTTTTTTTTTACATTACACGTCATAAGAATTTTTCCGGTGACTGCTGGGGTTCATAGAAAACTCAGGATTTCCTTTCCAAACCAATAATGAATCGTTGTAATTTGTTGCAGAGACTGTTGGCTCCGCGTTGCTACCATATTTTCTACCATTTCTTACCCCATCCATCGTTTCGTATTGCGGCTACTTTTGTAAGTATCTCCTTCCTCAACACAAAACTACGTCGCCTACTTAACAAAATAAAATAGCGCATTATGTAATAGGTAAAGTATTGAAAGTAGTAATATTGAATGGAATTCATAAATAATTGACTCATTGTTAACCGACTTCAAAAAGAAGAGCTAGGTTACTATTATAGTTGACTAGCGGGGTTTTTTTTAACAGTATTATTTGGTATTTTATGTTATTATTTTTAGTTCCTCATTTTATTATTTTTTATTCTTTTATTCTTTTATTATTATTTTTTTTTTTTTTTTTGAAAGAGAGAGAAGTTGTTTTGCTCACGAAAAAAGTTTTGTTACCTCCTCAAACTTTGATGTTCTACGTTTTGATATGTACGTCTATCCAGTAAAAAAATGCTACCCACCCGCCATCAACACTTTCGTGAAGAAACTATATTAGCTATAAATGCTTGTAATTTTCACCAAAAATCATTCATGGTCTTAAAATGGTAAATTCATTGGAATTCTTTGGCTAATTTTATGTGTATTTGGGGGTTTCAGGCGAGAAAACTGAATTTCACGTGGTTTTTGAAACATATAGGAGTATTTGATATCGATTTACTTAGATTTTTGACGCTGAATTGAATAAAACCATAAAGGAGTCGATAGCTTTAATAATTCTCGAGTTAGCACAGTTTTTATGTGAAATTTTCAAGAATTTGAGTTGGGAAAATGTTATAACACTCTTATTATTTTTGGAGCTATAAAAATCGTTCTGTACTCGTTAATATCACTCTCTTCAGCTCTATCGTTAAGCAATTAATTTTACTTTAAAATAAATAAATTACAAAAATAAAAATATTTTAAATTACGATATTTGCCGAGAACTTCGCGCTTAGCTACCATTTCGCTTGTTTGTGGAAAGGTTCACCAAAGTTTGGGCTAACGAGTAAAAAATATTATGCGAATAGTTTTGCGTATTTTTTCGAAAGATAATTCGATTTACAAATCTACGAAATTGTCCACTGTCAATGTCACGAACCGGTTATGTAGCGATTTCGCAAAGTACTACGCTATTATTCTTGTGTCGAGGCGATCTGGTTCACTGCGATCCGGCCTAACAGCCTCGAAATGGAATCTCAGGTTGACAGATCCTCCACAAGAATATCTACGAGGACTTCTCTTGGAGAATTTAGACTTGGAGAATTTTTTTAGATTTGAACTCGTAACAGGACAGAGAACTCATCAGTGAATGTATGATACTCGAAGCTTTCACACTCGAAATTCGCATGATCGCGAATCGGTGTATATTTATTTATCTTTTAAAACGGATTTTTTTTAAAATTCATTTAATTATTTTTTATGGGAACTATTTTCAACTTAAATGGGTGGAGGGGTAATTGTTGTAATAAATATATGTTTATTATTTCTAATAGTAGCTTTCGCCTAAATTTCCATTATGGATAACATCATTTCACCAATCAACCTGATACTTGTTATCTACTGGAGCTCGGCTTTTACAAAATATTTAAAAAAATTATAAGTTATTATTACAGGGTGTGCATGATAAAGAGCGCAGTACTTCAACTTCGTATTCTACAAGTAATTTGCAACAAAAAATTCCCTCATCCCTAATCTCTCCTGGTTTTCCGCTTTCAAGATTGTTTTCATTTTTTTTTACCTTACTTCACTGAAACGTAACTTGCACTCCTTACTTTCCATAACTACCTTATTTATCTCGCAAATTCAAATCAGAGGATACCGTGGGAATGAGCGCTATTTAATCTCCTATATTTTAAAATAATTAATATTTAAAATAATTTAAAAATAATTAATAATTGTATACGCTCACGTTAAATTGATACGCGGTCTTGACCACACTCCGGATGGACTTCTACTTATCTCTAACTATTCTTAACTCTATTGCCGTTTCGATGATGATCTTTCACAGTAAGAAAATGTAAAGTGAGCTAGTTGAAGGATGTACAATAGTTTTCAACTTTTTTCCGAAGATTGGGGTCATAACAGTCAGTTTCAAAAGATGAATATTGAACGAACGTTTTTTACTACTATAATATCGAACAAGAGCGCTTTATAAATTTTGATTGCCCTTTAATGTTAATTTTACAAAATTCCTAAAAATAAATAAAAAATTTAATACCATAAATTAATACCATAAATTAAATACTATAGCTCAATGATATTTTTATTTTTAAAAAGGGTAGTTTTCCTGCCGGCAGGAAATGGAAGCTTCGGAACTCGCTGTGCCGGCAGTTCGTGTCGTCCAGGCGTTACAAACGTGCTATCAATGAATAATACAACAGTATAGATTCATCTGAACAGTTATTTTATCTATTAATATAAAATAATTTGTCATATTGTTCTAGTGTTTGCGCCACGAAAAATCTATAAAGGAATCGAATGAAATAAAATTATAATCTTCGAAACCGAAGTCTAGAAGAAGCGTTGGCTCAAATGCTAACAAAATGAAGGTATATATTTATTACCTTAGTTGAGCTCTTGCAGGGCAATAGAGACGATTAACGGTCGGAAATAGTTGAACGAAGGAGCGCGATTCTGATTGGCGTTGAAGGGTTGGCTCAAGTGCAACTGTTGGACGAGGATCTGTCTCTATAACGAACGCTCGGGTAACTAACTGACAGGCGGAGAGGCCTCTACTGACAGGTCAGACGCGGAGGCGGCTCGTGGCGGGGGAGGCAGTTCCTTCGCATGAAATCAATAGACGTATCGTTGGGGGTGGAAGGAAGGGATGACACCCCTTGTAACAAGGCCGAGAATGCAACAAATTAACGAACAACGTGCGATGCTTTTTGCAATAGTTATTCTGTTGATATCAATTTAAACCTTGGTGATTACAATAAATTGATGAAGAGGGATATTGGACGTATTCATCTCAATTACGTTCATTTTTAGAGACCTCATGTCAACTCTTTACATCGAAAATTCACATTTTAGCAGATGAGGATGTCTCCGAGCACACAACTCGACACAACTTTTTCACCCAAAAATTTTTTTCCAAGTTCTACAAAGTTTTATTTTATATTTTTTTAAATTTTTCTTTTTTAGAATTTTGATTTTCCGGTGACAAAAAAATTCCAAATTTAAAACTGCAAAAAGTATGAAAATCGAAAAAAAATATTATTATTTGTAAGAATTTTATACTTTTCACTTCAAATTCGAATTTAACGGCTAATTTACTGTAGAAATCATTAATTAATTAAAATTGAACAGTACTGTAAGTATTTGCAACAAATTTTTAAAGTTGAAAAACATAGCGGCGTAGTATTAAAACTGGGAAAACTAATAGTTGTCGACAAATTTCCGTCGTTTAAACGTCAAATTTGGATTCAGCGTTCAATTTCCTATGAGAAGAGCTTTCAAAATAGCTTAGAAACAAAAATTTAATTTTTCGCCCTTACCGCCGCTGCCAGCCGGCCGGTGGAAATCTCGATTTACGGAAAATAATTTCTGTGGCGCTGTTTGAATTATTTTCGCCAAATTTTTTGCTCTGCACGTGTGTAGGGCGTTCAAATGAAGACTCCTGCGTAATAAAACACTTGATTCTCACATATTTTCACCCCGAAAATCACGGTTAAAGTCCGATTTTCGAGCTTTCAAAAACCGATTTTTTTGGACCACTTGCGGAATTTTCCGAGAATTGAAAAAAATCACAAAAATACATCTTGGTAAGACACAACTTTCCTAAAAATTTCAGATTTTTATCTGTGTTGAGAGAGGAGTAAAAATTCGTTAACTGTTCGGTTGAAAAAAATCGCAGGGGTACCCCTTGGATTTTTCGCGAAAAATTTTTTGAAATAGATTTAGCTCAAATTCAGCATAATGATAGTTGATGATGTGTATATCAATAATATATGGTTCATTCTTTGTTTCTTTCGCACTAAATAGATGAAAAGAACGTTTAAAGTTGAAAAATGTGATTTTTTCATGTATACTCTACTAATATTGTTGAATAGCGTACAAACGGTTGAAAAATGGATAGGTACATTACATTGGGAAAATGTGGGCAGTTAAATTACCAATTTTTTGGTATATTGAAACATCTGAATTGATGACTTTTTGTTAAAGTTATCCACTGTGGAAGTTACAATCTTGGAAAACTGTAACTAGGACATGTTATCTCGGCTACTACTTTGCGCCAGTTGGAATTTGGAAAACCCAAAATTACCCCTCTTTAAAAATTTCTAGAAAATTGAGAGATTATTAGTATACAGCTTCTTAAAAATTTATGTTCTATTGTTTGTTGTCAAATTATTGATTTGAATTTGTCTATTGTTTTCCAGGGGCGTGGAGGCACGAGCTGCACATTTTTGGAATAGCGGTTGGCTTGTTGATACTCGCGCCGGCATGGATTCCAAATAAATTCAAACTGCGATATTTCGCCGCCATCGCGTCGCTGGTGTTGATGACAAATCTTTGCAGCGCTTTCCTTCTCGGGCTGGCTATTTTCATCCCTATCTTCCCATCGCTTCCGAGACAGTACGAACACAATTGACGCTATTCAAAAATCAGTGACTAGTATCGATTCAAATAATAAATTATTTTAATTCATAAAAAAAAAATAAAAAAATAGGATCCAAAAATCATTTATGAAGGTATACACGGAGTCGACGTCATTTTTGGTCAATAATCAAGACAACTGTTCTACAACTCGTTTCAAACAAACGTTACTTACAAACATTGTTTTCGTGTTTTCGCCCTTGACTCACTAAAATGAGAGCAGCGCCCTCATTTTTTGAGTAAACTCAATCAGAGGGCACCATATCCAGAATTTTTTTGTATAAAAAGTACTACATCCGATTCAGAAAAAACTTGTCAAAAACTCTGCTTTCCGTAATGTATGGTTACTTTTCTGTTTACTCTACTTAAACGAAGAAAATCACGATTAAATTAAAAAAACGTGTTTTTTCGCTTCAAATAATTTTTCTTCGCAACTATCGTCTTGTACACTTTTTTTTCTATTTTATTTTTTCCCCCTACCAAGCTAACCAAAATGTTTCAAAATGATATGTAAGATAATATAAGACGTAAATGTAAAAATGCGTAATGTAAATGATATAAGATGTATTTTTTCCGGTAAAAATCCCATTGAAAAAGGTTAAGTTTCACTTGGTCTCATTTTTACCGTATCGCTGAACAAAAAAATCGTATATGGCACTTTTCTTACAGAAAAATTTACGATCTTCCCAACGAGGTCCCCAGATTTGAGTTCAATAAAAAAAAAAAAAATAATAATAATGAGGGCGCTGCAGCCGTTTGTGTGAAATGTTGTAAGATCCTCAGATAATTATAAAAAATACACACTTGAATAATTATTTTATTTTAAAATTGAATTTTTTGAAAAACTTTTTGTCTTCTTGAAGTCGGTGAAGTGCGATGATTTTGAAAATGTATATTTTTCGAGTATTCCAATGTACCTGTGCACAGCAGCTTGCCAGAAACCGGTACAGTACTTCCAAAATTAGTACAATAAACTGTACTCACATCTAGATATTATCTGGCCTATTTTCTTATAAGAAATTCTATGCATAATACGTCGATGGATTTTCAGCTACGCCCGCTTCTGTTGCGTGATACAAAGCATGATACTAGGAATTGATGTTCATTTAAGAGATGTTCACAACATTCTTAATAAAGGAAAGGGAGTCATCATCACCAACCACATGTCAGTATTGGACTCCATCGGTAAGTGTCGGCGTACTTGACGTATAACGTGATGCTCGTCAATTCCTGTTCTCTTCACTTGACTTCCTTACGAACGAACGGATTTTTCTTCCACAGTTATGGGGTGCATCTCCGGTTATATAGGAGATTACGTCATCACTTCCAAACTTGAGGCCAAATGGTACGGAATGTACGGCCTCGCTCTTCGAGTAAATAAGGTAATTTTCCTCGACCGTAACAATCCGAAAAGTGCCATGCGAGGATTGATCTCAGCATCGAAAAAATATTTCGACGAATACGATACGGTAATTTTTTTTCTTCATATTTTCAACGAAAGGTACGCACGAAACAATTATTGCACTTCTTGCGAAAAAGCGAGTTGATATACTTTATAAATAGTAAAATTTCGCAGATAAGATAAGATTTTATTTAATTATTTTTTATATACTGAAGGATATGAAATATGGTGACATGTGATGAACTTTTTATTCGGAACGTTTGTAGGTAAATGAGCGGTTCGATACCCTATCACTCTTATTAGTGACGTAATATCCCTCTTCGCCCTAATATGAGCTTTTTTGAGATCAATAACAGTTTTTGTAAACTAACTTTGCGGCGTCCGAGTTTCTTGATTCTATAATTGGTTATTTACTAACTCAAACGTGGAAGTACTGTGTGATCTATGCAGACGTTTTAGTACATCGTCATCTCTTTCGGTAATAATTGTTACTTTTGGGATTGATGCGCTTTTTTCCATTTTAGAATATACGCGTGATAATTTACCCTGAAGGAACGCGTAACGAGTTAGACAGGAATCTGCTTCGGTTCAAATTGGGCGGATTCCGTCTGGCAGCTGAACTAGGCGTTCCCATCTTCCCTATCGCCGTATCCAGATACTATTTTGTCCATCATATCGATAAATGTGAAAGAGGTAAGCGCAAAAAAAAAAAAAAAAAAAATAATAATAATAATGATACTAAAGAAATAAAAAGTTTTTTTTTTTTTTTTTTTTTTTTTTTAAGGAAGAAAAGGTATAAATAAATATACTAATCCCTCAACTAGTAACGATAAAAATAAAAATAAAAAATAAAAAAAATTATCCTCGAATAGGATATGAGAGATTATTATACAAGTTTATAAATACGACGACTACGAGACGGTAGTTTGAATGAATCATGATTTCAAAATAGTTATTCCATAGAATTATGGAGACCTTAAATGCGGCCGCTTTACAAAAAAATAAACAAATAAAATAAAATTGCAAATAAAGATTATAATAATACTTACAATAATAAATTAAAAAAGAAATACTTTCCACTCAAAGGAAAAATAATTATCTTCATTGAAAAAGTTGATTTTAGCATGTGTAATTCAGACATTTTTTTATTTTTTTCGAAAAAAATAATAGAAAATGACGTTTTGCTGGCATTCAAACTGTAAGTTTTGAAAAATTATGCTATAACTCGCTAAATATTCTCACGACCCCAATTTTCATCCGTGATTTCAGGCATTGTTATCTGTAAAATCCTCAAGCCCATCCACGTGAAACCGGACGAAGACTTGGCCGAAGTCGCCGAGCGGACGAGACAGATAATGCAGCGCGAGGTCGACGAAATAAGCGAAGAGGCATCACTCCTTCACAAAAGGAATATTCGATCTCATTTTTGGGAAGGAATGTTTTTCGCCGCCATAGCTTTGATCGGGATAAATATCTCGTACAGTGTACTAACGGCGGTTGAAAGATTTTGCATGAAGAGATCGATGTGCTAACTATTTTGCAAAATTGGGCAAGAAAACGATAAGATACTAATACAATATTTTCTTGACAAAAACAACCTTCAAATGCGATCTCGTCGATATTTTCGATCGAGCAATTTATAGGAGTATAGGTTCGAATCAACCAATTTCACGCTAGGCGAAATCAATCCTGAATTATCATTATGCTAGGATCGAAAGGTGCAATACATTTTTTTAACCTTCCGAATCTTTCTCAAGAAGAAACTCCTAGAAAAAAATGGTAAAAATCGTGAACTACATTTTTCGTTCGAAAAAACAACACGTTGCAATAGGCGTCAACGAATTTTATGTTCTAAAAGTAATAACAAACATTTCGAGTCTCAGAGAAACTCAGGACCTGTGTGTGAACTTCAGATATTGACAAATACGTGCCCAAGGGTCTTACAATTTTAATTGAAAAATATCCCACGGATACACATAGCCATTGAGAACGAAAACTCCCTATAAATTGCTACGATTCCCGAATACGAAATTTCGCATTAGAACCAGCGAAGTCTATCTAACGTTAGGCATTGAAATTCGCTCCGAGCTTTGTCGTAGCTCGGCCAGAATTAGTTGTTTATGTTGACAGAGTTGGATAGCTAGTCGAATGACAAGAAGCTAAGGCATACCGAGCCATCAATACTAGTAAGAAGTGAAGACTATGCCTATCCCCTATTCAACCTCTAGAATTCATCAACACACACTATTGATCATTGAGTACTTTTTAAAAGGTCTAAAATCAACAATTCTCGCATATACCTAAATAAAAAATTAATTAAAAAAAATAAATAGAAATTTATAAAAAAAAGCCTAAACAGGTTGATTTTAATAGCAAAAGCATCCTTTCCAGTTACTTTTGGATTTGTTGAATTTCATGCCGGTTCAGCAAATTGGTGTAAGCGAGTTGGGTCAATTTGAATTACTCGAGCATGTGAAATAATTACATGTATGTACATTATTAGTCTATTTCCTTTAACTATCAATGACTAAAGAACATACAATAACATAAATTATTCTTGCTTTACAGTTTACAAATGAGCGGAGTGTTGTCAAAGAGCAATTTTTAATTTGAATTTCTCTCCACTCCAAGTTCGTCCATCTGCCGTCGAAATTCGACCAGCATATCTTGTTTGATTTTTTCGATTTGCGCATCCAAATCCACGTTCGGATCTAGGGTAACGGGGTCCAAACAGGTGAAATTCACTTTGGCTGAAAATATTCACGATTTAGTTTTTTTTCTCTTGTTAAAATTATTATTAAAAACAAAAAATTTAAAAAAAAAGTTAGGTAATTATCTGAATTTCACCCTATTGACTTACCTGGTCTGATATAATGGCCATTTTTAATCATAACTTGCGGTGGGCTGACTAGCGGTATGACGGGTACGTTGCATTCCAATGCGACTTTAAATGCGCCGCGTTTGAATTGCAAGAATTCACCCATCGTTGGATTCCTTGTCCCTTCGGGATACATAATGATTTTCGACGCCTGAAAATAATATCGACTAAATAATGAAGAATTTTTTTTTTAGCCAAGAAATTCTCCAAATAATTTATTAAATGAGTACCTAAAAAAATCCTGTTCTTTTTGTTAGTTTTTTTTTTATATATAGAAAATATTATTTTCTCTCGTTAAGCTGACATTACTGACCTTGGGGTTATTAGGTGAGAAAAGTCTCTTCGCTTCGGAAATCAGATGAGCGAGGGCGCCGTGGGGAGATTTCGTGTCGATAAATAACGACCCAGATCTCCACATTGCGTAACCCATCGGCCAAAGGTAGAATACTTCTTTGCGAGAAACGGTGTGCACGTCGCCAAGATAATGGTATACTGAGCAGATCACTGAAAATTTGTCATTCGAGCACCATAAATGTCATACAATTTTCCATATCAATGGAAAAATCAGAGCTATAAATGTATAATAGTATAAAAATACTTTTAAAAAATCAGCTTTTTTATTTATTAATTTTTTTAAATGAAACAATTTACGTTTATTCATTTTTCCGATTTTATTTCGAGAAAAAAACTGTATACTTAGCAACCGTCGATGTTGTAGAATTGAAGTGGAATCATTTCTCGCAATCCTAATAATAATAATAATTATTATTATTTCCGTTGGTGTACTCACTATAAAAATCCCACGTCGTTTGATGGTTGATCACGACGACACCTTTTGGAGCCTTTTTCAACTTTTCAGCACCTTTCATATCCACTCGAACGCCGATGACAGCTTGAATACATTGGAAGACGCACCAGATGATCCTGAAGTATAATTGTGCATGTAATTAACTAGACGCGAGAATTAGAAAATTTGAAGTTTTATTTCAATTTTTTATGTCACACACATTAATATTTGTTCGAGAGCGCTAGAGTGCAACACTGCCAAAAATATCGTATGCCTTCTCAATGAATTAGAACTAATAATGATGAGTAGTTTGGGTTGCAATCTAGATTGAGTTGATTTGTAGGCTCGAATGTAGAGGATTAGGTGCAAATATGAGTCCTGCTTTTATTATGAACATCTACAGTAACTTGCTCAGTGGACATCTACAGTATATTAGAATCTCATATTCTATGGTTGTCTCCGAAAAATGCCATAATTTTCGATCAGGCATCACCTAAACTGAGTGCGAGTGTAGCAGAGTGTGACTACTACGAACTCGGTCCCTAATCAGAAATGAGCTGCAACGTCGAAGGTGATTAAATTGGAGAAAAGGGGCATTGTCCTCTTTAAATGCCATTTACAGCACATGGCCGTTTATTGAGCCATTAACTAATTCAGAAACTATTTAAAATCTCAAACGTTGGATAAAACATGGGAAGCAGCTTTTTTACGGCTAAATGTTCAGATTTCAACATCAAATCAACGCAATACTTACCACATGGAAAACTGAGGGAAGAACGGAGTGAAGAGCATGTCGAGGAAAATGTAAAAAAACGCGAACGTCCCCAACGTCGACACGTAAAACAAAACGGCAAACCAGAACCACAGTTTTTCGAGAAACGTTCCTTCGGCGGTGAAATCCGGCTTCGATCGGTTCGACATTTTGCCCGAAATAAAGCGAATTGCGATTAATTACAAAAGGTTTTGACGTGAAACTATTGAATAAATAATATCAAGCAGCTGCCATTACGGACGGATCCAATGACACAAGTTGCGTGCTGATCTGTAATCTGAAGTCTAAGCTAGCAGTTCCCTTGTCAACAACAATTTGCATTCAATGGGCAACCTTTTGTAGGTTTTTTCAACGACAATTAGTCTTATGAAAAAGTCTGAGAGATCCCGAACTTCAATGCCATTTCCTTAGAATAAACGAACAACACGAGCGCCTTATGATCGCTCAATTTTTTACGCCAGTTTTATTGTGAATTATGTTTAAAAAAAAACACAAACTAGATTTTACGTCATATTTTCTTGAGGTCAATTTATTTCATCGAGCACGTTTGCCCTTATATGTCTCTCAGGATAAAAAATTATAGTCCTTGGTATCACCCCAGAGAGAACGTCATGTCTTTGCTCTCGCTCTTATCCCTGATGGAATCAGATTTAAGAACGAATCAGATTACTCATCACTTAAACCGAAAATGTTGGAATGAAAAAAGAAGTAATGAAATGAAGATAAAATACGTCCACTGAACCGCTGACTAAACCAACCTTGAAGATCATTGGGAAAATTAATGGAAGCATAATATGTCTCATAGTCAAAATCAGAGTTGCTTGTGTCCTCCTATTCTTCATAATAATCATCTCCGGCGGAATAAAAACTCAAAAAATCTCATCATAATACTTATATTCCATTTAAAATGAAATGATACAAAATATAGATCTACAATTCAAACATAACTTTCTTCTGAAACAAATTTGTGATGAAACTGACAGATCACTGATAACAGACGCACGTAAGACACTATGATAACAACTTGAATACCCGTTTTTTTCTTGGTTTCAAGTTCCGTTTGATTGCAACTAAATAGTACGTAACGAACAAAATGGAATGTTTTCTGTGAAAATAATAAAACGTCAAAACAAAAACAAAACGACAGCTGAGTACTGATCAAATAGATAGTGTGTTTCTCCGCTAGAAAGCGAAAAAGCTAATACATTTTTTTAGTGTTATCATCTCGGTACTTGGACACGCAATGGAATGAAATCTACAGATCCTTCAGTAGCTGCCCGTTTTATGATTTATCACATGCTCTTTTCCATTAATAAGTTCACCAGGCTATCCCTGACAAGCTAACAGCTCGAGACTAATTTTTTTTCTTCAAATAAAACTCCCTACAATTTGTAAACATAGATTTTATATACTCGTAAATTTTTCCATCTAATTTGTTTGCTTATGTTTATAAGTACTTTATAAATATATTTGCTCAATATATTCATTGCATATTTTACAAGTAAACGAAGAATTTCTGATTTAAAACCGTTCGTCGCGGTTTGCATTACACTTTTTTCTTCTTTACATTTTCAGAAAGATATATCGACAAATGAGGTTTTTTGTCGGTTGATTAGAGAATCCATCCGCCACGGTAAAGTGATTGAAAAGGTTTAACGTGATTATATACACACACAGCTAGCAGAACGAAAGTTTAACCTACAACAGAAAGGACGGGGACGTAGAAGCCAAGTAGGTTTGAGATATTATCTAGGGCACAAGCTAACCTGGCTCCTTTCTATACACAGAATATTCATCGGCGATAAAGTCAAAATGCTCTAGACGCTCTCACATTGGCGCAGTGGACCTGATCAGATACCAGTACTAAATACAACAGTACCAACTATCAGGACAAACTTATTCACCATACATTTCCCTTTGGATGCTTTCGACTCCTCCCGCTTACTTATGGTACGCTCGAGGAGCAAGTCTGTACAAAGGACTGCGCGCTTACAATAGAACAATACTAAGGTTTACATATTGCATTCAGAGGGGGAAAAATGCACCAAGCAGAAGCACAACATGAACGAAACGGACCGAGCGAAAATTTCAATATTCCCTGCCCTATCTTAAAAATAATATTGTCAGTTTTCTTCTTTTTTAAACATTAATCTCAAAAGATTCCCTGATACAAACTATGATAATATCTGCGAATAAATTAATGATTTTATACAAGCGACGCACATCAGATCGTATTTAGCCCTATCTAAGTCTAATTATAATACATGTTTTCGCACTAGCTGATCAAACGATTGATTTTTCATTTAGGAAAAAATCTATTTGGACAGTAATTAAAATTAGTAGGGAACTATCAACATGTAACTATGATAATCAAGTCAGTACACAAATTTAAACGAAATTACGTGAAGAACGGCGAGTAGTGTTTTGGATGGCGACTGATAGAACTTACGTTATTTTATACAATATACTCATCGCTTTCAACTTCAGGGACTTCC
Organism: Tupiocoris notatus; assembly: GCA_037159825.1. NCBI lineage: Eukaryota > Metazoa > Arthropoda > Insecta > Hemiptera > Miridae > Tupiocoris > Tupiocoris notatus. The sequence goes on along the minus strand of JASJUZ010000448.1, from coordinate 283,451 downwards.
ACAGTTTTACTATTTTGTGAGATATTTAAGATTTTATTGGCCTGGATTTGGGAGGGGGGGGGCTTGAAGAACTGTTTAAAAAGTTCCGAATTTTTGGCGCATTATTCGATGATTGCATGAAAAATTGTTACACTTGATTTTTCTGAGGGTTTCCACATAGATTTGAAGGAATTAAAAATGGTAATGCTACTGGAGATTTTTTGCAGAAAAAAAGGGCCAATTTTGATTTATTTAGGTTAAGGCCAATTTTTATTAAAAGGGACGATAAAAAACATTGATTGTTCATGGTATTTATTAGGTAGGTATTTTATGCAGATTTAGATCCCGATGAGCGGCGATCGGAAAACCCTTGCATTAAAAAAAGAGGGAATAAATAAATTAGGACGTGTCCGAGGCCATATCTAGCACGACTCGCCGTTCTCAGTAATAAGAAAATGAGTTTTATGTCACTTCAATAACGTAAACTAACAGTTCAATTATATATGGGGGGATTATAAAAAAGAAGTTACACATTAATTAGAATAGCGGTTAAAAATACGAGGGATTCACTATCCTAGTTTTCGTTGGTGCGAGTTCGAATCTTCGAAATTCGAACCGTTTTTATAACATTGACTCGTTTCATATATTTTCTCGAAAAAATCTAATCTTATTGACATGAAGCTGTGGTTGGTTAGTTTCGAAAAACACTGAGATGAAAGCATTTACAGAAGTCGCGACGCCGCTAAATGGTAGTGGTTAGAATCGGGGGTTAAAGGTATCACAAGGGAAAGTAGCTCCGTTCACCTACATAGACATAATATGTAGCAACGCACTACTTGTTGATTTGTTGATACCCACAAGTAATGAAGATTTAGTGCATTTCGTGATTTTTTTTTTTTTTTTTTAAACAAACGTCGGAGGTCTGGTTACTTTCTTAAATCATAAGTTGTTTCCTACGGATTGCGGATTGTGGTGACTTTGAGACATTGTGATTTTACAAAGTAACAAAAACCCCTACATTTAGTTTCCAAAAAAAAAAAAAAAAAAAAAAAAAAAATGCACTAAAACTCACTATTAACCAACATAGTTTAGAGCAAGTAACTTTTTTCCCATCGAGTTTTTACGCAAGAAGTCATGCATGCGCAGAGACAAGGAGAGAACTCGCATTTTCAATACCTACAGCTTATTATCAGAAAATAATTCTCTTTCAAACGGCTATTTAGAGAGGGTAAATTCATAATTAGGAGACGATTACACTAAGGTCGGCCACTATCCGCGCTAAATGAGGTTTTGGTAAGCGGAAACATCCAGAAGATACCATGACGTCGCAGACGAACGATGATCTCACACGAGAGGCTGCCACATTACGAAAAGAAGGCAAGATGAGTATGTACAGGTGCTTAGGTCCATTTAAACTCCTGTTAAACAGTGAAATATAATTAGATAAAAGGAAAAACGAAACGGCTCATGCCCAAATCATGCTTTATTTACTGTCAACTATTGTATTTATTTCCATTTTTTCCGAAATCGGGTTGATAGAGAAAGATACAAAACGTTTAGAGAAACCGCATGCGCTCTTAATTGCTCCGGGGAAAGGGAAAATGTCTGAATTAATTGATAATTCAAACAGGGAAACGAAGTTGAACATACGTGAGACATCCTATTGATATGAGTTAAGAACAAATTATAACCTAGTTGGTTCCCAAATAACATTTGTATTGATTTGCCTTATCATTGAAATCGTCGATTGGCCAATTTGCGAGCGGTGGCGCTCTTCATTTCATGTCAACTGTGCAATAATCTGGCCAAATCATTGGACTGAAGCATCTGAATCGATAGGCCGTCTACAATAAAAATACTCTTACCTGGCAACGTTTACCGACGGGCGAGAGAACTAAAAAACGGGGATATTTCCCTATTTTGGCTAAACTTTAAATGCAATAACAACAATACTAAAATTCCCGATCCTGTTCAATTATTGGTTAATTTCAACATCGACTCAGCAATTTAGCACGATTAAAATAATACCCTCCATCTACGTAACATTTAATTAATTTACTCAATGAAACAATAAACAGTCATTATTTTATGCCAAAAGGAATTGTCCAGCAAAGGAACAAACTATTATCAGGCGTCAGTTGCAAAGTGATACAAATCTCACTTGAGCATGGACACTTGAGCTGCAAAGTTGGGTTAGCCGTGAACCTTTCAAACTGGCAGGATGCATACGTCCCGCTGAATTTATTAACGGGTGAGGGAGTGTGCTCTAAACATACATTTACCTGATGTTCAAAGAGCACCGAAGGGATCGAGCTCCTGAGGTGGAGGTTGGGCAGCAGCTGGAGGTACTTGCCTCGGAGATCCGACACCAGCACCAGGCATCATGCCCCCCTACACCGCGTAGACATAATGGAAAGCCGTCCAGTAAAATATAGTACAATATTATTTCAGCGAGCGAATTAATATAGATAGATAGGCATGTATTAGTTAGCGTAATTCAAGGAAGCGCAATTTCCTAGGAAGAAAATAGTGAAGCTCTGCGAAATTGAAGTTCCAACGATTTATTCTTGAGCGACAGTTATAGACATAGTCACAGATGAGCGCAATAGATCGAATGGAAAAAGATTAGTTGCCAATATTTGATACAGCCATGACTCTAAAGAAATTAATAGTAACAAGACGCTTGATTGCTTTCATAAAGGGTGACGGAGGAAAATAGCTTAGAAAGCTTGACTTGATGCTTCTACAATATTTTAGCCCAGTTTTGCACCCATTATGCTCAAATAATGCTAAAATAGAGGAACGTTTTCAAACAATGAAAGTAGAAATTTAGCCTGTCTTGAAATATTTTAGATAGTAAATTTTTTTCTTATTACGAATATCTTCATTTATTTTTCAGAAGAAATCTTCATTTTTGGTCAGACCTTAGCTTCTCCTTTCAAACTCATGGCAACTGAACATGGTCAATTAAGTAAATTATTATCGTTTTATTGAATCATCCGGTGTTAGCACATACGTAGTAAACATTTGTTTAGTTAAAATAATTTATTTACACATTAGGGGCTAAATTTGTGGCTCTTTGCAGTCAGTACCAATGAGAAGGAAAATTACCAACTACTACTAGAGAAAAAATTACCAAAAACAAATTATATGAGAAATTGAGACAAGCGTCGACGGCAATTGAAAATTAAAGGAGAATAAGTGATAAACCATGCATAAGAAGAAGAGACAGAGAGGCCTGTAGTTGTGCAGATGTGAACTGCGCAGATTGCGGTTAGATGAGCGATGAATATTATGAGTGACAAGGAAAGTCGAAGGGAGGGAAGGGAGAGCTAATTAGTTGCCAAATATTGAATAAAAATTGTGGGAAAACCGATATTTCAAGTCGGGGGGAAAGCGCCCTCGTAAGTAGTTATCAAAGAAGTTTTTTCCAAACATCAGTGGATCAATACAAATCTGAATGTTTATTCCATGAAGAACGGAGAATAGTTTTTGAATATGTGGACCACTAAACAGCAAAACCCTACGTGAATCTATCTGAGGAGAAGTAAAATAAATTCAAGTCAACCTCTTCCTTTTTGAAGTCGGTTAATGAGAAGGATAAATATATTCCAAATTTTTAGTAATGAATAGCATCAAGATATAACGTTTTCCCTAGTAACTGTACTTCTGATCAGGTCGCAATTAAGAGCAATTTTTATCTATCACTTGGTGCGTATTGGCAGAGTGGTCAAAGGGTAGATCGGATGGAAGGAATTGCTTACCATCTGGTGAACGTTGGTGAACATAGGCGAGCCCATCATTCCTTGGCCCTGTAAAGGAAACAGGTGTTCGTGCACTAGAGGCGAAAGCAATTCAACTACGTCATTCGTAAGCTGCACTTGTAGGGAGAATAAGGTTTTAATGTACATATTGGACTTGTTGGTGTTTAAAGGGGGTCGTAGTGGCAAGAAGCCGACAGCCAATCAGGCGTTCAGATGAGAATCAATTACCGCCTATGAAAAACTAGGAACATGGACGCTATTCGCATGAGTTTTTGATATCCAATAAATTTTTTTTCAATTTTAACCAAATTTTTTTCAAGAGAAAAAAATTTATTTATTGATTTGGATATATTTTTTCTAACAATCGATTTTTGCATTGATTTTCGGTCATTCTAAGGTGAATAGATTTTCAACCTATACAGGCAAACAGGGGAGTTGAGAAAATTTGCGATTAAAAAAAGGTTTATTCACAATGCAGTTACCTACAAAATTAAGAGCTTGCTATCATATTCCAAATGTAAAGGAGGTTTTGAGCAGACAGCATCGTTGAAAATTGGTGGATAAATTCTCTTAGGTGAATGATTTTTTTTTTAAAGAAAAATTAAATTTGTTTGAGATAATTTTTTAAATAGCAATCTTATGGATCCAATGCAAAAATCACTTTGAACGTTTTCACATATTGATATTTTTCAAGCAATAAATTGAATGCTGAGTAATGTGGAAAGTAATTTTACTAGCGATAAAAACATGCGATGTGTACGAGTGCGTTATTCACATTTCCTTTTCGTAATTCATGGCGAATCTTATCTGAAATGAAGGCCATTCTCAATTGTGTATGGTAGCGAAGCGAAAGTGAAAATATGAGCATTCGAGTGTACAAATTGATTCATGCATCAATGTACAAATACGCACTACATTTCAATGAACTACAGTCTACATCTGTCGCGTAAGGTTTTCATTGGTTGTCTAAATCAGCTTCAACTGCATTGATATAAACGCATAAAGTGCTAAATTATATAAAACTCTTTCAACCTAGTTCAGGAAATTCTCATTTGCCACGCACAATGTACAGTGTGAACGTTTGGTCAAATATGTCTTGAATCGAGTGAGAGTGTTAAGTGTGAATACGAGGGAAACCAGCTCACCATTGGTCGGTAATTGGCACCTGTCGTCGCTGCCATTGGCTGAGGTGTCCAACCAGCCGCGTTCCCAGGTTTTGCTGTATTTTTAGGCGAGTTCCACTGCATACCCCTGTACATAGAATTGAACCGAACTGTGAAAACATAAATACTGATAAGTTTCAAGAGGAAAACGTTACAAAACTAGTGCAACCATCGCTTCAGAATAAGCCAAATATTTAATTTTTATTGAAAAATAACATAAAACTTACGATTAAACTATTGCACCAAAACTGGAGTTTTTGGCTCAATCAATTTTTAAAACATTGAAAATTGTCAATTTTAATGCACGATCGAACATTATATTTTTCGAAGCTATAATATGAAGATTGTCTCACTTCTGAGCTTGCTGCCCTCCTTTGTTGATTGTGAGATTTTCAGCTAATAGCGCTAAACTTGAGTCTAGATCTCCAGTGAGCACCTTCCCTGTTGACGGCTCGGCTCCAGCTGCCAACAATAGTTACAGCGTGAGTCGAAAATGTTTGAGCATTCAGAATTCCCACTATTGAAGGGAAACTACACAGGTGCAAGCTGGGATGTAAGCGTCGTAAGTAAGCTAATAATCAGAATTCAATGTCAAAGATCGATCAAGTTTTCCGTTAGAATGCGCCGAGAGAATAAATAATAAGGTTTCATTACTATTATGAATAAGAGCTGATCGGTTGACTATGAAGGTTACAAGTGAAAACAGATCCTAAAATAAATAAAATTAGGTACTACGAATATTTGAATAAAACAGTGAACACCAAGTCAATTATTTACAAGAAAAAACAGGCAATTAATTGAACAAGTGTAAGTAATAAAATAAACTAAGGGATTAAGCCTACAGAGAAATTTTATGTAACAACGCCTGCTATAAAAATAGAAATGTAAAAACGCGCAAAAGAGACTCATAAGCGGTATTCTCTAATGAAAAATGAGCTTCAGATGAGACAATAAACAGTGCTCTCTGGCATGTCAGGTCAATTTATTGGATACCATAAATATAATGGAAATTAAGCACCGAAATACAAGATTATGCTGAGGTCGAGAAAAGAATAAGATGCGAGGTTCTCTCATTACCTCATACGCATAAATCAAATATAATTCATTTCAAGCCTTTACAAATAGGTCCCAGAGGATGAAAAGGCTTGAGAGCCTGCGATATAAGACCCATAGTGGCGAAAGCGCTCGAGCCGAAGAACATCGCATTTTTCTACTCTCAACCTGAACTAATGACCGTTCAAAAGTACTGACGATACAAGAGGACCATATATGAGGTGATCAAAATCATGAAACTGATGGCAAATGGCGTCAACTGAGTGGCATGCCGCAGTAGGGTAATAAATGTGCATTGTGCACTACAAGTGGACACATAAAGACATAACAGGCAGACACAGATGGCATATGAGGTTACCTTGCATCGCAGCCATTGGCACTTTGGCTGGCGAGGAGCTGTAGTAGCCAGCTGCTGGCACTTGAGTGCCTGAAGGAACTTGCGCGCCAGGAATGACTCCTGGGGGGAATTGCGGGTTTGGCATAGGTTGTTGGGGGAACTGGCCAGGATATACCTGGCCAGGGACAGGAGGGGCAACCGCCTGTTTAGATGGGGAACCTCCACCACCCATGGCCATTCGAATTGACTCGTTCAAATCGTCTAGTGCCGTCTTGGGTGGCGAGGCAGGTCTTGGCGGCGGAGGTCGAGGCGGTGGCGGTGCTACTCCTCCGGCCAGGCTCTTGGCAGGTGAGTCACCGCCACCGCCCATACCCATGAATGGATTCACAGTCGGATCCACGCCTGTCAGCAGCGTGCACAGAACATGATGTGTTGATCAAATCCATCAGCCAAATCGGATAGATAATAACATTATTTCATAACGCTAATTTCACAAAGGTAGAGGAAATAGGTTCGTTCCTACTAAAATCACAGACTTTTGGGGAAACTTCAGCCGCATCAATGTCATCAAAGCAAAAATAATCAATTGTTGGCCGAAAATAAATAGGTAATTGTTACTTTAACTATGGATTGTATTATTATTGTTCATTTTTTAAAATCAATGATATCATTTGGAGACATCGACTTATAAAATCAGTATTTCTATCCTCAAAAGAAGTAAATTTTATTCCTACCAATACTGAAAATTAGTAATGCTGCCACTTGATAGTTAAGGTTGAAAGTCAACAATAATAATTGGATTAACACAAGACTACTTGAAGCTTGACATTAATGTTACCAGTTGATGTTACTATGCCGTCCTAAAGCGTATCGATGTTTACACGTCCTACGTTCTTTATTTTCAAGTCCAGATCCCATCTATTATTGTCCTAGAAGGATATAGAAGGCTGTGAAATTGAACAGCGAAAAATATAGAAGGCCATGTACATTAATAGATAGCAGTAGGAACGAATCTATTTTTTGCAAAAAAAATTATTGAAACTATAGTTGCATTTGCCAAAAGATATTTCTAGTGTGAAGCAATAATTTCATGAGTCTAATATTGAATTTTAATACTCAGCATCAAAAAGATACAGAGGAAACTGAAAGGGGGGTGTATCAAGTATTAATATGTGGAATCAGCCTATTTTATATTATTAAAGTTGGGGTAAAAATTTTCTTCAAACATCTATCAAGAGCTTTTTCAGTAGTCTACAATTGTTACCCCACAGAACATTGGAAAAATTGGATTTAGACAAGAAACCGCAGCTGCGCTGAGCCGGAGGGCAAATTGCAAAACATACCCTTACCAATTTATTATCAAAAAGAACTTAATTTCTAAGCATCGTTTCCCCGTCATTCCGATAATTACTTTTATCGACACTTGGCAATGCAAGGCGGAACGAGCAATTCTTATCCAAAAATTTGAATAAGAGAAAGAATTTTGAGATCACTGGTGGTGACAACATTTTTCCTCGACAACATGGACATTTTTCAGCTAATCATCAAGTACCTAAGACCTTTCAGTAGTTCTATTACAATGAAATCCAAGATCCTGGGATTCTAGGGCAGGGGCATGGTAAGGAACACAATAGTCAGGTCAGTTGTGGGGATACATAATAGACAATGTAATCAACTAGTATACAACATATGAATGGGTGCTCTCAGTTATTCTGACTGGTCATAAAATATCAATTATCAAGAGAAAGGGCAACAAAGGAAGTCACTCGGGGAAGGTTGCTAATTTTAGGGCCAGAAGAGGCTTTTAAATGAGCATTGCAAGATTAATAGATTTAAGAACGGTTCACAGGCCAGCGACAAGCAATCTGCATTCCGATTGACTTCCGAGCAGGAATGACAGGGTCAATCAGAATGCATCAACTCATGACCGAGGCCTGTGATATGGCTTTATTTCCAGTCACTTCACTGGCCCGTAAAACCTCATCACCCAGTGACAAAATTTATGCAAGTGGTGCTAGGCAGAACTGAACAAATCCACTATTGCCGACATTGAGGTTTCATCGCTTCATAGAGCTAGTAAACCTGTTATACACGCTAATAATGTTACTTATGACGAAAAAAATATTAAGAGCTTAAATGTCCATTAAAGTACCCCAATCCACTACTTCTTTGACAGGAACGAGCACATACTGCATAAATAGCACAAATAATTTCTGCCAGGAAAGTATCGATCACAAAAATGATCATGGCCACAATAGAGCAACTCCGGTAATTTGGTAAGGCCAAAATGAGTAGAGAAAAACCACGCGAAACTTAGAAAAACAGGAGCCTTTTCTGCAGAAGCATTCTGATCCATCAAAATCAGATATTCGGCGGTCTATCACGCAAAAAACAGACCAACCCAAGAACCAGAGGAAGGAAATAAATTTTGATTACTATTTAATATCAGTTTATTTTAATAAAGAATTCTTCAAGCAAGAAGTTTTGTCCTCTCAACATTGTGCTGAAAGGTACCGAGTTTTTCTGGGAAATCATGTGTTACGCCTAGTGTTAATTGTGGCTGGGATAGCATTCTCAGAGCTGGTAAATGCAATTAGGTTTTTCGTAGAGGAAACAGGCTGATCGAAATTTTTATTCGTGTTCCGAGTGTCCTAACTAGGCAAGATGAAGAGTATTCGAACTCATAAATCACCAGAAGACCGTGCATGTCAGGTGTACAGGGCAAAAAGTCACTTCAATCAGCCAACTTGTAAAATAGAGATTCAAAATCTTGGAAACCCTCGTATGCATTGAAGAAGAAGCCGTGAAGATAAACGGAAGTAACTGAAATCTGTCTATTGGCAAAACAGATTTATCCTAATAGAAATTCCACAGTCCTTCTATGAGTATAAGATAGAGCACAAATGCATTCATAAATGCCTGTCCAGTGAAGTGATCCATCAAAAAGTTCATAAAGGCAAATTATCGCAGACCTGATCAATAGTGATTGAACAGCAATGAAACGGCCCAAATGCACAGTGAATTGCAAAGCTAGCGTGGAGCGGCCAGTTACAAAGGCACATAAAAAAAACCCTGCTAACATGCAGTATGATTTAACAAGCGTATTCGCCGTGAGAAAATAACTTGCGAGCCTCAAAGAAGTTGGTAATCAATTCTATCGGGGCACCATGTTCAGTAATTCTGGGCGCCTTAGTTGTGTTCTGCGGATGCTGGAAGCCTTTATGATCAACACTCTAACCCCAATTATGATAATACGCCTGAGCCTCACTCCGATTATTGAAATAGGAATCGTAAAAAGTGAAAACTTTATGCAGAAAGTTTGAAAATAATGGAAAAAACAACACGAAGCTGACCTGTATCGTGATACATCCGGCAAATTAATGAATTGCCATCTGAATATAATGTGATAACATTCCCAATCGACACAATCGAATGAGTTTTGACAAAAAGGAAGAAAATAAAAATAAAAGTCCCACAGAAGATGAATTTCATTAAGAACTCTATTGATCCGAGTTTCCAAGTAAATTTAAAACCAAGCATATACAAACAGCTCCAATAAAATTCGATCCGCTAAAAGAAAATCTCTGGGTTCCATAATATAATGAACTAGTCTGGTGAATGTGCTTTGATGTGAACGCATTGCAAAACATTGCTACCCTGATTACATTTTGGATGTTGTCATTCCAAAGCATAGGTAAAACAATGTCAACAAAGCACGTTAACAGTATGCGGCAAGAAACGAGCTTGTCACAGGGCTCAAAAGCTAAGGAGATGATAGAGAGTTGAAGAGAGGATTGGATATGGAAAGCACTGGCCACTGAAGTCAGCTGTGTCTGCTCTGCTAAATTAATAAAAAATCACAAAAACCAACTACGCAAAAGGATAGAATTTACTTTTTGGAAAAGAGTACCGAAAAACTAACAGCTTCTACACAAATAACATTCGTAACGGAAAAAAGCGATGCTCTACTAGGGACAGACAAACAACATTGCGCCATAAAGATCGGCAAATTGCACCCCACACCAAAAGCAATTCTATACTAGGTAGACAGGAATAGTGAAAGATTAAGATGATCTGTATCATACTTTAAACTTAAACAGAACTCTTACCATTTGTTATTCAGTGCTCAGTGAAATATGAAAAATCTATCACCTACAGTTCGACCACAATGAAAAAACTCTGGCTAAATTATATTGCTTATTCAAGTCATATTGCTGATTCAAAGGCCTTGTGGTGATGAATCAAATAGGGAATGAACTACCCTTATGATGTTGATCAGCTGTATTTTTTCTCGAAACCATCCAACAATGGCATAGAGGTTGCGATCACAGTTGTAAGCATGAAAAGAAGTTTGAATGCCGGTTTTTTTTCCTCGATCTTTAGAAATTCGCTTCCCTTCAATTGATACAGGATTGAGGAAAATGACCTAGTGCCTTTCACAACCGGCAAATAAATGTTTTGTTTCTATTGTTGGTTTGAATAGTGTTAATAGGATTCAGATCTGTGTGTAATATTGGACTAGTACTTGATGTTTTAATTTTATTTTTTATTATTCAGTAACAAACCATTGTAATAGTTCACAAAAAAGAACCCCATTAAAATACAGGCAGGGAGTTTTCACTATTGAAACACTCGGCTCAGCAGCTGCATGGTGAGATCCATTTTTCCTGAGTTCAGTGGGCTCTTTCGAACATGAATAAAACTCAAAACAACAGAATATGGGATAAGCTAATATACTATCTGAAGAAGGACTTGCCAGGTCATCACCATAATGAACTGCTCAAATCTTTCGGCCTTAGGGTCGAAACAAAATTTCTACAGATGTATTCACGCAAAACTAACACAATCAATTGAAAAAGCAAAATTAAATATAAAACTGATCTATTGAAAGCCAATAATTTCTGCGGGTCAATAAATGGAACTATTCCAAAAATGGCCTTTCAGATATTTGAATTTTTGGAGGGAAAACATTATAAAATTGATGGTTTCTTTGGGCCAAATGCCAATAACCACCCGGCCCATCAACTGATATAATTTTGCCAATAATTATCGGGGTTGGTCTCACTCTGGCAAACACTGTCCAATTATTTATGACTTGTAAACTGGTCAAAAATGCTACAGAATAAAAACTTACAACAGAGGGAGATTATTGAAAAGTGCAACTCTGAAGTCTCCATGGACATGCCAAAGTGCGGCAAAATTTGTGTTAAAAATGAAGTGCAGTTGATTCAGAAATAGTTTGCTCATACCTTGGGCCAAATTTGGGTCTGTCGGACCAAAAACTGAGCTGAACGCAGAATCAGAAACGAAGGCAGCCGATTGTTGCACAGGCGGCTGCGCTGTGGGGGCAGCTGCACCAAAACCTGTAATTTATTATGCAGTTTAAAACAATCAGTTAGACGGTTCATCATGGGAAAAAAATTTCCACCATTGACCAGAAAAAGAAACGAATCATGCAAGAGTTGGTTATACCGGACTGACCAGATAGTCTTGGACAGAGAGAGTATCCCAAATATAAAAATTTTGGTGATGTATGTAAACTAATTACTTTCAAATTTTTCTATCATACAACAGGATTCAATGGCTCAGAGAACCGTATTATTACCATTGGACATCCACATGTTGTTAGGTTGAGGAGCACCAGGAGGCATTTGAGGTGCAACGCCCATAGGTGCACCTGGAACTTGCTGACCCATGCCAGGCACTGCACCGGGAGCTCCAGGCGCCGGCGCGCCAAACATATCGGCAAAAGGATTGCCCAACTGGAGCAAGTCGTCGAGCGCTTTTGTAGGTTGAGACTGCAACAAAATACGTTTCACCGTTATAACCAATTGAAACGAGTCATATCTCGAGGCAATTTGTATTCAATGAAAGGGTTTGATTTTTGTTAACTTTTCGCTCGATTTGTAAAATGCAACATTACTACGTCACCTGAGTCTCAGCAGAGGGCACAGGCGCTCCAAATAGGTCAACTATCGGTTGAGTGGGCGAATTGATGAGGAAGGGGTTAGTGGCAGCAGCTGTCACTCCGCCCGTATTTGTGGGCGATTGCACTTTCGACTGGAACAATAATTACAAACCACACAAACAAATTCAAGACCACCAATATTTCATTATTACGTGGCATTACAGATGTAAGCTCTTGAGAAATGATCTAAGTACTGATAAGCAAACAGATAACACAGATAGCCCGGAAATTGGAAATGAAATATCCCTGGGAGAAGAAATTGTCAACTCGAATGGCCAAAGTTAAAACGTTCAGAGGGGATAATGCCATTTCAAGTCATGGTCCCCGTGTTGCTAAATTAATTCAACTCTTTTCCCAGTCTGAAGAAACATCTCCTTCTTTAAACGATTCTTTAGGTAACTACACAAACTTCTTAGATCGATCTTTTAAAATCATTATTTAGATTTACTTTGTAATGATTGATAGCCGCCTCTTCTTCAAGTAGCGCCTGCATCCGAACCGCATCGTCTGCAGGATCAACATTATGAGCTGCTGCTGAGCCGAATGACGTACTTGTGTTGTTCAAAGCTGACACGCCACTCTTCACGTCTGTTCGTTGGCTGGAAAATTATAACATAAATTCGAGTTAATGCTCTAGTTATCTAAAATTGTTCAGTGTGGCTTTAGACATGAATTTGAGAGTGACCTCCTCCTGAGAGCCCACACGAGAAACGAGGAAAGTGGTGGGATAAGAATTAAGATAGAATGTAGTGAATTCTATCTCTAATTGCACACCAACTGGAGAACCGATTTGGCAGTAATAAATAATGATCTAAATCTAAGTTCAAAGACGGATAAAACAACTTAAAAGACGTTTGTCACAGAACGGGGAGCAAAACTAGGACTGACTCTTCATATTTTAATTTTGGCCTGGCCGAAAGCTCCTTCGGGCCAAGGCCATCTAATCTGTAAAGTGAAGTTTGGCCGAGTGCAAGCGTCCATAGGCTAAGGAATTTTCTGGGTAAAGGTAACAGATCCACCACAGTTTACAGATCCAGTAACTCCTCCACCAATCAGCCCCACACATCAGACCAAGAGGACTCATTGGACTGAATCACATTCACCCAGCAAACTCATTACACTAAAATTGATTCTCCTGAACAATCAAGGTTGAAGTGATTTGAAATAAACCAAGCTTGACTTGAAGAGGGCACGAAATTGTCCAAAAATAAATTAAATAGACAAAAGCAGAAAATTCACCTCGCCGATTGTGTAGGAGTATTCGCTGCCGATCCTTTCTTTCCCTCAAGGGCGGCAAGATGCTGTTCAAGAGCTTCCAGCAAACTACTCGGAGCCTGAAATGATACAGGATAGTTGAGTGTGCTGTACATAATAAAGTAACATCAGTTAAAAAAATGTGAAAATAGCGAACCTTAGTTAAATCTGGAATTTCCCCTTTATCAATTCCAACGTTTTCGGCGACTTTCAAAAATTCACCAACTCGGTCCATTCGAATGAGGAACTTCTTGTAAAGATCTAGCGCTTGCCGACATTGTTTTTTGTTCATTTCGAAATATTTTTCTGCAACAATCAAAAACAAAATGAAAAAGGAAAATGGAAGACATTTTCGTAGTACAAGGTTATTAGGAATTCATTGGAAAATGAAACGATTCAAACACTTTAAAATTTGTCAGATATTTGAAAAAGAAAAAATTCAAAAGAGAGAAAAAAATCATCGAATAAAACTGATCAGATTGATTCACCTAATAAATTGATGATACTATCGTTATAACCGGCAAATAAACGAATAAGATCGCGGAAGAGAAGCATGAAAGCCATGTTGATGACGCCATTGCTAAGATCAGCGGCTGTACAATCGAACTCCAAAAGTTCGTCGAGTTGCGACTGCAGAACGGGAAGGGTTTTCAACAATTTCTCAGAGTTCATCGTGCGCAGAACTCCATCTTCCTTTCTGCAAAAAGAATAGAAAAACAGCATTGTAGAATTTTGAAAATTGCACAAATGATCAAGAACTAAAAATAGGAATGTGCGCTTACCCTCTTTTAACTTTACAGAAGTCGAAAGCGACTGTCCTGTATGACATGGCTTTTTCATTGAGGTATTTGGCATAGCGTCTAATAAACGGCGACATATCGTAACCTGCAAATGAAAAAGTTGAGCGAAAATTGAATACAGCGAAGAGTAGATGAGAACTACCACCAGACGAGCACTAAAATTGAAGCTTGCACGATAACGAAAAAAGGTGCTTTTGAAAGACAAAAGTAGTAAAATCTGATGATACGTGCAACGATGACTAACGTTTGAGGAAGAATCTCTACAAAATATGAACGGCCAATAGTGAAGCGAAGAGGTCGTCAATCGGTATCAAATTCAGAGTTTTTTAATCAACAATTGAAGAGAATGCAGAGCGAAATTGACAACGAACTTCTGAGAAACGATGACAGTTTAATAAATAATCACGAAAATAACTAACTTTTTTATTTTATATTCGATAATAAACCATTTTTATCGCCCATTGTTGTGATAAAACATTGTTATTATTAAGGAAAATATTTTCTAAACCCCACCCAAATTTGATGTTCTACGTTTCAAGGCATGTAAAATCCAAATATCCGATTAAAAAAAATCTGTCCGTCCGCCGTACTGGCCTTCAAAACTTTTCTGACGAAACTATAAAAGCTAAATTCTTGAAATGCTCACCAAAAATCAATCTTGGCCGGGCAATGGCTCGATTCATTAACCAAATCGCTAACTCAATGTTAATGGTATGTTTGGGGTTTTGAAGGAGAAAAAATTTGTCTATTCCAACGTTTTTCAGAAAAAGCGCGTTATTTATTGAAGAAATCCTCCCAATTCAATCTATCAAATTCGATATTCCGAATTCAATGTCCAATAACTGATCAAAAGAATGAATGAGAAGTGTAAATTTTTTATCGTCAACATGCATGAACATTTCTGTTTTTTGACCCGAATTTCTTTAGGAGTAAAGAATAATGGCAGTTGACATAAAAAATATTTAAAAAATTTTCAACGAGTTTAACGGTATTGAAAGACAAGACAGTAAAATACTAATTTATATCTTTTTCAAAAGTATCTGATCCTTATATCTAAGTAGAAGAAATACAAGTCCTAACACAAGCATAAGCGATTCTATTATGCAGACGTTTAACACACTGGTAAAAAGAAGTAGGCGAATATCTACAGCTGTTGCACGCAGGTTGGCCACAGAGTAAAGCACAATGTGAAATTACAACAGATTTTCATCTATAGGTAGAGAATTTCCCCAAAAATCTGCTTTATTGGATGCACGGGAATTTTTCCTTCTAAACAAAATATTTAATGCCTATTTGTCAGGCAAATGACGATCACAAGATCATCGTAATACACCTTACACCTTCAATTACATCACGAAAATCATGCTCGGGCAAACGAAGGTAGAAAACGGACAATATGCGGAACAGATGAATTTCGGATGGGAGAAAGCGATGCAGCTACGACAAAAGCAACTTCGAATCAGCTGAGTTAATCTAACTTACCAACTCTGGCCCCGGCTTGGGTTCCAGCAATCATACACAGAAAAACACGGTAAATTATTCAGTTGTAAATAAGATTATTTTCAAATCGAAGCGATTTCAAGCGAAAAACAAAAACTACAATGACTACAAACAATGTTTAATTAAAAAAAAAAAAAAAAGAAGTTTTCATGCTTTGATCTGAGCGAGGAGGAAATGTACAAACAATGAGTAGCGTACTAGAAATCGGTATCTAATTCATTAGCGAATCAAATTCTTGTTACCTAGTAGGTACCTTTTTTAATTAATTCTTATTATTAATTTCTATTTTTTTATCAGAAAAATCAAGTATTAGGTGGGAACACAAGCTTTTCACACAGGAGGATAAGATTCTGACATATAACATCGCTTATTTCAATGTAACTGCTGCAAAAATCTAAAGAAAAATGCCCAAAAAAATGTTTTTCATTGGCCTTAATTAAAGGTGAATCTTAACTTGTGACATCGAGGTCAATATAATTTAAACAGTGAAAATCGAATCGAAATTGGGAAATTACCTTGGACGCCGCTTTTATCTAGGAAATTGCTCAGCTGGAACGAGCTATTACTCGAGGCGAGGTATTGTGTGAACCGCTGTAACAGAATAATTAGAAAAGAAATTGGGTCATTAGGGAAAAGAGCACGGTGAAACACAGGTGCCAATTAACAGAGAATGGCACCAATTTTCTCGAACTGGTAAACAGAGAAGATGGAGAAGGAATGGGGAAAAAATTGAATGACAAGCTTGCTAACGGAGGACTTTGTTTGATATAGATACAGAAGTATAGAGAATTATCTAAGGGCGAAATTGAAGAAGACGAATTTTTTTTAAACAATATGTGGGAAACGGAATCAATACTAAATTATAGTACCTCATTTCCGTAACACATTAGATGGTGTACTGTGATAAGCCCTTTGAAAACGACTACCCAATTTGTGTTTTGCGTTCTCTCAATGAGTAAATTCGCTAGCTGTGGTATCGATACGTTGGGTTCGTTGGTGCAGTGTACGAGATCTGAAACAGAAATGAGAAAATATTTATTAATAAATTAATATGGTTTTGATCCAATATAGAGGGTCGATATGAAGGTATAATTTTTAATGTAAATAATTTAGATTATCTAACGATTGAGGGTGCTTATCCGATAAAATTCTTATTTGAGACCACTAAACATAAGAAATCTACTTGGTTTTGAAGTTTGCGGGGGAGAAAAACTGGGCAACTCATTCTCCTTTTTCTTTATTGCCCGCCGAGCACTTTCGCCCCTTCGGGCATCATCAGGGCTTTGTAGCACCATTGGTAGCTACAAAGCCCTGATGATGCTCGAAGGGGCGAAAGTGCTCGGCGGGCAATAAAGAAAAAGGAGAATAAGTTGCCCAGTTTTTCTCCCCCGCAAACTTCAAAACCAACAAGATATGAAGCGACTACCCAAAAACGAACGATAAGAAATCTATTATTTGGAGGGGCAAATTAACTCACCAAAAGTAGAAAAGCAATTATTGCGTAAAAAGAAATTATAAAACGCGAAACAAGAAAGATAAAAATCAGGCGTCATTTACTAGCAATAACCGACATTCCAAAACCATAAACATTGAATATTGATTGATGTGGTCTGTAAAAATCAAAAGAGAAACACGCTGCATAAATATGATTGTATAGTGGTTTATCATAATAAACCAAAAAAGCTAGAAAAATAATGAAAGATGCTGGGAACGTGGAAGTACTGAGTGTCAGCCAAACGATAAAAATTAAGAGGAATTCTACTTTCCATAAAAATATTTCAAGACCTTGAGGGTTCAAGTAATGAATTATATGGCCTGTAAAAATCAAAATGGACAATTTCTACGCTTACATCGTGGAAGTACTGTGTTTTCGAAATCCAACCACTTTTGGGAGATACGACGAATTTTTCCAGAATATAAGGCGAGTTTCGTCATTCATCTCAAAAAATGTTGATACACAGAAACAAGTTAAATCTTTGAATGTCATAGAAAAATCTAATAAAGGAACCGATTCCAGAACATCCTTTGTCTCTTACGAAGGTGGTTCAATTCAAGTGCTATAGTGGTATAGTCTCGACCATTCACGACCGTAATCCTGGCCTCGATAATTCTTCCGATTGCTTCACTTGCCGGCCGGCTCGAAAAGGTCAGTAACACGGTGAGCCATCCTCCCAACGTCCAGTTCTAATCTCCCCTCAACTCGTGTGAGACCTCGTCGTGACATGAGCTCGTTTATAGAGCGAGATAGGGCCAGTTCCGAAAGACACGATTTTCCCATGGCACTTGAGTCATTCTATGAGCAGGAATTAAATGTGAAGTTTTCATCCCATAAATAATAACGAAATTCGGCGAACTGATAGGAGACAACAACTCCAATACCATCATCAGCATTCATACAACGCACAAAATAATTATAATAAAATATACAAATATTTCAAGAGCTGTTCTAAGGTAAAGCAATCAATAGTACAATGTATTCCCAATTGATGTATTTCCACGTAAATTTAAACAAACAAAGAAAACCTTTGACACAGGAAAAACAAACGTTTCTAATCGCTGAACCCATCATCGATTTTATCTGCTTTACCAGTTATTTATTTATTTGGTCAGGAAAAACATTACAGTTTGAAACTATCTCGAGTTTCGACTTTTAGAGAAATTTGAAATTTAACTAGAACAAATATGAAATTAAAAAAACAAAAGGCCCCCCTAAGCAAAAAAAAAATTAAGATACTGCGTCTTTAACGCAATACAAATCAGATTATGCGTTCAATTCTTCCATCAGAAGATTAAAGGGTGCAGATGATAACAAAAAAATCAAATACCTCACTGCCGTAAATATTAAGCGAATGAAACTCTACAGTTAGTGGAGCCTGTCAATCCGCCTACGCGATGCTATCAGTCCTCAGGCTTATCACCGGCGGAAAATGGGACGAGCCCGGAAGATAACGCAATCGGCCCATCGCTCGGCCACATTGTCTAATTAAAGATTATTGTTAAACAAGTGACGAATCAATGTCACAATGTGATCAATTCGCTCCCGAAATACGACGAGGGTTGGAAAACGGTCATTCCAGTAATAACACAGCTTCCTCCGTCCAACTAACTCTTTAACGGGTGTGAATAATGATGTCAAAAATCGGTGTCTCAGTAAATTATTTTGTTCAAAATATAATAACACCAAAAATCGTGAGAAATTTTTTTCCTTCAAATTTTCGGAAAACGGTAAGGCTCGTATTGAGCCCCAAGCACCAAAAATAACACCAAAAATTGTTGGAAAACATTTTTTCTTTCAAATTTTCGGAAAACGGTGAGGTTTATATTGAGTCCCAAGCGCGGGACCTGTGATTACCAAAGCGCATAACGACTACAAAAATTGGAATTTATACGTTAACCGATTTCCAACACACGACCAGGCCAAGTTGAGTCGGCCGCGTATTGCATAACTTAAGGACCGTATTGGGCTTGGCCACAAACCAAGAACTGTAGGTGACAAGCGTTTGGAAAGTTTCATCTCAAGCTTGCGTCAACGTTAACTCGCATGACAATTAAACTGCGATATACCCCACGATTTTTTTTCCAGACACAATCATAATTTCAGACAAAAATTCATGATCGGCAAATATTAATTTTTTCATAAAGAACAACGCATTTTCAAGAAAAAAAAGCATCCATTGAAAAATAGATTTAAAAAAAGAACAATTCGTTATATATACAAATAAATAAAAAATAATAATAAATATATATTTAAAAAACTAATTACCTCGAAGAATTAGTTATTGGATTGTTTTCTCTATGACACATCAAGACAAGAATGAATACGACAACCAGATGTGACATTTCCAAAACCATAAAATAACAAAAGTTCAAAAGTTGAAGCGGAATTCTTCCCAAAAATGGCGCTCAAGTAGTACCATTATTTATTGAATGTAACTCATTTACTGTGTATTTAATACTATTACGATCATATGTTTTAGTTTTCCTAATGGTTTTTTTTTTGTTGGTACTCTTTATTGACGTACTACGTGTTAGCATACAGTTTTGTTCCTTAACGGTCGACACATTTTCATGCACTACTTTTTATACAAAGACGTCCTTAGGAATGATCTCCCAACAAATGTATGACAACGTTGAAAATGAATTTCGACAGTATAAACATGTATTATACTCTGAATTGGAAGTGTTGAATTGTAACGTCTTTCGGGGACGAGTCTTTGATTTGGGATTATCGTAAACGATAAAGTAATAAATTGAATTGCCTCAGAAAAATTGCGATAAGAGGGAAAGCGCGTGGAAAAAACGTCGTGTCACCGAAAAGGAGAATGGTTTGGTTTTCCTCCCCGGGGAAAAGAGATGGAAAACCAAGCGTAGTTTCTGGGGCATCGATCCGCAACGGAGCGAAAGCAGGCTGGTGGGGAGGACGGCAGATTTAATGGGAAGGAGTAGTCTTAGTGACGTCATGCGAATTGCGTCTACTTGCAGCTATAATTGTGGCAGAGCAAATAAAAAAAAAGTATCCTGCCTGGAATATGAATGCGGGGTACTCATGCAATGAGAAATATCTGAACACGAAAATTCTACATAGCTTTTTGTACAATATAGAGTTCAGTTTGGGAAAAAAAGAAACCGCCCAGGAAGGATTTAAACGAGTTTTTTTAGTATAGAGGAATGTTAGATCTTTGATAGGCTTCAAGTTTTATATTTTATGAATGGGCTCTAGTACAACCAGGTACTGCAGCAATTATTCTTTGTTAGTATTGAACTCGTCCATACACTGGTTATTTTTTCGCGACACTTAGATCGTACGTAACTCGGCACCGCCCCCATTCGACCGCCCTCGGAGCAGAAGAAGGTTCGCGAATCTCCTACTCCAACGCCAGACTCCTGACCCAAACTTAAAGAACTGACGGCGAGCAAATTTGATCTTTTAAATCCGTGAGACAGACAAACCACTGTCAGCGCAACCTGTTGTACTTGAATCTTCGTTCAGAAAGAGCGAGGAAAAATTCCAAGATCAGTTGCAGGCTGAAGCGAGGAGAAACATTTAATTTGACACTCGAGAAGCTTGATACTGTGATGAGGGAGATATACTCCAATTTCCCTAAGACTGGAAATCTCGTCAAAAACGGAAGAAAACTATGACAGCGTCATTGGTCAATGAAAAACAATAGATCGTGGATCAAAGTATTCTTTTGATCCATTCGGCTGATGGCACTTCAATGAAAATCATATTTGTACTCAAACGGATTCAAAACGCAAGAACGAAAACTAACTTCAACCTTACCGATAACAACTACAAAAAAGTAATAAATAAATCCAATAAACAGGTGTGCCACGGGCCATGTATCGATTCTAAACGAATTTGCCCTTTAACCATTTTCTATAATACTTCTTTCCCTACCTTCATGATTTTCTTTGTATTTCCGAGTTCAATTCAATAAAATCGCTATAACTGTTCAAATTACGGGAGTAAAATAAAATATTACTATACTATTGAAAAGAGCGTTCATTTTCTATCTCTCTGTATTAAAATAAAAATTTTCACATCTGATGCAGCAGGAGAAAAATTATTGGAAAAGCGAAATTCGTGAAGTCTCGGGGGTTTTCAATCATCCGCGGTGCTATTATTCTTCTACATTTTTCTTTTCTAGTTTAAGCTAAAAAAAATTGGTCCCAAAGCTATTAAAAAATTACAATAGAATTTTACTCTTTGAAAAATTAAGCTTTTGGCGATTTTGGAGTAACTGACCTACATGAATTTTAACGCTGAATCAACTCGTTATGCTTTGAAATCTCTTCGTTGGCGAAAAATCGAGTTTTAAATATATTGAGTCAGCATGAGCTATCTAAAATCGAACGTTCCTGAGTTGTTTTTTTCCATTCAGTACCTCCTCCCTGAGGCTTCGATAGCAGTTCGGAATAAGTATGGCGAAATAAGAATGTAGTGGACATGACCATTCCAGATTCATTCAACCACCGTAGGAGGGCCAGAATGTGTCTCGAGCAGTACATCAAGTAGCTTCCTGATCAATGATTTGATGAATGGTCTTTCTCGATAATCATAATGTATTCGGCGAATTTGATCATCCACAATACTTAATAGTCCACTACTGTTTTCCAAAATCCCAAACTAAAGACAAATCCATGTTAAAATAATCTGCTCGCCAACATTCGAAGAAGGTTCGTCGAAAAATTTCATTTATAAAATTCAGCCGCCGGAAATGGGCTAGGACCATTGATATTAATTCTCGGGGGGTACTAAGATGTATTTCCCACAAGCACAGATGCCCGATGACGCCAAAGATGAGGCATACTTATGGTTGAATTATTAAATAAACAATAGCGGTCTATCACAATGCATCACATTGCTTTCCCATCAAGGCTACACAAGGCAGAGTATTTAATTCCACCAATCACAATTTCATCTAATTCTAATATTAGCATCGTGCAAACCAAACAGAAGAATTGTACGAGAGATGACCTTGAAATGTCAACAAATGACGCCGCAGTAGTCAATTATTTGACAACGATGAACAGACACGAAAACCGAGTGCAACGGATCATTTTTCGGTCAATTGTATCACACGCGAAAATCATAACCATAACAGGTTTAATTTTTTACATTCGATCCGATATATAGACTGACTTGGACGGTTCTCAAAACTGAAAAAAATATACGAACTGAATTTTACGAGCGGCAGAAAAGGAAAGTTGAAATCTCAAACGACTGCTAATATAATGAGCTGACGACAGAGATAAAGAGCTGACGACGTTGTAAGCCACGATGATTCCGAATCGATCCCATTAAAAACTTTCCAAGGCCATACGCCCGAATCGGATTACAGTGATGTTCCAATTTCACTCGAAACGAAGCACAATAGATATATCATTTTCATTCAAGAACCCTGGGAAGATCGCAACCTTAAAATGCATCTCAAGATCTGGATTGGCGCATAATATCATCTCCTATTCGAATACGGAAATTTTCCAAGGATTATTTCAAGGATTTTTGAGACTCGGTTTGATTCTAGACTATCTTTTTATCAAACTATTTGAAATCATGGAACGGAATATTTCAAGAAACTCGTAGGATAAATACGGAACGAGAAAACGAAAAGAAGTCTATTCAGAATAAATAGAAAAGGGTGCAGAAATGAAAGAATTGTGGTAGCAGAAGATAATTTCTAACTCGCCAGATTTAATTTCACCATTTTCAAGCGCAATTCGACGTTTCACGATTCAATTTCACATTTTTTTATCTCAGTTTGAGATTCTTGACAGTATCCTTTCAGTTTCAGCTACGTGAAACAACCGAGATAACTTTTATTGGGGGGCTTCCTGGCCAATAATTGCAATGCTTTATCAATGTACGCAATGGATTTATTGGTTAATACTAAATTGAAACGCGAACGGAATTTTCAGAAGCATTTATATTGCTCCCCCTAAATTTATGCCGTTGGAATTGAAAGTAGTTTCGGATGAAGTAGTAGTTGATGAAAAATGGTTTCATCAATACCAATGGAGCAACGTTCAGTTTTGCGAGAGAGAATGTACAACGGGTGCATCGGTACTGGGTCACCTGAGGTAGGTCGTTGTATAACAGTCGGAGGATGCGTTGTGTAAAAACCCCTTATACAACCGAGTATCTTCGAATAACAACGCAACCATCATTCGAGAAACATTTGAAAAGGGCACAATCAAATCATTTATTCCCATAAAACTGGTGAATTAAAATTTAAAATATATATTTAAGAAAACTAAAAAAAATAGGTAAAACATAAAATAAAAAAATTTAATTCATTAAATATAAAAATAGAATATTAAGAAATAAAATGTCGATAGATTAAATATAACATTTTAAGGTGAATTTCAAGATTTTTTTTAGGATTTTAGAGTAAGTGAGGATAAATTGAGAATGAAAATGTAGATTTTACATGCGTTGGGATCACCTCGAATTTTTCTAGGCATGGGTAATCAAAGTTTTGATCTTTCAAATAGGAAACTATTTCAATTGCCCAAGAAAAAGAGTTGAATCATCTTTAAATCCATGTGATACGATGCATTCAGAGTATTGAAGAGCGAAATACAGTCCGGAAATCGCACCGCTAAAAATTATTCAATTCATACAGAGAACAAACTATGCTATATAAGAGGGATAAATATTGAAGCCAGTTCATATCATTGTAGTGGTTAAGCTTTGAAACTCAGCTGAATGAATCCTCTATCTGCTAGCCGCAGGTGCTCACACTATCGCTGTACAGTAGTAGCATTGTACCGGTGATAGCAACGGAGGAGGTAAATCAATTTTGGCAGGAGGGCAATAAAAGAATTTGTGATGCGCCACTAGCAGAGCACGGAAGGAAGAGATTCGAGCCGTGACAGTGGCAATGACCTTAGAACGGGCCAGCAGCGAGCTGCTGCTCCTAGATGCTCTGCATCCCATATGATACACCCAGTGGATTCGAAATCAAAGAAAAACTAATTTTTGGCGAGAAGTAGAACAAATTGTGATGTAAACGATCGCGAATTCAGTAAACAGTGTACACAAACGAAAATTATACACTTCGATCAAGCAAAAATACGTAAGTCACATCTTTGGCAAAATAAGATTACGAGCTTTACTGATGGAAAAAACCTAAAGGACAGAATTCACCACCAAGGAAGAATCTCATCGCAATGCAAGGATAAAATTTCCGATGATTTTAGTCGAAAATTCATCCATCACTCCTCAAGATAAAGTTTTCATACAATTTACCTACCTATATATTTGTTATTATATACATGGATTATAAATTTATTTATTTAGTCATTAATTATATACATATATTTTTTAGTAATAATTTTTGCAGACCATTTTGAGTTTTATTAGAAACTGCCGAGACATGAAAACTCTAGGATTTGAGCAATTATTCAATCCCTGAACATCTTCGTGTTTTCTTTATACGCCTCATCTAAGAAAAAACGTGGAAGTTTCAAGGGCTTCCTGAAAAGTTTCACAAAATGCACCCCAAATCTAGAATTTCATTGATTTTTACACAAGGGTTTCATTTTTGCCTACTTTAATAAAGGATACTCGTTTTCTTTAAAATTTTATCAATGATGAAACGACAAACAGGATAAAAATTGTAGGGAATACATCGCCAAACTAGAAAAATCACAAAGCAATCGTGTTTTGGTAAATATTACCATAGGTTGTTCAATTTTCCCCATGCGTGGAAGTTATTCAACAAACGAACAAATTTTTCCGACGGAAAAGCCTCTTTTTTAATAGGTCGACCTTGCTACATAAGACGATTTAATTGTAGCCTAGATTTGAAAACGAAGAATATCAACAGAAAAACACCAACAAACAGCTCTATACGTGATTCAATTGTCAACTCGAAGGATGTTGATAAACAAGCCGGATAAAAATGCCTGTCTGCGCCTATCGAAAGCAACAAAAACACAGAGACCAAAAACTGAAGAAAGCCAAGGTCGTTTATTTGAGCAGGAAGAAGAGCAGACTTTTTTTACGGCGTCAATGTTCAATTCTGAAACCAGACAGGATGCAGCTTGCAATAGAACAATGAGAAACCGCGCAGCTACTGCGATAACAGAACAGATCAACAAGTGGTCACAATCCCAACACAGACGAGGTTCTCCAAGAACATGGAAAAAATGGAAACGACGAAATAAAACCCTCGAGGCGAGCAAAGGGGAGAGTATTCAAACGAAGTGTAACCAGCAACCTGTTTATGAAAGAAAAAACGAAGTGAAGTTTTTTATTAGTAATTTTAGAGTTTAGGATTTTTCCATCCCGTGATAATTAACTTTAAAATAATACAAACTTGATCTGATTAAGAATTTTCCAAATCTAATTCAAATTAAGAATTTTCCAGTTAGATTTCCCCCAAAATTATTATTCATTTCGAAAAAACATGATTCGGGGATCGGACGATTGCCAACTTTATTCGGGAAAACAAAACAAATATTGTTTGGGAAATTCCCAATCTCAAATGGAGCAATCCTAATTTGTTAAGGGAAGTTTCTGATATATTTAGGAAACATATGCGAAGGAAAATCTTGTCAATGCCGGATATATAGGTACGGATCGTACTTCGGTGCTATTTTGGGCAAGCTTTGTAAACAAGGAGGCAGCAAAATAAAAGCCTTACGACGGGGAGAAAAGATGCACCCAATATAGTTCGGGACGTCAACAAGAAAGTTGAGAGGACGGGCCAAGGGCGAACGCGTTCTCGGCCCTGAATAGAAAATTGTACAAACGAAAGCAAGAGGGTACTATTGGAACAATCTATTTTCGTTGACGTCTGCATGATTGCAATCGAAAGCGAGAATCAAGGTCAATGTCACCTCGTAGTGGAGAGTGAAGCAACTTCAGAAATTATTCGCACTACCAAAAGCGATAAATTCGCGCAGCAGCAAAATAATGCTATTATGATACGAGCCACGTGAGACTGCACCTTCACGTTCGACTAGCGATTGATTATGCAAACGAGCGCGTCCTATTTGGCTGTGGCCCACTAAAGCAGCGCTGTCAAGGTGAAAGAAATTGCCAGCGAGCCCAGGGCTAGATTCGCTCCGCTTCTGCCCAGTGTTTCATGAAAATCTGAATAGCAAGCGATGAAAAATCAACAGTCGAGTATCAGCTCTCAGTGGACAAGTGAGAGGGCACAGCTTTCTAGAAAATGTTCACGAGAACGGGGAAGCTGTGGAGATTGGTAGTAATTACCGAACTATTGTTCTTCCATTTTCACTCAAAAATGCTTGTTTGTTCGGGAGTATGAAATTGAGCACAAAAATTAAAACCTCACTCAAAAATTTAACCGCCGCTTCGAAAAAGAAAACCCTAACTGGACAAAAGAAAAACTGAATGCCTTCTGCTGGTCAATTATGTCGCAAACAAAGTTTTACATGAGCTGACAATTGTCTTAGCAATGTGAACCTCAGTACACAAACTTTGGTAGATAAAATCCAACAATTGACTTTACGCTATAATTTTTATTATGCATAGGAAAAAATTAGGTAGCTACAATTATTTTGATATCTAAATGAAAATGCAGTATTAAACACACCAGTTTGAAGACAGCAGCATGAAAACCTCAATACACCGACTGAGCGGTTTTTTGTTCATAAATGTGCTTGGAAAACTATTAAGGACTACTATCAAATTCGTCGTATTCAATAAATCCGAAATCATCGACGAAGGAAAGAAAATTCTCAACCGATTGCATGAGGGACTATTTTTTTGAAAATATATGCGTGCTGGATTTCTCACTCAATTTAAGGAGCATAATATCGTACAACGCGAAAATTCGAACGCTTCTCGAAATGAAGCCATCCGCTTCCCGACACATTTGTACGAGACAGGGAAAAGATATCAAACGAAAACATAACAAATTGCGAAGGTGCCAGAAATAGCCACGACGGATATGAAAAAGGATCGAAGGGAACGCTAGACAACAATGCGATATAAGTGTTTTTCACGTACTGACTGACGTGTTCCCGGAAACTAGATAATTTTAGATTCGGCCCCAGTTTCGTTTATGAAAGCGGCGAGGATTCAAAAATGTTTGCCGCTTCGAGGGGAAGAACGATTTTCAGACATTTCACTTCTCACATCTCAAGTTTCAAGTGTAAACTTGAAGTGTGTAAACTTCTCACATTTCACATCTAAAGTATAAAAGTGTGGAAGTGCAAGTAGCAGTAGAGGTGATGTAGGAGCGATTTGAGTGGTGTGAACAGGATCATCGAACAGAAATTCTATCAAGTGTAGTAAGATATTGGAGAGCGCCAAGTATACAATCAAATATTAATTGAAAGTTGGCATGCCCAGATCACACAGTACACCCATGTTTGAGCCGGCAACAGTGATAACCACAAACAATTGCAGTTTTATGAGACTTGATGAAAATTTACACAAACTAAATTACGATTAACGAAATACAAGAAAGAATTTAGCCGGGTGGATTACGCTGGTTGTAGTACACACTATATTATTGCGATTAATTTCCAAAATTCCAGAAGAAAATAAACCGTTCATCATTGTTCAAAGCAAAGGCTCGGAAGATTTCATAAATTTAATCAAGTGGGCTGACTCAAACCGAACACATCTGGCACAATCGAACTGTATGACTACGCAAGAAAGATAACAGTCGAACGCTTCAAGTTCGACGGGATCTTTCCTGCTCAACGCAAGATTATTTTCAAACAGTTCCATCTCAACGGGAGCGAAGGTGAGATCCTAATTGGAGCAAATCACGCCTTGTTTGACAAAGAACCTTGTACGATAACTAGGTCAAAGTGCGTAGAGTCAACTGTAGGCACCTTGGTTCATGACTCCTTGCAAGTTTAAGCACGAAGCTTATCAATTCATCGAGATGAATGAACTTCACGCTATGAGACAATTAACGTCGTAAAACGATTTCATTTCAGGAATGAGGGCCGAACGAGTATGTGACATCTCAAGAAGGCAGAGCCAGGGTCAATTCGAGAGATCGTTAAAGGCTGGTATTGCCTTCGAACGATCGACTGACTCACGCCCGAGTTGCTTAGAGCTTAGGAAACCGAAAGATGGTGTTGTGCGGAATAAATTGAAATACTTACAGTCCAAATGTTTCTTTTTGGGACCGATGAGCTCTTCCGTTGTCGCTTTGCAAACGGATTTGGCCAGACCCTGGCCGGCGATGCTGTGACGGGCCGCGAGCAGCCGATCTGTCATCGTTTGCCCCGCCATGGTCGCACTTCAACAAATTTTACTGTCGATTGAACCCGGAAAAACGCGCTATACTGCGGTGAAACGTTTCGAAACCCTTTAAGTTAATAGAATCGCGGTCTACGTGTTGCGGATGTTCGGTATCTCAGCTTCGGAAGAATTCATAGGAAAAAGGCCCAACGGATGACGACCCCGAATACCGATCTTCTGTTCGAGACGGGGTGAAGATGGCGACTGGCGAAATTCTTCGGATAGCAGGATTACCAACGTTTGCAGTGGGCGAGATTGCTGCCAACTTAGCTTGCACGCACCGGTTCGAAATTTCCCGCCATCGTTTAAAAATCGAATAGATTCCAGAACCGTGACGGAAAAAACCGCTAAATGAGCTAGTAGTTTGTAGAATATCCGCAACGATTTTTCTGAAAACTTATGAATTGAAATTTCAAATTAGTTTAATTTATTTTCCGGAGCTTTTGAACGCAAAAACAACTATTCCACTTCTTTGGGAAAATTATAGTTTTTTTACTTTATTGAGACGAACTAGTCGCACGATCAACTAAACAATCGATTTCCAATGTATCGATTTTCATATCAGTTTTTACAGTGTTGTGATATTAAAAATTTATCAAATTGGCAAATCGACTTTTGAATCGATTCTCTTCACGATTGATTAACTGTTACTAGCTGTTTAGCTATTGTATGAAAAATTTCAAGTTTTTTTCTTTGACTGCTAAATACATTATTCCATGTTTATTTCATAGCTCTTGATAATTGATAATTTTTGAACCATTAAATAATTTGTGAAACGGTTGGCCAAACTGTGGATTATCTTTCATTCGACTACATAACTATCGATTTTTGATAACACTTCGATCTTCTCCTTCGAAACTTAACATTTTTCGGACTTTATTGTTTTCATTTTTACAGCGGCCAGTGACTTTATTTTTGCTTTGTTACATTCTTATAAAAAGATGAAAAGAGAATTTTTTCCGTTGAAACCATGCGTTTCATACTCATACTTACGATATTACTATCGATACTAAATGACTATCGATTTATCTGTAAACAGGTCAATATCAACACACTTCTATCGTCTATCCATTGAAAAGATCGTTTTTCGCTCGTGTTGGTGTCGTACGTTCGTGAGTTATTTACGTGCATTTTAACATCAACTAATTGCAGAGAAGTGATGAATCCCGTGCGATTTTCGCGTTATTAGGCCGACTAATTGTACGCATGAATGATGTGTTTGAACTGAGAATGTTATATTATTTACTTATTGCAGCCGGTTACCAAGGAGAAGGATTGCATCCTCGATTGATGGTAAGTTGGAATTTGTGTTTGCAATTTCTGTTTGAACGTACGAAAACGTACTAATCAAAAGGCC
Organism: Tupiocoris notatus; assembly: GCA_037159825.1. Lineage (NCBI taxonomy): Eukaryota > Metazoa > Arthropoda > Insecta > Hemiptera > Miridae > Tupiocoris > Tupiocoris notatus. The sequence continues at coordinate 253,534 of JASJUZ010000448.1, read as the reverse complement.
ATAAATTCTTCCGGCCGTCCTGCAAGTAGCATGAGCGTCGTAGGAATTCTCATGCCCGACCCTGAAAAGATTCAAATAATACGCCCGGTAATGATGATTTACATTTTGTCCAGACACTTGCTAGATTCTCAGTCTGCGGCCTCCTGATTACTAACGCGAACTTATGGCTTTTTTTTCTTTGTTCAAAACATCGTACTTCTGGCAAGGCCCCACATATATCAATCATATAATTTTTCTTCATTGCCAAAATCCAATTTTATTGAACTCCCATTTTAATATCGGTGCTGAGTTTTTAATCTTAATTTTTCTATTCCAGTGTTGACAGACCATGAATTGTTGAGCTGTTTGACTCCTTTAGACAAAATGGCCGTAACGCCGTGCTGGTATTTTGACAAGAAAGAACTGAGAAACACGCCATCGGTTTTGGACGGTATCGATTTTGAAACGGAGCTAAGGTATAGGAAAGATGGTGCTCGATTTATACAGGATACAGGAACCAAAATGGATCTCGGCTACAACACGATGGCCACCGGTGTCGTTTATTTTCACCGCTTCTACATGTTTCATTCCTTCAGGCATTTCCCTCGCTATGTAAGTTGTGCTTATCGATAATGAATTTCCAATTTCGGCATGAAAAAGTTTCGTTGGTCGTCTTGGGAACTTGACATAATTTTCTTGGTAAAGCAGCACTGATGATGCATCAGTGATGTATAGTTTGATAGAAGACTCGTTCTCCGATCTTCTACTTCTCTGTCCACTATTTTCGCCCTTGAAGGCATCATTAGGGCTTCAATGAACCAGTAAATGATATCTTATGGTTAATTGGGTCTCCTTATGATGCCCAAATGGACGAAAGTGAAGATGAAAGATTGGAAACGAGTCGTTGTGATTTCTTCCTATCGGCCTTCCCACCCTCGGAGATCTCATGCATGACAGAAAACCTAAAAATATTTCCGGGGGCTGTGAGGTGGAGAAAAACCAGGCGACTCATTCTCCAATTCTTTATTAGTTGGACGAGTACTTTCGCCCTGAGGATGCCCGAATGGGCGAAAGTGCTCGGCCAGCTAATAAAGAATTGGAGAATGAGTCGCCTGGTTATTCTTCACCTCACAACACCCGGACATCAAGAAATGCGACGAGAAGGAAAAGAAGGCTAAAAATATTTTTGCCACTAAGTTTCAATGCCTTCTAATCACAGGTGACCGCTTCGTGCTGCCTGTTTCTTGCTGGCAAAGTTGAAGAAACGCCGAAGAAATGTAAAGACATCATCAAAGCCGCGAAAGGCTTTCTAACTGACGCTAAATTCGGCACATTCGGCGATGATCCTAAAGTAAATGAATTTATATGGAAAAATATCAGCTCCAGCGACGTAATACTTCTTGTGCAACTGCATATGTTCGTTGTATGCTTTCATTTTCAGGAAGAAGTGATGACGCTCGAAAGAATCCTTTTACAAACAATTAAATTCGATCTCCAAGTCGAACATCCTTACTATTTTCTACTCAAGTATGCAAAATGTTTGAAAGGCGATAAGCAGAAATTGCAAAAAATGGTACAAATGGCATGGACGTTTGTAAACGATAGGTAAACATGAACTTCTTTTTCTGTCTTCTGTTTGTCGCATTCTCCACGTAATTGGTGTAGAGGGTGTCATAAACATGGCGACTCTATCACCATTTTTTCTTTTATTGGCCAGGTTATAGGTACCTGATGTATGTAGCTCTAAAGATGCCCGAATGGGGCAAAGATCTCGGAAAATAAAATAAAAAATGGAGAAAGAGTCACTGTGTTTATCTCCGCCTCACCCCAATAATTATGTATTATTTTTCTGTGTTATCATTTTCTCTCAATCGTGTCAATAATATCATTTAAATTATTTTTACGCAGTTTGTGCACAACTTTGTGCCTCCAATGGGAGCCAGAGGTGATCGCTGTTGCCTTGATGTATTTAGCGGGAAAATTAAGTAAGTTTGAAGTTGTCGATTGGACCGGGCGGACTTCTAAGCATCTGAGATGGTGGGACATGTTTATTGAAGATGTAACCATGGATCTATTGGAAGGTGAGTCACCTGCTACGCTAATTTGAGGGTTATGTGCTTCATGATAAGTGATGGTTTATTTTTTCTTCTACTTTTTTGCATTATTCCATTTGTCTATGCCGTCTCAGACGGTGAGCGGTCTCTGTTGGTTGCCTTATGTGCACATCCATCAGATTGTGTACGTTCAAGATGAAAGTATTGCTTTTATCGATGAGCTTCACTCACTTCGCTGGCTAGCCTGAAGAGGACCTATTCTCTCTTTTGTGCTTCCATTAAAACTTAATTATTAGCAGATTTCTTTCAGTACAAACCACAATAGATCCGGCCGATCTGATCAAACACGTATATCGACGGACTGTATGAATGTTAGTAAATTATCTGATTTGAAATATGGAGAATTACTGTGAGCGTAAAAAATGTGAATATAAACGTGGTGCTCACCCTGTTCACAGAAAGCTGTGTGTTGACGGCAAAGTGAGGCGCACCAATCCCATAGCAATCAGCAGCAGTGTTTTTTATAAAAAAATTGTGTATATTTATTGCCAATTTAAGGCCGTAAATAGAAGCACAAAAATGAGGAGAGGTTCTTTTCCCTGTTAGCCAGCTATGTAACTGAAGCTGAATGATAAAAGCAATAATCTTATCATAACACACAAGACAGTTTTGCACATAAGGCAAGAAACCATTCATCTGTCCAAAAAACGTCAACACCACCAATTTAAAAAAATTTAATTGTGCTTTGGAAAATGCATTATTACAAAAGTGTATGCCAACCCAGCGTGCAAGCCACAATCTGATTCTATGTTGATTGTTTTTAGATATTTGTCATCAAGTGCTAGATCTTTACTCGCAACCGCAGACGAATCCAATGCCTGATTCCCCACCACTACCACCGCCACCTCAATCGCTACCAACTCCGATCCGAAGCCTCAACCTTGTCAACGATCTCAGTAGATCACCTGTCGCACCTATGACGACGGGAGCTCCTATTCCGACTGGTATGTCACTTGATATTGATTTGCTGTTTATTCAATCTCCCTTAATGAAATAATGAGGAACATGCAAGGAAAAAATTATTTATTTTTGCCCTTTTTCCGTTCTTTGGGCTTTGAAAATGGCATTACAATAATTTTTAGTGAACAAAAATATTATTTTATGTAAAACCAAAAATCGCTATTCAATCAAATGTGGATTTGCAATTATTCACCGTCCCTAAGTATGGTTACAAACATTCTTACATGTTAGGATCCACTTCCGGCAAATGAACTAAATTCCAATGTTGCCAAAAAAATTGAAAAAGGGGAATTTCGAGTTTTCCGAATGTCTCTTAAAGGTCGACCTTGCAGCTCGCAAGTTGTAAGTTGCTGTTGATGATGTTAACCTCCAAATGGTTCAACTGTTCACTTTCATGGTGAAAACTATGAGAGTCTTAAATTCCACTAATTTAGATGAGATGTTATTTTGATTTTGGCGTTAAGTCCACCTTCAGTAACAATTTTATGAGTGTACATCACAGCAGGTTCCCGTCATGACTTATTACTACTAACGTTTTTCTCTTTAAATATTTTTTTTCAATATCAACCACCACTATATTATAAGCTTAAAACCTAAAGAACGCTATTAGGGCCAAAAATGTTTTCCTTGCATGTCCCTCATTATGTTATCCTGTGCTTTGTTACGATCAGCAATAATGATTTCAATGTTGTTTTTATTGTTATTAATTTTGAAAGACTGATGGCTATATGATATGAAAAACGTATGTTTTATTCTAATTATAGTATCAATGGTTGGCAAGACTGCTATGGTGAAGTCTACGGAAATCAAAATGGCTACCAACAGCTCAACTAATGGTGATCTGGGGCCCAAGATGATGGTCATCGACCCTACCAAACCGCCCCCTCAGTTATTGGACCCCTCGGTCGGAGCATTGTCTGGTGGACCTTTGCCTCCCGGTGGGCCTTTGCCGCCTGCTGTATATGCTCCTCCTCCGCAGCATATGCACCCACATCATCATCCGCATGCGCACTCGTTCCCTCCTCCGGGATTCGGCCAGCCTCCGCTTACCGTTGCGCCGCCCCCTGCCAATGTTTATCCGCCTGCTTTCCCTCCTCCACCAGGCGCATATTATCCCCCTAAGCTCTAGCTAGTGCTAAAGGCGTCCAGCTCGCGAAAAGTAGCCAAGTGACGCCATCCAAAGACGAGCAACGTCATCTATTGATGAAAAACTCATGCCGCATCATGCGGCCAGAATACCATGTGACCATCGTGTACAAGAACGATTTCTAAATTGTGAACCTGATAATTTCATAATGTTTTACCCTTTGAATGACTATTAGGCAGTATAATGTTTTCTTCGAATACTTTTTGTCTATTATCAATGTGTGACTTTACAGTGGAAAATAACGTATATTCAATTATATCATTGAAATGGTACTTGGTTTTTTAATCATATTGAAAGTATCATGTCCTTGGAAGATGAATAATTTATCAATTAGTCCGTTTCCCAGGTTTTGTGTGCCTATCCCAAGATAAAATTTCCTATTCTTGCATAGTACTTTCTAGCTGAGAAATAAAAAAGTTGATGATCCAAGCGTTTACCGTAAATGACCTTATACAGGTCAGTAAAAAATTCGACGGTTTGTACCCACTCAATAAATTGTCTCAAAAGTCATTTCAAAATCGATTGTCGTGCCATCATTTTACATCCTCCTCGATATATTGATTGCAAGCATTAACTACGTTTCTGGAACTCTTGAGATATTTCTACAACAATAGATAACACAGTAAGAAGAATAAATTGCAAACTAGATAGGCTAGTTTTCATTCCAAATGGTTTTTCTTCAGCTGTAGGAAATTGTTTCTCAAAGCACCAATGCCTATGACCCGATCATGCATGATTTCAATCTTCGGCTGTTAACAAAATAATTACAACACCCAAGAGGAAGGAATACATGTACTAAGTACTTAAAATAGAAAACAAATTATATTTTTTCTTTTTTTTTTATGGACAAAATATATAGCCCAGTAACGCGCAACATTTTCATTTGTCAACATTATTTTTGTCACCGGTTTGTTTCCTATAACTTGACAGTTCTTCTTTGACACGCGGCATCATTTCGTTCAACTGGCTCTTGTAGTTATTCTCAGCATCCGTATCCTCGCCAACTGTAAGCAACTTGAGAACAAGATCTGCAACGAAGATATTTAATGGAAAATATAATTCAAATTTGAGACAAGAATGATGACAAGATCAAAATTATTTTGCCAAACATTTTCGCTAAATTTGGCATTTTTGGTCTATGAAATAACGATGACCTGTACATGAAACTGTGTGAGATTGTGTCTCAAAATCTCCAAGATTCATCACCTGAGCAATTCAAATCGACCCATCTTTTCCGTTTTTCCACCATGCAGGCTCGAATATTTTACAAATAGTGGCCATTTACTTTTAGAGCCACAGACAGAAAAAAAATTCAGGCCCATGCAAACTCCCACAAGAGAGTGGCTTGCCCTCCAGACTTCTCCTCTCAATCTCACACTTAAAAATATTACGCGACAGTGGAAACACGTATTAGCATCATTTATCGTCCTTTCTTACCAGACGCTATACGATCAAAAATGTGAAAAAGAAAACATTCTATCTAAAATAGTTTAAGGCAAACCTTGAAATTTGTGTAGAAGTTCGTGTTGAGCTGGAGTCAAATGTGGTCGCAGAAATGTCAATATCGCCGGAACGAATTTGCCCGACGCGTTGAGTAATGTTTGAGTGGCCGTTTGGAAAATGAGAAGCACCCCAGCATGGAGTAACTCTGCAGGATTGTCACAACGGCCGACCACAATTAACAGCTGTTCCCTTTTGGCAAGCATGAACTGTCTAAAATTCAAAACGCAATCAGACTATTTATTTTTCGCGTTAGGAGGTAAGAACATTTTCTCTTCGAAATAGGTCTTATGGGCATGAATAAATTATGCAATGAAGAGGATTGGTAACCTTTCTTTCTTTTTGTCGGCTTTTCTACTAAGAAGGCCTACGGCTATCAAAGCAGGTTCAACGGCGGAGACGAAATCTTCCACTGAACTGGACGAAAGCAATTTATTAAGATTTGTCAGAGTCACCTTAGGTTCGCTGTTGAGCTGACCAAGTAGTTTAGATCTTTCCTGCAAATCAACCAAGCGTCAGTGAAGAAATAAAAAATTAAATAAGAGCGAAATCTAGTTTTCAGTGTTCTTAATACAATGACCCATGCACATTAATTTCCCTGTGGACATACCTGCGGTGTCATATCCTTAACAGATGCAAGATTCGACGATCCCTCGACAGCATATGCAACAAGAGCATTGAGTATATCGGCTCCAGTAGACTTGAGCAAATATGTAGTCAACTTAGTGCGTGTATCTTCGTTGGGGAACTGTTTGATTCCTCGCTCAGCCAACCGTAGCTCCATGGTCCAATTGTCGATTTGCTCTTGCAAGAAGCCGTGAGCCTTTCTCCGGTCACCAGCGCTTGATACAAGCGTTCTTTCAAATATCTCAGCCGCCATTTGCATCCCTTGTTTGTTCAGCATCCTGGCGATTGAAAAATAAGCGAAAGTCACGTCCAGAATCGAATTTGTTGCCAAGAAAAATATAAGACATAAAACCAATTAATTGAAAAAACATGGTGAAACTAGCCGGACTTTCAGCGTAACTTAAATACTTTTATTTGATTGAAATCACTTCGTCATAAAGGAAATATAATTTTTTCTAATGAAATAATACGTTCTCCAACTGAAATTCAAAGTTTTTCAATGAAGAGCCGACATTTATAACTTAAAATTGAGAAGAAAATTTTTGTGAGCAATTACAGTGGTTTTTGTTGAATAATAAATCAATGTCCAAATTTCGGATAGAAGGAATCCCAACGCAGAGAGATAAAATTGAACTTACGGATAAAGATGTCGGGCAACTTCATTTGCCAGTCCTTCTATGTCGGCCAAATCTTGGAACGCTTCATTTTTCGTTAGTTCGTCTCCGATTTCTTTCAACGTGATAAACTCTAGTTTGCCAGGCTGGTTGTGCTTTTTCACAATTTCGTCAGTGTCGCTGTCCGAATCAAATTGGTCACCTTTGCCTCTTCCTGATGCGTATTTCTTTTTCGTAGATTTCGTTTTGGTTTCCCTTCCCTGCAAGAAAAATAGGCTCGTTTTGACTTGGAATTGTAAGGCTGTTGAAAAAATACGAGAATCCTTTCCATGAAATGAAAGGTCTAAAATTGTGAACCAACTAATGTTGAATCTATGGGAAATTTGAACTCCGAGTGGTTGACATTTTTCAAGTCCTCAGTATTCAAGAGTAAGATTTTTCTGCTGAATGATGTCTCTACTTACAAATGAGGAGTAATCTTTGATTCACCAACATTTAAGTGATATCAACTTACTTGCGTTCCACCGCCAACTTTACCGCTTGCTGCTTTCTTTCGCCTCTCTTCACGTTTGTCCGTTTTTGAGTCAACGTCCTCCTTGCTTGACTGTTTCCCTTTCTTGTCGTATTGAGATTGAACGAAAGCGCCTGAGCTAACAGCCTGAAACACAACTACAATAATTCAACTGCACTATAGAAACCTTAAGGGAAAAATCTCACCTGTACTCACATCTTCAGCTTTGCTCTTGAGCAAACCACCGGATAGAAACGGTTTCATGAGTTCCTCCAAATACGGATCCGTGACGAGGACTGAGTCGCAGAAAACATGCGTAGTCGATTTGGGTTTGATTTTTTTCAACACTTCCTCCAAAACGACGTACACGTCTGATGGCTCGAATACGGATGGGAGAAGCATCTGTAACAAAAACATCGTAAGCAAACTCCGGCAATTGAAAATCCCTAGAAACCAGATCTCTGATGTTAATGCCACAAATGATTGCATGTTATCAGTATCACACAATTTTTTTTCCAGCAACTGCTACTCTATCTATATGACGAGGCAAAAAGTTATACAGTGTTTGGTCTTCGAGAATTTGCAGTTCAAGAAATAGTCCTTGCATTGTTGCATGTCAACCCAATAACCCAGGCAGTAAGATAGTTCTACCAAGCTAGGGATAAAAACAAAGTTGAACTTACAGTCACGTCAAGACAAGATCCGGTGAGAAGAGTCTCTTGAACCGATGCTTCGACTTGACTTATCAACTGAGGCCCAACAACACACGACGGCAATTCGAGCAGTCCGTCTGATCCGAAATGGCGTCGTACGAAGGAAAGAGGGTCCGAAATACCCTGACGTGTGAGAGCGTCGTATTCTGTGCACGGAAACAATCAACTACACTTTCCAATACTTAATAAATAAAATCAACTAGAAAAGAGAAAATCGTGTCACACTCACCCAAGTATCCGTTTTGCCGGTAGAAGTTTTCAACCCATTCTGTCTGGTTTTTTGTGTAAATCTGAGGTATAAACAGAGAGTTAGCCTGTCTTCCTGTCAATTGACCACAGGCGTCCTTTGTTTCAGCCAATGAGTCAAACGCAACTGCAATAAAATAAAATGACAATAATGTAATTCATGGCATTTCCCAGAAAGATATTTTCCCAACTGCTCTTACGGATTTGAAAATGACTAAACACCAGCTTTTGAAAAGGAAAATTACGGTTGAAACTCCTGTAAACTTCTAACATTGTCGTCGCTACTTTGGTGAGCTGTTTCTGTTTTTCTCAGTTGTTCACCAAATTGTAGCACGTCATCATTTACAATTCAAGTTCAGTAAGCCATAAAATCTAATTGTTACTATCGACATTCATTAAAGTTTATTTTTTATTTTGGCTCAGCCGGGGAACCATTTCAAGCGCCTTATTGCAATTTATAAGATCTCTTGGCTATACTTGAAAGTTACTCACAAAAGAAGTCTCGGTCTTGTAGCTCCGTTAAGTTAAGAAGAACGTTAACCTGAACAGGCTGAGTCAACGCTCTAAGAGCTCCACGCAATATGCACATATTCTTTTTGACAAAAGCTTCAGTATAAATTATTCGGTTGTCCGATTTGTCCTGTTTTCCGTGAATTATTTTACCCAGATTTCTCTCGACTACCTGCAAGAGGAAAGCGATTCAGAATCAATAAAAATATATTTAAAAAATACATAAAAAGAAGATGGGTAAAAAATTAAATAGCAGAGTTTCACTAACACTGAGAAGAAATTCGCCTGGCAAATCGTAGGTTTTTGTCAGATCAGAAATTGTAATCTGGCCCAACCGTTGCAGAGAAGCATTGATCTCTTCGGCGATCGTTTGTTGATAGTTTCGGTTGATCAGCTGGCCTAAAATTATTGTGCATCCGGCTTCGGATTTTTCAACTTCAGGTACTCTGGCAGAAATGTGGCTCAAGTCGACTTTCAGCGTTTTTGACAGTTCGACCAAATTTACACGGCCTGAAAAAAAAACAAATGAAATGATACCAAATAACAGCGGAATGATGTATGAAGAATATAATGCTAGTTGATATTTCAGGAGCCAAGTCTGATTAATGAAATCGATTACATTTGAAGGAGCCGATCAATCCTAGATAATCCCTCAGGAATCAACCCAGAAATACCAGAAGCTCAAACAGGTTCTTGATAGGAATACTCGGGAAGTCGATTCTCTACACGATTACCTATGAAGACGATTCTCGATGGCCTACCTTTAAAATCAATTTCATTTGCGATTTCAACCCCCAGGAACCCATGTTATCGCAAATCGGTAACAATGATCGATAAATCATTTTTGAAAGCATTAAATTATCCAATTGAGAGGTTCGGTTATTAAAAGTATCAAGTAATCTCACCTCCATTCACGTAAAGTTCATCTTTGATCTCTTTGACCAAATATTGCGGAGTGATACATTCTTTACCGTCAGTTGTGAATATGACGTCGAGTAAGCCTGTTTGTAACAACTTGTTGATAACTTCAATGCAATTCCTCTCCGACAAGCTGCAACAGAATGCAGAATAAATGTTGAGCATCAATTCCACCTTGAGAAACTAAATTGTACAAAGCGACAGTCAAGATTTTCGCAGAGAAAAATTTGAATGTCTCACGTTTGAGCAGTAGTCGTAAGTTGAGCTCTCTGGAAATCGGCTGCGAGCCGTTTGACTTCATCCCAAGCTGCTGCGGCCATTTCACTAGTAAGCGGCTACTATTTCTACAGACAATATCTGAAATAAGATTGTGACATTAATTTTTATTCGCTGTTGAGATTTAGGGGGAGAAAAACATGGCGTTCTCCTGCTTTTAATTAGCCTGCCAAGCACTTTCGCCCCTTCGGGCATCATCAGGGCTTTGTAGCACCATTACAAGGAATCTACGACCCGAAGAAGAGATGGTGCTTGGCAGGCTAATAAAAAGCAGGAGAACAAGTCGCCATGTTTCCCCCCCTCAATCTCAACAGTGAAGAATGATCGTTGCGACAAAACAACAACGAATTAATTTTTATGATAGTGCAAAAGAGATGTAAAGTTGATGCTGTGAGCGTTTGCAGATGAATCTGTCCTACGAGAATCGATGGAAGGTATAGAAATGGAAAGTAGAATAGATAAATTTAATCAACAAGTAATTCAAAGCGTAAATCATAGTGGAATTTAGATGATACAGTGGCTGGTTGATAGTAAGCGAGCCAACTTCAGTGGACTATTTAGAACCTTAGCATCCGTTGCTATGAGAACGGTTTTTGAGTATCTTAGCTGTATTATCTCTCCTTTAATTTTGTCGTTCTCATCTTCTGATTCTTTGTCGAGTTATTAAAAATTCTTTTTCTTCTCCAGGTGGTCGCATTACTTCTTTTTGTAGGTTGAGGGGGAGAAAAACGAGGCGACCTCTTCTCCATTCTTTTTTATTATCCAGCCGAGTACATTCGCCCGTTCGGGCTTCTTCAGGGCATTATAGGACCAGCGAAAGTACTCGGCTGGATAATAAAAAAGAATGGAGAAGAGGTCGCCTCGTTTTTCTCCCCCTCAACCTACAAAAATTAAAAATTCTTTGAGCCAACATATTGTTGAACTGTTGAACACAGCCACAATACGATACTATTTTCAGACGTGAATTGGTCTCGATTTGGGCAACAACACTAGAAAATATACAATTAACGCCTCAGTTGCTAAAATCTCCCTCAATATTAGTCTAATTTTTGAAGTAGATTTGGCAAAAATTGTGGACCGAACTGAAAAAAATATCCGATGTAAAACTGACGGTAATTCTGAAAAACTAATGCTCGTACCTTGGGTTTTATGAAGGCTCACGAATGTCATAAAATCAACATGTTGATTCGCCAGAGTTAAATATTCCTTTCCAATACACAAAAAATTGTCCACGGTCTACCAGATTGTGTTCACGCTTCACAAGTGTACAACTTGACACTTTCTTATTTTATCAGTACTATCACCCAGTATCATGTTGTTCTTGAAGCGATGAAATGTCCTAGCTGTGGCGGACATACAGATATACTATAATTATGAAGCATCAGTCTAAAAACCAATAGACCATTTGCAACGAAAAATTCGCGTTGCGTTCACGTCAAGTTTTTGGTTACCGGGTAGTTAGGTTAAGTACATTGCCTTCACTGTTTACTTCGTTTTAGTACGGCGATGTGCATTGGAATCGCTTCTGTTTCACGCGTTTTCTCTATAATAATTTATTTTTTACTAAAAAAAATCATGCCGCATTGCAGCTACGGTGTCTGGAACAATCATATTCAACGGAGGCATACTGTGTAGATGCGCGAGTAAAGTTCTATAGGCCCCTCAACATGCAGATATTATTGAATAGCTCACGTGTAAATAATATCATTAGGAGTGGCAGAAAATATGAAAATGTAACATTATTTCGTATTGCTTATTATTTATTCGAGTAGCCAGATCTTTGTATTCTTTTGTGGATGCACTGGATAGCAATATAGCATCACTATTACTTGTGTGCTGTCATACGCGTAGTTTTATCTTAGAAAAAAGTTGTTCTACATAATTATCTTTGTGTCAATTGTGTTCAAGAAGTGTTATGATCTTCGGGTAATACAAATAAATGAAGTTTTTTAATGAGTCATTCTGTACCTATCTATTCATATTTTCAATAACCCTGTTGGTTTTCATCATTTTTTTCTTAAGATGCGTACCTAAGTATTTAATAGAAATTTTTACGAACAGGGTGTCCATGTTTTTTTCTTTAAACTCTCTAGATTCGAGTGTCAAACTTCTAACCTTATAAGAATATTTAAAAAACCAAATACAGCGTTCTATATCACTTGAAAATTCTGGTCTCAACATACTATTACGACACTCGCCAAGAAAATTATAAAGGAAAAATTCCTTATCTTCATAGGTAGGTAGATAAAAAAGGATTGGAAATTTGTTATTCAAGTAGACGATGATTATTTTCGATTGAGGTTGAAAAACAGTAAGATTGAAAAAAATAATGGATACAATAAAATAATACGATACGATACGATACGATAAAAATAATGGATACATTGGTTGAAGGTTAAAAAACGAGCTGGAATGCTAAGTGTTGTTAGGAACAGTATTTATTATTGCACAGTAACTGAGTGAATAGCGTGTAACTGCTAAGCAAATATCAATTCTTTACAAATCAGTCGTACTAAAAAAATGTCAAAACTATGGAAAAACAACGCACTGAACAACCAAGACGAGCCGTATCAAAACCGAGTGAAACACACATTACAAAGTCGTGGTCAGCGGGAAGAGTCAGTGATCAGGCAGAGGTCGAAATAATAAAGATGTTTTGTAGTTCCAACGAACCTTTAAAACTGAGACAATAAAATGATCGCAGGGGAAGTATCGAAATCAAGAGCGAAAACGGAGAATAACAACGAACGGTGTACTTAACCTTACTTAGAGTAACCTCTATCCATGTTATAACCACGTAGTGCGCATGCGTGCAAATGGTCTATTGGGTTCTTACGATGCCGAAATATGGATGAAATATTCTGTGATCTGGCGCCATGATATATTAAATTAACGTATTAAATATTAATCAAATTAAATTAATGGTATTGTACACATGCGAAATCAAGCCCACAAATAGAAGGACGAACTCTCACTCATGTTAACGTTGATCGTGATTGAGAGTGAACTCTCACTCATGTAATACCTCGATTTTCAAACAATGAATCGAGCCTAAGCTAATTGCAGACTATAGCTTGCTAATATTTTCAACCGACTTCAAAAACATGAGGTTACTGAAGTTGACTTGCAGAGTTATTTAAGTAACTGTTGTTTTTATGCTCTCGCATATTTCTTTTTTTTACAGCGTTGGAGAACATTAGGCCGAGTTTTTCTCCCAGTCAACTCAACACCAGGATTTATTAAAACGATTGAAAAAAAAAGTATTTTTCTGAATCCCATTTGAAGAGGAAGCTATAAATAACCCGCAGTGCAATAATTATTCTATTGGATCTATTGAATCTCTGCCAAGGGCTTCGCCAACACTTCTTTGTCATCTTAGCAAAGACTGAACTGTCAGACCGAACATGCCTTGGAGGTTCTGTAAAGTGCTGTATAAAATAGAAATTTAGATGTCCGGGGGTTGTGAGGTGGAGAAAAACCAGGCGACTCATTCTCCAATTCTTTATTAGCTGGCCGAGCACTTTCGCCCATTCGGGCATCCTCAGGGCGACGTAGAGCCATAGGGTCCACAGCCCAAATAGAAATTTTGGTAAAAATTTCTTTGACCTAGCTCGGATGATAGCAAAGGTTCCGCTGCTCATCAAAAGCAAATATACCTAGGTACAGGCAGCTCTTCATTAAAGGAAATATACCCGTAGGCGCAAGGCGTTGCGAAATTTCGACAAACAAAAAATTCGCTTGAATGTGCATAAATTACTTATCTACCTCGCTCCCGAGACAAGGACAATAAGGAAGTACGAGGGGAATCTGCGAAAGATGTAACTGAAGGACTTCGAAACGTATTGTGATTGAACGATAGCGTGGTGAGAAGGTATAACTGTCCACTACACAGCTCATTTGACTACGTATCTACCTTTTAGTCGAAAGCTGTTTTGGTACAGCACCTACGACCATGCAACGGAGAAGAAAGCTCTTGAAACTCAAGCTGTGAAGGATTGGCGCATATTTCCCACGAATTGTCGCAATAACGTGAGCAATCGGCCGCGGCGCGGACGCCGACTGAGCTTACAGTTTTTTTTATGATTCAATGCTAAACATCAGGGAAAACGAGTTGAATCGGGCGTCCTGTTTTACCGATTTCAAACGACGTCCCGATTCGCCGGGTTTCAATGCGGCGAAAAGAATTTCGAGTCGAGTAGCGAGTTCGAATCTGAAGTCTCTGAAGAGGACAATTATTCAAGCAAGAGCTTTTTCGCTGTCGTAATCAAACAGGCAATCTTAGCATTGGTTAAAGAAGATATGAATAGACCATTTGCACGCATGCGCACTACGTGGTTATAACATGGATAGAGGTTACTCTAAGTAAGGTTAAGTACACCGTTCGTTGTTATTCTCCGTTTTCGCTCTTGATTTCGATACTTCCCCTGCGATCATTTTATTGTCTCAGTTTTAAAGGTTCGTTGGAACTACAAAACATCTTTATTATTTCGACCTCTGCCTGATCACTGACTCTTCCCGCTGACCACGACTTTGTAATGTGTGTTTCACTCGGTTTTGATACGGCTCGTCTTGGTTGTTCAGTGCGTTGTTTTTCCATAGTTTTGACATTTTTTTAGTACGACTGATTTGTAAAGAATTGATATTTGCTTAGCAGTTACACGCTATTCACTCAGTTACTGTGCAATAATAAATACTGTTCCTAACAACACTTAGCATTCCAGCTCGTTTTTTAACCTTCAACCAATGTATCCATTATTTTTATCGTATCGTATCGTATCGTATTATTTTATTGTATCCATTATTTTTTTCAATCTTACTGTTTTTCAACCTCAATCGAAAATAATCATCGTCTACTTGAATAACAAATTTCCAATCCTTTTTTATCTACCTACCTATGAAGATAAGGAATTTTTCCTTTATAATTTTCTTGGCGAGTGTCGTAATAGTATGTTGAGACCAGAATTTTCAAGTGATATAGAACGCTGTATTTGGTTTTTTAAATATTCTTATAAGGTTAGAAGTTTGACACTCGAATCTAGAGAGTTTAAAGAAAAAAACATGGACACCCTGTTCGTAAAAATTTCTATTAAATACTTAGGTACGCATCTTAAGAAAAAAATGATGAAAACCAACAGGGTTATTGAAAATATGAATAGATAGGTACAGAATGACTCATTAAAAAACTTCATTTATTTGTATTACCCGAAGATCATAACACTTCTTGAACACAATTGACACAAAGATAATTATGTAGAACAACTTTTTTCTAAGATAAAACTACGCGTATGACAGCACACAAGTAATAGTGATGCTATATTGCTATCCAGTGCATCCACAAAAGAATACAAAGATCTGGCTACTCGAATAAATAATAAGCAATACGAAATAATGTTACATTTTCATATTTTCTGCCACTCCTAATGATATTATTTACACGTGAGCTATTCAATAATATCTGCATGTTGAGGGGCCTATAGAACTTTACTCGCGCATCTACACAGTATGCCTCCGTTGAATATGATTGTTCCAGACACCGTAGCTGCAATGCGGCATGATTTTTTTTAGTAAAAATAAATTATTATAGAGAAAACGCGTGAAACAGAAGCGATTCCAATGCACATCGCCGTACTAAAACGAAGTAAACAGTGAAGGCAATGTACTTAACCTAACTACCCGGTAACCAAAAACTTGACGTGAACGCAACGCGAATTTTTCGTTGCAAATGGTCTATTGAAAGACCAGCTCAGGCGAACTGAATGATTCCACTGGTGGACCTGAAGTGAACAGAATCGGGTTGACGCGTTTTGTGCCCGTGATGACTTCATACTGACCTATTCAAGTGCTCCAGAAGAGATTGATGATTGTGTTGAACAGAAATTGTTGCTAAATGAAGCGGTTAACTGCTGGCAAGGTGGTTTCGAATATTTACATTTCGCTTGGGAAATCCATCCTGAATTTCGGATCTAAATTTCACTGAATGGATAATTTCCTAGTATGAACAAATGAACATTATCTATAAAAATTCCCCTGAATAATAAAACTTATAAAAATTAAAACTTATAAAAACGTACGAATACCGATTACTTCTTCAAAAGCAGGTTTTAGGGTTAAGTCATAATATTATGTTTATTTTTCTGTTTGGTGGTAAGTAGATACCGAATCAAAAAAAATTCCAAATCGAATTTTATTTAAATTTTTCCAAGTACCTGTACTTACCAAGAAAACCCAGCTCTTAGCTAATAGCTGCGTACAATAAAAAGGACAATTTTTTACTAACTCGCCTCCTTTCTTAATTCATTATACATCTAACTATATAAAATTATGTTTTACCCAAACGTCCTCGCCATCCAGTACAGGCTGATAAACCGGGAACAAACTCCGACTCTCAATGAGCACAAAGCCATTCCCCGAATCCGGTAAACCAATTATTGTCCGAGCGAGAACTGAATTATATCGAGCATCGTAAATGTGCGGTATGGTTTTATGCATCTAAATAATGCGCCCAACTTGCGGCTTCGCTATCGACATGGATATCACGTCATCTCCAACACATCCTTACATATTCTTCCTTATTCCCGTAATAATAAACATTATGTCACACGCATGCCCTCCCGTCCGATCCCACATTCCCACAATAGGCTCATCGATCCTGCATCCTCGTTCTTCGTCTGAGCCAGTTTGCGAATTCTCCCATCCATGTTCTTCAGTGCAACTTGACAACGTTCTAGAACACTTCTAGAATACTGAAGGCTAACCTCATTACTCTACTGTAGGCCATCTTTGGGTAACATTAGTTAATATTGAGATTTCCATAAAGGAAGACGATGTTAGTTCCCATATTCAGACAACCGGTTCTTTTTTCTTTTTAGCTGAAAGGAAGAAATTATATTTCTAGACCGATGAACGAGGAGGGGATATTATAAAAATGCAAAATGAAAGTTTTCGGGATGCATTTTAAACAATTCAGGTTAGATGTATTCCGTTTCTTTCTGGAAACTTGGAAGAATTCAATTATAGGTACCGTTGTACGCCAACTTTTGATTTAATGGATTCATCTTAAGCTACAGTTACCTCTTGGCAGGCGAGTTATGAAGAGAATGAGTCCTGACATTCAGTACAGGAACAATTTTAATCATCCAGCTTTACAATAAATTCTATTAAACGAAAAAGTACAAGAATTTGTTCGTTGATAGATTTTATCCGGAGCTAGAGCTGCCCGAAGAGAAAGTCAAAAATCCTTGAGTATACGATTGATTGAGAAACTGGGAATAGCTAGGTAATCAAATTTTGGTCATAGTGCCGTTCAATTGAGAGAACTTCATCGGCTGGAAAAGTCTTCTTTTGTTTTAATTAGGCCTCTGTTCAAATTTTATTGCGTTTTGAAATTTTATGACCCTGTTTTTCGCATTTTTTCGCATGTTTTTCACCAATAACTTTTGAACCGACCACTTTTACATAGGTATATTACTCAGAAGCGAGAAAGAGCTATCAAAATCCCACAATTTGGTGTATTTAATTATATTTTTATGTTATGTCCCCGCGGAGCTATTCGCGATCAAAGAAATGCCAAAACACGTTTTTTGACATAAAGAGGAATATATTATTATCTCGAGAGCTATTATTTACGCTAGCCTTTTTCTTATTTTTTATCGATTCTACGTTAAATTTCCTTCATTTTCTTCCACAGCACCTAATCTGTCCCATCTCGGGAACGTGACGGAAAAAATCCCAAAGTTGAAACTTCAAAAGTATGAAAATCTAAAAAAATTCAAAAAATATTAATAATCGTTCGAATTGGATTTTTTCACTTTAAATTCGAATTTTACGTCTAATTTACTGTAAGAATCATCAATTAATCAAATTTGATCCTTACTGTAAGTATTTGCAACGGATTTTCTAAGTTGAAAAACGTAGGAGTGGCGTAGTATTAAACATGGAAAAACTGATAGTTGTCGTCAAATTTCCGCCGTTTTGACGTCATATTCGGATTCAGCATTAAATTTCCTATAAGAATAGCTTTCAAAATCGCTTTAAAACGAAAATTTAATTTTTCACTGCCAGCGGAGCTCGGAATTACGGCCGGCGAATAACTCGATTTACGGAAAATAATTTCTCTGGCGCTGTTTAAATTTTTTTCGCCAAATTTTTTGCTATGTACGTGTGTAAGGCGTTCAAATGAAGACTCCTGCATAATAAAACAATTGAATCGCATTTATTTTGACCCCGAAAATCACGGTTTAAGTCCAATTTTCGAGCTTTCAAAAACTGATTTTTTTGGACCATTTGCAGATTTTTCCGAGAAATAAAAAAAATCACAAAAATACATCTCGGTAAGACACAACTTTCCTAAAAATTTCAGATTTTTATCTGTAATAAAAGACGAGTAAAAAATCGTTAACTGTTCGGTTGAAAAAAATCGCAGAGGTGCCCCTTGGATTTTTCGCGAAAATTTTTTTGAAATAGATTTCGCTCAAATTCAGCACAATGATAGTTGATGATGTGTATATCAATAATATATAGTTCATTCTTTGTTTCTTTCGCACTAAATAGATGAAAATAACGTTTAAAGTTGAAAAATGTCATGTTTTTGCGTATAGTCTATTAATATTGTTGAATAACGCAAAAACGGTTGACAAATGGATAGGTACATTACATTAGGAAAATGTGGACAGTTAAATTACCCATCTTTTGGTATATTCAAACATCTGAATTGGCGACTTTTTGTTTGAGTTATCCACTGTGCAAGTTACAAATCTTGGAAAACTTACAGTTATTTTTCTTCTCCATTTTTTTTTTTTTTGTAGGTTGAGGGGGAGAAAAACGAGGCGACCTCTTCTCCATTCTTTTTTATTATTCAGCCGAGTACTTTCGCCCGTTCGGGCTTCTTCAGGGCATTATAGGACCAAGGGTACCTATGGCCTCCAAAAAAAAAATTACAGTTATTATGTCTAATTTTGCTCTTACTTCGCTCCAGTTGAAAAACACAACATGTGATAAAAGTTAGCTTCATGAACCATTATAGCGATTCGATATCATCATTAAAGAACTCGATTTGATTAACTCGCGACTGAGAGTATTCATTTTTTTCCGAATGAAAAATTTTCCGTTCCATATTTCAACGGTCGAGTACAGAAATATTGTATTCTGCATAGTATTTATTTTATCTTGCAAATGTATACGTATACAACATTTTGCTCAAAATAAAACGACCTCAACAATGTTGAATCCAATAACGAGAAAATTACTATTCAAATCGCTCTTCTTTTCGAGTAGAGCAAAGCAGAAGAGTCTTCAGGAGGAATTTCCCAACTCTTCTTAATCTCAATTGAACTGTCTGATAATACGAATGAGTAGGAGAGGTGAGTTGGAATTCTTTAGAAATGCGCCTCAGGTACCGCAAACATCAGAATATTTCGGACTTTGTCTCAGGAGATACGTCGAAACTTTATAATTCCATTGTTGAAAATCGGAAAAAAATCGTTTGAAATTGTAATTAGTTCAGAAATCTGAGTCTGTGCCAATGCAATGCGATCGATTGGCTTTGGCAATACGAAAAACGAACTCGGTCCACGATTTATTATGAATTCATGATTGTTTGTCAATAGAGTTGGCATTGGCAACGCCTTCGTCCGATGATTCCCTCAGCTCCTTTTCCTAGTCTGGAGAGCTGGGGACCTCGCGATTGCCGCCGGTATTGCAAGCCACTTAATTTCAACAACGCGCTTTTCTCAAGATAAAGATCCTTATTCCATTGGTGGCTTTGGTTAGGCTGAATTGAGTTGAAAGCATTTTCCCATCATCGCCATATCCTTAGCGAGCCCGTCACCACAACAATCTAGGGCTCCGGTCGCGATTATGTGAATTCTCTCACATAACTTACCATCAGCCGACCTCATCCTGCTCCTACTTTTCACGCAATTTCATCTTTGTAAATTATTTTTCAAATAGAAAATCAAATTATCCGACAGCGAACTGCTTGAATCGATCCGTTGTGAGGGCGTCATATTTCGAAGCGATTATAGCAATGTGCGAAAAAATATTGGAAGGAAACAATTTTTCGCTTTTAAGGGAAAATTTCGCGACAACAGACTGAGTGAAATTGAAATTTACACTTGAAATTTTTAAGAAGTTGTGCGAGGGAAACAAAACACGATCGACTCACTCTCTGCGTCGCTGGCCAAGCACTTTTGCTGATTTGGGCCACCTCAAGGCGCTGTAGACCGCCTTAATAATAAAATAAAAAAATAATAATAATAAATACATAATAATAAAAAATGAAACAATAAATAAATAATTGAGGCAATGATGTAGAAGGAGAAAGGGGAAAAATGTGGAAGGATTTCTTCAATCTCAGATTCAGCATTTTTTGACCCCTCAATCGAGGAAGGATTCAAATCTGCGGATTAACTCCTTCTGTAATCTGAAAAAGTTTTTTCTTGACGATTACAAGGGTTCATTATTAATAATAACAACACAAAAATCAGCTGTACGCCGTATAACTCCAAAAATATCAAGTTAGAAATTCAGCCTAATCAGTCAACTCTCAAAAATTTCAGTTCGTCCTAAAATCAGTTTTCACTGTGAGAATCTCCCATAAACAATCAGCTTGTGAAAGTCCGCGAAAATCAATTTAAAATCACAATAGAACTACTAATGCCTAAATAAATTTAAAAAATACCATAAATCTCATTTTTTTAAATTGACGAAATTGAGGGAATAAGAGGAAGTTCACACTAAAATCAGTTGCCTCTCAAAAATGCCCACAAAAACCAATGGAAAATGATGTTGAGATCAATAAATATCGGTTGTTTCAATGGGTATGTGTATTGGCATATTTTGGACTTAGGAGAGCCGATCCGTGCCGGTGAAATCTGTGTGTTATACTCCACACATTTAGTACCTATAGTGACTCTATCTGAATTCATCATTGAAGTAACGCGAACTTTGACTCGATATCTTGATTTTGAAAATGATAATCTATGTTTTGACCCTGTCATGGAATTCCTGGATGAATTTTTCATATCTATTTCAAAAAGTCTTCGGATATGTAACAGGTAATATACAAATCTGTTAACTTCCCTGTCGAGCGGTCCAATTTAGAAAATATGCTCTCACAGAATAAGCAAAGCATTTTATGTAGATGAAAACGCTCAATTTCCCGGTGATAAAAATATTTTTATTGGCACCGCTTTTTAAAACTTATCTATTCTTTCTTTATTTTTTTAATTTTATTTGCTACAACTGCGTGTCATCCCGCCATTATTTCTTAGATTTTTGAAATGTTCAGAAAAAACTGCGACCCCCCGCGACTTTTTACCAACGGGAGGAACTCTGGATGATCCCCAAACACAGGATCTGGACCTCTCGATCATCCTACCTCAAGCGTTGAGGCAAGTTTCCCAGCCCCAAGCGCGAGAGTGGAGGAGGTTTTCGCGTTATGCTAGTCAAAGGACCTCAAGCCAGTCAGTCCCCGTTGAGTCTTCGCGTCTACTGTCCGTGCTCCACCGTACGATTTCGGTCAACGTATCACGCAGTAAAGGACTAAATTGTAAACAACACTTTCAATTTGGTGAGTGATTTTTTTTTTTAAATCTATAGCTTTATCTACCTCAGTCGACTGAAAAAATATTTTTTAGGTTCTCATAATAATCATAGAATAAATGCCTAACGATGGATAAAAAAAGATAAACAAAATATTAGTTAGGTTATTAATTTGTGGCCAAATATAAAACAAAAATTAACGCGGCTGAGGTTAATTTTTTTCATCTTATCTAGGGTCGTTTATATACTTTCTTTTGTTTCTATACTTAAAGTTTAAATAGAACGGTTTTAAGAATTTCAATTTGAGCGGCAGAGTATTTAAAGAACATGACTGATAAAAATGATAAATTACTTTTACAATATTGATGGAGCTATATCGTACTATAAATTCAAACAATAAGTAGATAACTACAAAAAAAAACCCGCAAGTCAATATAGTGTTCTCCTCCTTTTAAAGTCGGTTAAAAAAAAAAAAAGCAAAATAAGCTGGTAAGTAAATGTGTAAAACCAACAAATAGCGCTATTTATTTTATCGTTTAATAGATCAGTTTCTTTCCTACT
Organism: Tupiocoris notatus; assembly: GCA_037159825.1. Classification (NCBI taxonomy): domain Eukaryota; kingdom Metazoa; phylum Arthropoda; class Insecta; order Hemiptera; family Miridae; genus Tupiocoris; species Tupiocoris notatus. The sequence goes on along the minus strand of JASJUZ010000448.1, from coordinate 231,317 downwards.
AGCCAAATGACAATTAGTAGAAATATTTTAGGGTTTTGACTAGGCAGTAAATTGATCAACCGTAATTTAATGCAAGATAATGTCGGTAGATACTTAGGTCACACTTAGTTTTTTCCGATTCGAGAGTTTTCAAAATTAAATTTGTAAAATAATTAATTAAGGGCGATCTCAGAATTTTTCATTTTTAAAACACAGGATTTTCCAATTTTTATTCAGAATTTTCGGAAATATCAACCAATAGTACATTGTTTTCAAAGAAACAAATAGCTGTGATTTAATATTGTCACTTAATATCTCATTTTGACCAAACACGATTATTTGGCTAGATCGCTACTTCAATTTAATTAATTCGTTTTTTAATAGTTTCCGAGAGAAAAAGTAATAACGTACAAAAAGTGGACCCAATCAAAATCTTAAAGTCCTCATTTTCCATCGAATCGCCCTAATAATCTTCATACTGACGATATTGATCCTCGTATCGGTTCATTCGCGTAAACACGCGGAGACTCGAACGCTTGGTTCGTCGGAAGTCGTTTTTTGTACCATGAGCTCGTTACGCGGTTTTTGCGGTGACCCCCTCAACAACCGCCAAGAAAACAAGACCTGCGGCCTGTTATAGGCGAATGATAATGAATTTGACTTCCTCAATCAGAAAGAAATGGAATCTTCTGAAGTGCGGCTGGTTATGGAATGGAATAAATCCAAAAAAGGGTGGTATTGTTCGTCGAATTTTTCGGTGAATAACTCCATGATCACTGTCGTTTTCATGTATCCTCTGTAACATGTCGCGGCCTATGTTTGAATTTAAGCCCAGTTATCTAATGGGTAAAATATTTCAAATATTCAACGGTTTTCACAGTTTCTTATATGCAGAGGTTCCTTTTTGGTTTATTATTAATAAACCATTGTAATCGTCCAAAAAAAATTGTCTAATCCCCTCAAAATTTGATGTTTTACTTTTCAAGGCATGTAGAATCCGAATTTCCAATAAAAAAATCTGTATGTCTGCCGTACGCCGGCAACACTTTTCCGGCCGAATCATCATGAACAGCATCAAATCAACATGAAGTAGCTCTGTAGGAGTTCAAAATAAATTAATCTGTACTTATACTTCCCAAGTAGAAACATGTCCCATACGCACCCCTGATCCCACACAGCGGAAACGCGTCTTTGGCACAATCTCGGTGAAAAGGTTGAGTCCTGTTTGAGACGTCTCAGTGACACCTTCAGTGCGACGTCTCTGAGAAACCTCCATAAGGCGCGTATCATCTAGGAAATGCTTAGTAAATGCTCAAGTGCGAAGTCTCCGAGACATCTCTAGTGAGGCTTCCAGATCAGGACCATTCCAGTTATAAGTCTTAGGTACATCTCCAGTAAGGGGCATCTCTGGGACATCTTCAACGATACATATATACATAGAAATCAAAAGTACCAAATGATAAATTTTCCACCAGCACCTATTCAACTTCGATTAAATGTATATTCCTATCGGGGAAGAAAAGACAGTGATGATGTGTCACCTGATAAGGTAGCCTAACTATCAATAATACTTGAGAACGAGCAGAAATTAGTCGTTGAAGAAATAGCAATACAATTTCCCTTTCATGAGGCCAAAAATGGCACCAGTGCAGAAAAGAAGCTCATTCTGATCAAGATATATTTTAGTACGATCTATAAGGTCAACGTGTAAAATACTTCTGAGCAGTGTAGATCAAATTTCCATTAAAAATTACTATTAATATATTTAGGATGAACTCAATCACGTTTTGCCGACCACATTCAGCGCGTCTCATTTTGCCATATTCATTTATTCGTTTTTCTTTCTGGTTATTTTCGCCTCGTCAGTTCCTAATGAACTATGCGGAAATGCTTCGGAGACTATGCCCATTTGACTGAGTCGGTAGCAATGAAGCAACGGCGACCCGAGTGAAACAGTTGCGTGCTCACGGAAATGTTCACAAAAAAAGGACTGCATCCAACGGCCGACGATTTGAGCCGGCTAATCGGCCTAGATCCAATTTATGAAAGTCCATTCGGAAATTACCGGCGCATTTCACTAGAAGTGAGCGTTAAGGGCGCTTTAAGGTACTTTTACGTAACGATGCACCGCACAGGAACACGAAAATAAATCGATCATATTCCTCGTCTTTTGGAATTCCTCGTTTATCCAGCGACATCGCCTTTAAATACGACGCGACGTATTTATTTAGTTAGTAGCCGCTATCAACGCCTCTTGAACTAATGGGACGGCCAATTTTTACTAAGCTGGAGATGTATTTAGGCGTAAATGTAGAGATGCTAAGCAACCATATTATATGTACCCCTAAATTACGCGTATCAAGAGTTGAAAGCTGCATTCTTCGGATTTCGGTTTTAGTCTCTCAGATAATAATCAACAACAATTTCTCATGAGAGACCAAGTAGACCCCAATCACGCTCAAATTTAATTCATTGCGGGAGGGATTAACCCTATGGACCCTATGGCTCCACGTCACCCTGAGGAAGCCCGAACGGGCGAAAGTGCTAGGCCAGCGGATAAAGAATCGGAGAATGAGTTGCCTGGTTTTTCTCCCCCGACACGCCCTGGACATATAATTAGGTTGGTAGGTGATGGGTGTTATGTATTGGTACAAATTTCTCCCTGGTAATTTACCTATCCATTTTCCCCCTACATATTTTCCCCATGTAATGTACCTATCCATTTTCCAACCGTATTTGAGGCATTCAACACTATCTGTGAAATTTACAAAAAAATCCCACTTTTCAACTTTAAAATTTTTTTTCATCCGTTTTGGGCGAAAGAAACGAAGAATGGCGTATATATTATTGATATACACATCATCAACTATCATTGTACCAAATTCGAGCAAAATCGAAGTCAAAAAATTTTTCACGAAAAAATCAAGGGGGTACCCCTGCGATTTTTTTCAACCGACCATTTAACGATTTTTTACTCCTCTCTCAATAAAGATAAAAATCTGAAATTTTCAGGAAAGTTGTGTCTTACCAAGATGTATTTTTGTGATTTTTTTTATTTCTCGGAAAAATCTGCAAGTGGTCCAAAAAAATCGGTTTTTGAAAGCTCAAAAATTGGACTTTAACCGTGATTTTCGGGGTCAAAATAAATGTGAATCAGTTATTTTGAAACACAGGAGTCTTCCTTTGAATGCCTTACACACGTACGTAGCAAAAAATTTTGTGAAAAAAATTTAAACAGCGCCACAGAAATTATTTTCCGTAAACCGAGCTCCTGACCGGCCGAAGGGTGAAAAATTATACTTTTGTTTTTAAGCGATTTTGAAAGCTAATCTTATAGGAAATTTAACGCTGAGTCTGAATTCGACGTCAAAATAACGGAAATTTGACGACAACTATCAGTTTTTTTTGTTCCAATTTTAGTGTCACACCGCTATTAGGTTTTTCAACGTTGAAAATTCATTGCAATTACTTACAAGACTGTACAATGATAATCTATTAATCATTCTTACAGAAAATTAGGCGTAGAATTTGAAATTAAAGTGAAAAATGGCAAATTGCGAAAATGGCGAGTCGTTTAATCAAATTGTTTGATTTTATTTCAACTTCAGAATTTTTCTAAAGTATGTATAAAAACCTAAACAAATACTGTTCAATACGCTTATCGTCTTTGAAGGCTGGGAAAAAAATCCATTCTCAAAAAGGGGCCGGCATGGCGATTTATGAACTTCTGCCGTCCATAGCGGGAGCAGCATCAAGAAACGTACCTCAGTCAGCTAATAGCTAGAAAAAAGGGTTGCTCGTGCCGGTTTCTGTAGAGGCAATGCTAGTAGTGGTGGTACCTTAGATCACGTTTATTAGCTCATCCTCAGCGTCAGAACGATCCGAACCGTCCGACGGTCCGACCTCCGCACTTTCACTATAGGCCCTCCGACCCTCACAACTACAACTGAAGAACGACCAACACCGAATATCTTCAACGTTCGCGAGGGCTAGGGTCAGCAGTCCGCATATTATTATTAGATTTTGCTCGTTGGATGTATGGCATTTTTATCGGCCGGGTCGACCTAGCGCCTTGATCGCCTAACACAAAAACGCCTCCAATGTGTAGCCTACAGTCATTGCCAGCTCGAAATGAACTCTCAGAGGTCAGCACATCTACGTAATTCACGACGTAGCCGACTATCAATCTCGGAAGAGAGCGATCAACGAGCTCTGGTTACATCCGACTTGAAAAAATAGATGAAGGCTGGGGAGCTAGTTTCAAATGCATAGAGGTGATTCGAAAATAGTAATAAACTTGCAATTGCAAAAAAATTGCAAATAAGTATAGATCCAGATTCATTCTTCTTCTATTCGCCGTTTACTGTGTCCTAATTTTATGTTCGCGGCTCCTTCAAATATTTTATGTCTATTATAACATTATTATAATATTTAATTATAATATATTATTATAATATTTTATGTTCAAATTAATTATCTTCCGATTCGTTTCATTAAAAGTTTTCTTCATTCTTCGCACATATTAAATTATTTTAGTAACAAAAATAAATTGGCGTAAACCGTAAAATAGGGGAAACCGCCAAGGAAAAAATGAGGAGGGAAAGAGTGCTAAAAAAGGGGAAATGCGTATGGAAAAATGAGGCGATTTTGGAAGAATTGATGTGTCATCATTTTGAAATAAAATTATATAGTAGCTAACCAAAACTCCTGTGTAAGTATCCTGTAAGTATCCAAAGTAATCCAAGAATCGTAATTTTAAATATTTTCATTCAATGAAAAAAAAAAATCAGCAGAGAATTTTTTTTTTTTCTTAATTACCTACTTAATTTAAAGTCAAATTAATCGCGTAATAAAAATCGTAATTTTAAATATTTTCATTAAATAAAAAAAAATGGAATAAATAATTTTCACCTACATTAATCCTACATCATTACCTACTTAATTTAAATTCAATTTAATCGCACAAGGATAGAGTAAGGGAGTGTCTGACGACCATTCCAACAAGTTATAGAACGATTTTTAAAGCTCCAAAAATTATTTAGTTATACAATCGTGCCAAATTTCTCAAAACTTGAGAACCATTAAAGCTATCAACCCCGTTCTGGTTTGATTCGATTCAGCGTCCAAAAATGTATTGAACATACCTTTATCTAAAATAAACCTTGGAAAATACGAATTTCCCGTTTTAAAATTCCCCCCAAAACTACTGTTTTTCAAACTATATTTACCATTATTCCCTTGGGTTTATCGACTGAAGCTCGAACTCGTATTGCACTCATTTATATGCCAACTGTCGTTGGCTTACTTCTCTGATGTGTGGTTGGGGAGGAAAAATTCGAGGCAACTTCTGTTCTACCTAGATCTTCATGACCTTAAGCAGCTTGTGAATTCCTATCTACAGCCAGGCTATCGAGCATAAATATCCATGTCTGGAATCTTGTGGGTGTCATCTTGGCCAAGGCCTTGGCTGTAGCTAAATGCTACTACAACGCCCTGAAAACCCCCGAACGGGCGAAAACCCGGAACACAATGCGACACTAACAGTACACACTTCTCTCATTCTTTCTCTGTTCATTTTATCATTCATAATTAATTCATTTATTAAATAGTCGTATAGACATTCACTAGGCGAAGACATTCCCTTTGAAATATAATGGACAGTTGAGTGGTAATATTTTCATTCTGTAAGAAGCTCGGTGTATTTATTAATATTTTGAAATTCAATTTCGTGACTCAATGACTTCAATTTCGTGACTACCCTTATCTCCCCTGTGTCGCCTAGAACTAGGCTGAACCAAATAAGTTTTTCAAAGGGTTACTACCTTCGGTTGAGTCAATCAACTGTTTCTCTAAACTACGCGAAGATCTCTTTGGACTAAAAACCTGAATCGAATGGACTACAAACATTTTTCGATATGGAGGTCGCTACCTGCATCGACAAACCGCAGTGAACTTTGATTCGAGGCTTGTAGCTCTTGTATCCTGATTTTCCTACAACCTTCCATCGTCCGAGAGATTTAGCTTATATTCCTCTGGTTTTGGTTTATTGTTTAATAATATGGGTTTATTATAACACTAAACCATTGTAATCGTCCAAGAAAATTTTCTAAACCCCCTCAACACTTCTCCGGCCAAACTATATGTTCTTGAAATTTTCATCAAAAATCAATTTCGGTCCCACGGCGGCCCAATTCTTGAACCGCAAGGCTAGCTCAATTTCAAGGGTACTTTTGGGGGGTTTTTAGGGGGAGAAAATTCATATTTTCCAAGGGTTTTCCAGAAAAATTTGTATTTGGTATCAATTTCTGTAGATTTTTGGACGCTGAATCGAATGAGACCATCGCGGGGTCGATAGCTTTATTGGTTCTCGAGTTATCGCAGCTTTTGTGTCGAATTTGGGAGATTTTCAGACATTGGACATGAGGGTATAACTCGAGAGTTCTTTTGGAGCTATAAAAATCAATTCTATATGCATTGGAGTGGCCGTCAAACACGCTCTCCAGCTGTTCCGTTAGGCAAAATTTTAGCTTTTAATTAGGAAATTGAGAAAAATAAAAATTATTAAAATTAAAATAATTACCATTACATAATATAGTTACCAATCTGTTTTTCATCGGTGGGAACGTTCACAAATGTTCGGAATAATTACAATCACAAATGATTACAATATTTCTTAAATCATTATTGAAGTGAAGGAATAATAAACCACTATACAATCATTTGCAGTGTTTTTTTGTGTTATTTTCCAAGTTGAATAAAACCGAGAACAAAGAATAAATTACCGATATTCGCTTTTTCTCTCATTTACATCTTTTCTTCTGCCCACATCTTGGCGAGGATTCGAAAATATTTTCCATTCGTTTGTTTCAGTTTGCTACTGAATTGTTTTTCTCCACCATAATCTTCTCTTTTCATGTTTCCGATGGTTTCAATCGTCATTTGATCAATCAAAATGTCCGAATACTAACATCGATCAATTTATTTTCGATTGCTAGACGAATTCCGCATTTGCTCTCCCTTTCGACGGTGGTATAATTTGATTTTTCGCCAGGTCACCGCATAACAAGGAAGCGCGTGCTTTGTGCTCGTGTCATTTCGGTTCATAACGCGATCTAACAAGATGACTGACACAGATTGAGAAGCCTGTGTGGGACTTGTTAGTCCGCGTTATGTCTATGCTGAATTTAAACGCCATTTCTACCTAACCCTTTATGAGAAAGGAGGTAATGCGCATACTCGTTCCTGGTTGAACATCATTGTTGTACAACTATGATTTTTATAGCATAGAGCTCATAGTACAATCGAGCTTATAGTCATGCGCTTCAGTTTGGAGTTTCTCGGTCTTTCGAGCATATATGACAGTTTTCTTCATTCAACACTATGACTAATCGAGCTTATACAGCTTAAATTCGTCAAATACCATAGGGGGAAAAAACAGAATTAAATTCAGAAATTTGCTGGTATTTATCTTAGGAAATATTTTTTAACGGCACTAGTTGCGCAGTAATTTCCATCTTCGATATCATCATGGCCTTTGAACTTTATTTTCTGTGAGGAATTCAACTTTCTTTATATTCAGGTCGAAGCAAAACGCTCTACTTCCAACAGTTCGTCCCAATACTGTCTACATTAATTTTCCGATCTTACAGGCTCCCTTTTCAATTAAATTAGTTTCAATTTCCCCTACTTATAGAGTGTTGCAAAAAGAGCCAAATGCGAAAGAAATCGCTTTGCTTGGATCATTTTTACGTCGCGGCGTGTGTGACCTGAAAAATTGTAATTTCGGACATGGAAAGTTTCGGAATTATACAGATTAATTCAACCAGCATTAATAAAAAAGCGCGGTACTTTCATTATTTGACTTGGTCGCTCAACTGATTCAGGCGTATTTTTGTTACTTTAACGCATTATTCGTAAATTTCATGATCGAGCTGACTCCTTGATTATTTCCAGTATTCCTTTCAAACGACCTGAATAATGTTCGTGTTGATGTCGGAGGAGAAAATTATATATCATAAAGCGTCTAGGACGGTCGCAGCGCGTGCAATGTGGCACCGAAACACACATCATGTGAAGACATGGTGTAGAATGCAATGGAGACATTAAGTAGCCAGTCACACGAATACTGTTCTAGTGCCATCAGCGTGTTTCTTCGGCCTATTCGGAGCAATCGTAGAGGCGAGGGTCGAAATGCTACGAAAGACCTTGCAACTCCATGAGGGGAGAATCCTTCATTTTTTACAGCGTGAGAAAGTGAAGGGGATTAAGGCGAAGGAGATCTTCTTCCCTATTGCCAGGGATAATATTCTACGAATCCGGAAATTATTTTAATGCCACAATATATTAGAACCGACTTATTGAATTCGATTAGGTACAATACTTAGTTTCGTTATCCATATTATTAAATTGCTATATTATTATTAAAAGTTAATTAATTTAAAATATTATTTTTTAAAACTGTGTTTCAACACAGCACAAAATATGATGTACTATGTTATGTTATTTTTGAGAGGTTTTGAGGTGGGAAAAAAATATATACCAAAAGAATTTTGTAACATAGGTACTATCTTATGTTTGATATCAATTGTGTAGATTTTTTGGCGAATAAACAACAGCGGTTGGACAGCTCCAATCGTTCTCGAGTTATCGCAGCTTTTTTGCGTAATTTTTGAAATTTTTACAAATTTGGCCTGATGGTAAATTTTAATTATTTGTGGAGCTATAAAATCGTTCTATGCTCGACAGAATGTTCATCAAACACTCTCCCAAGTTGTATTCTTAGTATTTAAAATTACGTTTTCACTTACGCGTTCTCCCTAACAGAGTTACCGCTATTTCGTAACGTTACAATATTTTGTAGAAATGTTCACAAATTGCCAAGAAGTTTACTACAAGTCAGTGATTTTCTTTGATCATAATTAAAACTGAGGAACAAATCGCTATAATAAACTGAGTAATAATAAACTAGAATAATAAAATCGATCGTTTTCAGCGTTTTTTTCCAAGCAATTTATCAAAAATATATTTATGCAAATTTTCGCGAAAAATTTCCGTCAAGGGTGTCTCAAAATTTATCAGCTGGACACCTCAACTTATCCGACAAAATAGAAATTTTCTTAATAATCTGATTCTATATGGGCAAACAACTCAGGTTCTTAACATTTGAGGTCTCTCGTTTATAGATTTTTCTTCTTCACGTTTCAACGTGCCCTCGTCTCTGTTTACTCAGTCCTGCGACTTCTTGTCTATTGTCTAAAGACTTGTTATATCACGTAGAGCGGCGTTAAGTTTGCCAGGGAATCTGGAACATCCCGCCAGATCCCATAGCCTACGTCCCACGAAACGGGGGGAGTGCATGAGAACTAAGGTTTTTCTTACCGGGAGTGGTAAGATTGCAGCTGCAACGTCGCATCGACAGAGAACGAAGTGCAAAGCGGTTCGAATAACTACCGATCCTATAAAGGCAATAAATTTTCTACAAGTTTTGACTCGGTGGTTACTGTTGGATTTATTTCATTTAACCACAAATTTAAGGGAAAACTGATAGAATAATGATGATAATGATGATAGAATGATAGATAATGATGATAGAATAATTTCAAAATGTTACCCTTTGAAAAGATAGAATCAGAATAGAGATAGAATAGACGTAGTATAATCATGCTACATTTTATTTATTTATTAATTTTTTTTTATTTCTCGGCTCCTCACTCACTTATTTGATTTACTTAAATTCATATAAAAAAAAGAACCATTTTTCAAGCCAGAAAACCAAAAAAAAAAATACGGAGAGTGAGCCAAACAATAAAAATCTCGTGTCATCTACGAACATTTGAAAACCTTGAACGTTCAAAAATATTTATTGTTACGGACTGTAAAAATGGAAACAGAATAGAAAATTGAACGCTCTTATTTCGGGATTACTCCGTGTTAATCAAAATTCAATAGCGCCTAATATCGAACATTTACGGCGAGAAAAAAATGACAAAATTCATTTACTACGTGAAAAAAAAATCATAAAGCGAGCAGAAAAATTATTTTGGTATATTATGAAACGAACTTTTCGCGAAAAGAGAACACGCCGTAAAATCAACGGCAACGAGGTTTAGACTGAGCGAAATATTCGCAATCCTGCAACCGCAATTTACACGTAATCGAAGTCTTCTTCCTAGCCGCGGGTTCAACAACGGAAGTTTCAATCTTGACCGACGCAACCGTCGAAATTGGTCGGCAATGAGTGAAAGGTAAAGCAAATCTCTCCACGTTTGTTCTGTTTGCGATGAATGTGACCGACAGCTCCCAGTCTTCACCAGTTGGTCTGTCTGAATGGTTTTTGTATCAGCCCTAGCGCCAGTCTTCTTTTATTCCCATAGAATTGCCTCTTTTTTTCTTCTCTTGTGCATTCCAAACGACGGATGCGTCGCGAATTGTTTCCATTTACTTCACTTTCCTCAGCCCATCGTCATTGCTTTTTTAGGATAGTCGACCAGCTAAGATCCTAGTGTAGTCTAATTTGAGCCTGTGTGATGAGCAGAAATTTCAATGTGGCCATTGTCGGTTAACTTTCATATCAGCCAATTATAAAGACGATTTCGGTTTTTATCAATAACAACTGAGTCGAGTGCTACCGAATATTTTGGCAACTTTGATGGTCCTCGAGTTATCGCAGATTCTGTGTAGAATTTTCGATATTTTGAGAAGTTATGAAGAGAGAAGTTGAGATGTGAGGATTTATGAAACTATCAAACCACGCACGCTCACTCTCTCCACGCGAGCGCTAGTCAAATTCTCTCTTAATTAGGCAATCAAAGTAATGGAATTAATTTAAATTACGATATTTGCCTCAGCAAATAAATAGAGCGTTATTTAATTGAATAGCGTAGCTTTTGAAGTTAAAATATCTTCAATTTTCTGGAAAAAAATATTTCTAAAATATACTGAATGAAAAACTGATCATAAATCGTAGTCAAGATGTGACTTAACGTCATTTTCGGCGCTAAATCTGTAGAAATAGGTCTCAAAAATATAAAACATCGCCAATATACGAGGTTAAAAAATACGAAAACTGGATTTTCATTGAACGCTCACGGGCGAGATAGGTAGTTCTTTGTTACCGTCTTTGTGTACTCTGATGCGGATCTCATGTCAAAAGCTATCCCAAGAGAGAAATTAATTTCCCCTCGGAAAACCCTTGGTCGATTTTAAGAAGAAGCAATTGAAACAGGCGAGGTTCAAAATTGCGACGAAAGTCTAGACACCAGCTGTTACGGATATAGCAAATTGCAAGGTCGCGCCAAATCGACCAATCACGTTGCATCAGGACATGATCCGCTGCCATTATCTGCAATAACATCATCAATCACGCACCAACCGTCGAACCTCTCACGTTTTTCCAATCGGACTGTTGAAAAATCTAGAGGCAGGAGGACTGGCTTTATAATTTCGCGTGAAAAGCTAAATAAAAGGCTGCAAAGTTTTTTTTTAATTTAATTTTTTTTTTTTTTTTTTAATTTAAACATGTGTTTTTATTCTTAATTCTACATTTCATTTTTCTTCTCCAGGTGGTCGTATTGCTTCTTTCTGCAGGTTGAGGGGGAGAATAACGAGACGACCTCTTCTCCATTTTTTTTTCTTTTTATTTCGCCGAGTACTTTTTATTTCGCCGAGTACTTTCGCCCGTTCGATCATGAAGAAGCTCGAGCGAGCGAAAGTACTCGGCGAAATAAAAAGAAAAAAAATGGAGAAGAGGTCGTCTCGTTATTCTCCCCCTCAACATACATTTTACATCACACACATAAATGAATCATTAGTTTCTTACATTTTTACATTTTAAATTGAAATTAGAATGCATGATCAGTCCCTCGGACGTAGAAATCTCTTTCACTCTACACAACTAATTAAATTTCTGTTTTAATCGTTTTTCATCGTCTTATACGTTATTTACAGTGAAAGATTTTCGTGAGCACAAAAATTGAATTTTCGGTTTAATTTTTGCGTTCAGATGGTCCAACAATAAGTATAGTTATGTATACTTCATACGTAATTGCTTAATTCATTTTATAAAAACTAAATGTTTAATTTGGAACCTACAATTTGGAACTTATGATTTTTCGATACCCTTTCCCAGAAAATTCCTCCAATCCGCTTCACGAAAAAGTATTTAGCCAGTCGTGAAAATGTAGCAATGGACGTTGAATTAATCCTTCTTTTACTTATATTTCGAACGTCTCATGAAAACTTAGATTCGCGTTCCTTCCCTGGGAATCATGAATACCTAATATTATTGTGAAGCTTCTCAGTGTCGATTGTGTATAGTCGAAAACGGTAAGGACATATTCGGGAAGGTTGATGGAGAAAATGTTCGGGTAGATCGTGGAATTCTTCATCCGATAATTACCCGTAGATTGACCAATCCGTCGTCCTCGCCATATCCATCATCATATCAACTGTTACTGAAGCTCAAGTGGCCTCAGTCCTAGATTAGGCAACTTATCCCTTCCATAGCGTGGGAGGATCCTACACGTTATTAATGAGCTGAGTAATCGCTTCGGGAAATCAGCGCGATAATCAGACACATTTTTCCTACATTTTCCTCAAGACCGTTCACACATTTATGTCAAAAAATATTCGTCGACTTTGGGAAAAAACGGGGAAGGCGGAGATTTTATAATATTTACATACCTTCCCACTGTTTCATGTTGCACGTTGATCTAAGAAGGCGATCCAGTTTCACCACGTCTGAGCACATTAGTATGTGCTAATTTGATGCAATTTGGTCATGATCTTTGGCTGATATGAAGGAGAAGTTCAAACAGCTATGCTCTTATCGTTTGACCGTTTCAGTTTAGAGCAGTTTTATTTACAAGAGAGCAGAGAGTTCCGTATGGAACTGCACAGCGAAAAATGATTGATGCAAAAATGGGCAAATGGGGTAAGGAGAGGTATTGAATTGATAGAAAGGAAATAGAGGTGTCTCAAAATTTGAAGCCATTGACAGTCCCCGGATTGTAGTTTTCGACTTTAAAAATTCGAGCCGCAAAAAACGTCGTTTTTCGAGCCGAGAAAAAAAATTGCTTTCAGGAGTTCTGTCTATTTTTGTCAATGTAGCAGTTGAAATAGTTGATTTTTCATTTAGTAAATGATTTGCAAATTGTCGACGGATAAATTTCCACGATTTTTCTCATTAGGATAGGCTCCAATATCGAGTTACAGCGCTCCCAAGTCGAAAGTTCAAAAAATCTATACGAAAAAACGCTTTTGACCAGGCAAGAAGAAGATAAAATTAATATCTTACCAAATTAGGCTGAAAATGATATGGTGAAAAAGCCGATTTTATTTTACGTAGCTTGAAATTGGCTATGAAACACACTACAAAGCTACACATATAATCTTCCACAGCAGCTGAAAATATTGAGTGCAATATATGGGTCATGCTATGGTCAGGAATACCTGAAGAAATTCATTCCCCTAATTTTCGCGCCGCTGACTCTGATTTTTGGTTAGTTACCTACTTTTGGTAACGTAGGGTAAAACCGCCCGTAGACGGCAGCTGATTCATATTAATAGGAGTCGAGGAGGGTCTAGAAAGTTTTTCCGAATCGCGAATACATCACACAGATAATTGGGCTTGACCGTAAATTAACAAATACAAACAAAAATTCTAGAAATAATCCCTGCGAGAAAGCTAAAGCTCGACGTTTTTCAGTAGCGACGACTTTCCGCTGCTATTGAATTATTTAATCCCCAAACGATTAATTTTATATTTTATTTATCAGTAGAGAGTTCTTCTCGATATTCAGTATTGCCTTTCTATTTATTGTTAGTATAAAAACCCCGTTTCCGATGTTGCTAGGACGAATTACGCCACTTGATACAACGTTCAGTGGAAGGTCATAGAACAATAGGCCGACGGGAAACGTAGACATTCCTAGGAATGAGCAACTGTACTCCAAGATGCGATGTCTTCGCATGTTCCATCAGTCGATAAGTTCTAGGTTGGTACTGTAGTTTTTCTTAGTCGTTTGCCCCGGTGGACCAGATCTTTCGACGATGAGATATCGGTCGCCGCGGTCCAGTAGCCACGACAATGAATTCCAGTACTTAGTACACGCGAAGAAAAGAAGATGATCCTATCGGTCAGTTGGGGGATCTCCCGTTGTTCTCGTTGCTCGTCGTGTCTGGTTGCCCAATTTTGAAAAAACGACGCAACTTCGTCGTCCATTCTTAAGGGGTTTTCTTACCTGGTTGTTCTTACTTTCGATTCTTTGTGCAACGAACACCGAAAACCAGACCCGGCCCGAGGGCCGTGCGCCCACACAGGGCGCCAAGTGTTAGGGGCTAATTTTTCCTGAAAAATAAAAATTAAATAGCGATGCCGATAAATTAATTAAATCATGGAAATATTTCAAGCTATTTATTCACTTATGATGGATTGGCAATATTTTAAGAGAGAGCAAGTTAACTTTTTTCAACTTAACCTATATAACATAAAAAATATACAATGTCATGTCTTAATTTAATACCTTACAAGGCCTAACACTTGAAATATTTTCAAAGTTCAACAAATCAACATTGTTATTTTTAAGTTTAATCCATTTTCAATATGTCAATGTTCATTTTCAAGTTCAATTCTTATTTAATTGAAACTATTTTTTTTTTAATTATTTCTCAATATAAATAACCAATAGTTATCAAAAATATTATTCTCAAAACTGTATCCAAGTCTTGTAATAAAATCCAATTGTATAACTTGTACACTTAAGTCCAAATAAACATTTTGTGATTAAATACTGCCCTATTTTTACAACCATGATTTTCCTATCAAGTAGAACTTTTCAAAATTAATTCCCTCTCGGGAGGGGAGGGGGGGTACAACAATAATTTGCACAGGTGAAAAATTACCCACGGGCCGGCTCTGCCGAAAACCTCAGGAAGAGAGTCAAATGATTTGGTCGAGTTGTAGATTGACCGATTTGACTCAACTCGGTCGTTTTCGTGTTTGAACTGCTGAACTCATTTTTCTCCCTAGTATAAATCGATTGCTATTGTAAAGGCCAACAACCGCTGAGCAAATTCTGACTTTTGACCAATTGTGGGATAAATTTGAAGTTGAAAGTGAAGCTGGGCCTAATGAGCTATTTGCATCGAACTTTTTTATTTCGAAAAAAAAAAATGCCACGGGGATAACGGAATGATGGCTCAAAGGCTTGAAACAGCATTTGTAAAAATTACAGATTCTAGTGACGTTTTCGAGATAGAAAAAAGCTTGGAGCATCAGATGATGGGGGATTATTTTCAGAAATGAACAGGCTATAGTATTTTTGCAGCAGTGAGGAATATTGCTTTATACATCGAGATGTCGCTGCTCTTTTTCAAGGAGATGGAGTACCTAAGCATAAATGTGACCATTTGTGTGTGAAACCCAAGATCATTAATGATTTTTTTTAAATGTCATACAGTACATTTTGGAACCAATCTCTTGTATTTAAATATAATAATAAATAACCGCTAAATTGACCGTTTTAACATTGAAATATATCACAGTTCAATATTGTCCAACTAGTCGTCTACTTTTATTATCCTAATATAATTACAGCATTATGAAAGTGACCGCCAATGTCCTTTTAGTCCGGTTGATGTCCGTCGCTGATTGTTTGCAATGGACATTGCCAAGTTTGTAGCGTTTCAAGTCGTGTCGCTCCGCTATCATCTATTTCTTTCGAGGAAAGACGAGACGAGACGGTCAAATCTTCTTTCCGCATCTAAGCGATGTTGTTGCTTGCCCTTGGTCTTCTCAGGTCTCGCAAGCTCCTTTCTCTGTTGTTCCTGCTCTCGGATAGGCTTCTCAGTCGCAATACTATCCTCATTGTTGGACCGCTATAATTAACGTGTCCTCACACTTTGCATTACTCAACGAATGTTTCTTTCGATTCGCGCTCGTTCGCGCGACAGTCGTGGCGTTTGTTTTACCACGTTTGAATATTTACCTGTAACGAACTCGCCACCCTTTGAGAGGTGAAAATCATTGTACGAGGGTTGATCGTTTTCCGAAATATCTCGAGTACGGTTGAAACGCGAATTATTTGAAGAAGAAAAAAAAACGTGCGATGCGTTGACTTTTGTTGAAACTTTTTTTCGAGCGATTACAATGGTTTATAATTGAAACTTTATACTTTCTATTTATAGTTTCTCTCTGCTTCCATCTTCGGGTTAAAAGGCAGTTAAATTCTCTCCCTAAGTCTCAAAAACCCTCAGTAGACACCGTTAAAAATAATAATATTGAGATAGTGATTCAATGGTTTTAAAATTTTGAAGATCATAAATTTTGTTTTACATTTGAAAGTGGCAAGAACTTGGGCAGGATGTTTAATTGATGAACTTAATTGCGTTTAATTTTGGTTGGATTGCAATTGATAATGTAGGCATATCAAATGTATATTGATTTACATAATTACGTGACACAGATGAACGGAAAAAAATTGTTGTAGAATATAACTTGTCTAAAAAAACTTAAAAAAAAAACTTGCCAGCTACAGTAAAATAATTATTTAATAATTTCTATAATTTTACATACATTTAAGTCAAAAATAATGTTAGAGAGATATTAAACTCCAACGATAAACTCAGTGTTGCTCGATTGCTCAATGTCCTTTATGGTGTTGTGTGGAAAATATATACCTTCTGTTGAGTCGTCTTTTTAACAACTACTGAACTGGTTTTTGAAAATTACGTATGATTCTCTGTAATTTTCTTTTTTCCTCGCTATTTTCTCAAGATCATAAGCCAATGACACCATGTCTATTCGAATTATCGTTTGAGGTATTACGAGAGAATCGGATTTTCCTTTTATCTTTTTTCTATATTTCACTCTTTTTTCTATCTATTTCGAAACGACACTACGATTACCCAATGGTCTTATAACGGGCCATAAATATCATCCAAGTATCATAAACCTTCCAGCAATTACTAAGGCATTAAATTCTCATTAAGTTATTATAGTACCTAGTTGATTAATGCTGTCGTTTCTCTTTCAATAATAAACCAGATTATAATCGTTGGAACAACGAAATTCCAAGCCTTGGATTTTCACGAGGCTGGTAGGTAGGGACTAAATATCAAATAAAAAATTCGGTTCGCACTTGTAGAAAATTTATGTGAGACTAAGTACATGTTCAAAATGAAATAGATAAAAAATATATATCTTTCAAGAAAAGAAAAGAAGAAAAATAAATTTCATTTTTGCTTTCATTTTCGCTGTTTGTTTTTTTTTTTTTTTTTTTTTTTTTTTTTTTTTTTTTTTTTTAAGCCAAGTTACTATATTTACTATAATATAAAGTAAATATAATATTTACTATAACTAATATAATATAAGTAATTATAAGTAAATATAATATTTACTATAATTATATATTATACTATATACTACTATATACTATAATTACTATATATTTATTATACAGGTACTTACTATTGTATAGAGTCACTAAAAGAGGGGAAATTCACAAATTCCATTTTGTTTTTAAATAGAGAATAATTTTTATTAGATTTTTGGCAGCTGAATTCAAAATTACCTCAAAAGTACCTAAGTGACAACGTTATTAGGTAATGAACGTCTTATCAAAGCAAAGGACATTTGATTTAATAAACCCCAGTATTTTTTCTTCTGTCCATCGTAGGTCCACGATCGGCTGAACGTTTGCATGTCGTCGGACTCTTTGTTTCAAGGACATGTAAAAAATACATGGACAAATCTCATGTTCACTACGTCATGATCTATGTAGCAGCACTTGTTCGAAGTTAATCGTTCGCGTTGCTCAATTTGTTCGCCAAGGGTACAGGACAAAGGTCGTATTGGTCGAAGAGAAAGACCGGACAAGACGTGTTAAGACATGTTGACGAATGTGTGTGCTGGACGGCACGAAACGTCGCTTTAGCTCGACCTATCGCCAATCCCAAGACATCCGCCGTCTGTTCATCACGAGATCTTCTCGTCCAAGTCGATCACGTCTCGTACATTAGTCTTCCAAACTGTTGGGAACATCTCCGTTGATGGCATGTGATGTCTAGGACTGCCGCCAAGGACGCAAAGAACACCGTCCGAATGACCCAGTTCGAAACGTAATGGGAATACGGCATGGGAATAGATTTCATTCGCCGATTCGGTTATACTCGCTAATCTCGTCCATCGTTTAGATTGACGAGCTATTTTTCGTCGACTGGAAGCGATGGAACGTGAATTCGTAATAGTGTGTCTGAATTGGCGATTTTCACTGGAATCTGTTCTGCAATAATATTTCTCCTTTTGGTTTTTTATTCAATAATAAACGATTTTAGTCGCTCGCGGGTAACAATTTACCAACCGACCACTTAAAAATTTGATGTTTTACGTTGGCACATAAATCTGGATATCCAGTAAAAAAATTCTGTCCGTCCTTTTGGTAGAGCCTGACACTTTCGCCCCTTCGGGCATCCTCAGAGCGATATAGAACGGTTTCGTTTCTACAGCCAGGCCAAAATAAAAATGCGTTTCAGTCGCCAATGTCTCTTAACATCACCACCAGTACAAAAATAAGTCTACGACCATAAGAAGAATTTTAGGACTACCAGTTACAAAAGCGATACCTATAATAGGAGATAATATATATCGGGGAGATATTATTTTATCATTCTTCCATTCAATACTTTATTTATTCATGTGACTGACTGACTTTTATTGAACAGATAAAATTAGGACCTAGAGGTCCTCTCTTACATTCCACCTGTAACATTAAATTTTCGCAATTTTATTTATTTATTTTTTTTTTTTTTTTGTGCAGGGAATTGCAGAAAAATGTATTTGAATAGACGAGCTTAGATGCCTGCATTTATTAGGAACATATTTCTCGGAAGATAAGGGGCCTGAAAAACCTACACAGGCAACAAAAAGAGCAAAAATAGAATTTCCACAAAAAATATTCAACTAGAAAAAACACTTTTTTGTACTTTAACCTCGCTTTCTCTTTGAAATTCAAGTGCCAAAATAAATGTGATTAGTACAACTTAGAACGCTTAATTTCGGAAGTACATTGCGTTTCAATAAAGCCTAAATGTACTTATTCACATGGAAATAAACTGATGAAAATTTCAATGAATTTTTTCCGTTTTTCACCGAGATATGCATGAGTGCTTAAGTCAGTAGTTGAACCCAGGGTCAGGCGCTTGTTCGAGATGAGTCAAAATTTGCATTTTCATAAAAATACCATTATGATTGAGTCAATTTTTTCGCGCGGACTCTAACTTTCTCTCTGAAATTCGAAAGCCAAAACAATATTGAAAAGTGCTTTCAAACACTGACATTTTGGCGCAAATTTTAAGTTACCTTCACATTTCTACTGCTAAATATTAACATTACTACCAAGCATTTGAACAACAGGTGGTTTTATAATTTGACACGATTCCCGTTTCACACTCCATTCTCACAACAAAAAAAAAAATAAAAAATAAATAATTAAATAAACATATAAAAAAAATACATACATACATAGAAAAATAAATAAATTTAAAAGAAATATTGTAAGGCATTAGATTTTTATGAAATTGAACGTTTTTTCCGAAGATTTAAACAGATTTGAATTTGTATAAAAATCGATGGAGTTATTTTATGGTAATTTCAATGAATTATGGTCGAAAACACGAAAAATTATTTCAAAATTAAAAAAGCGGACTGTTAAATAGAGAAACGAAATATGTCATAGGTCACTTTTGGTCGGAAATTAGTTCTAGAACGCGCAGGCGAAGGGTAGGCCATCACACGTTACATCCTAATTCTCGGATAAGGAAAAACGCGAGAGTTTCTATCAATCCGGTTCCAACCGAAAACCGACCTGGGAGAAAGTCCATAAATCTTATGCGTCTTGATCTCGTGTAGGGGGCGTTGGATTATACTCGAGGCATACTCACCCTCCCGTTTTTCAGGCTGGGCATCAACCGGTTCATCACTGACCGAGAGATCCGCTCAGCGACCTTCACCGAAAGACGGTCGCTGCTCGGTATCTCCTTTTAACTGTTATTGTGCGATTCCGAGCGTAGAAAGTGAAGACATGGCAACATATCAGCAAGCTCCCTCATCCGAAATATTTCGGTGCCGCGTTATTTATTCCTGCTCTCGTCGATACGCAACAAAGCCGAAATGATGACAGGCTATTATGAAAATGGTTAGAGCACTAGGCTATTATTCTGCACGTAAACCTACAGATCACTGACCTACGGGAAAGCGGTAGGCCAAGGTTGGGACATCATTTTTCGAAATCGCTTTATCTCGATCGTTTTCCATCGCAAACTCTAGCAAATTGAAAAAAAAATATATATAAAAAAATATAATTTGTGTCTTGGATTATAAGATAAGTAAATAATGTTTCACAGTGTGTTTGGATCAAAGGAAAGACTTCATTGACCGAATTCTTCTCTCTGACTTAAATTTTAATTCTTGAGTTACAGAAAGTTTCTTTTATTAGATATTGCTTCTTCGTGCCAGGACACTCAAAACGTTAAATTTTTAGGGGTACAACATTTTCTTGCATTAATGAGAAATTATTGAAAACCGACCGAGATAAACGAGAAATTTCTACTTTCGTGTTCGTACAGATTCGGAACCCCGAATTATAATTTTTTTCCGTTATTCTTGTGTTTTACTGTGAGCGCATGTGTCATTCGAGCGTATCAAGCGGGACTAGAGAGTAATACGAGGCCGTGTAAATAAGCGGAGCTCGTCACGGTTGACGGGATCTTGCTGTGGCGGGTTGAGCACGCAAGAAGTGTAAAATGTGTTTTTACTTTTACATCACGAAAGGGGGATCATCTGCAACACGCTCACATACACGTCGAGACAATCGACTGAGATGAGCATGGCACTCCGAATAAGTAAACGTCGAGTAGGAGTAGCCGAGTAGGTGGGCGAGTGTTAGTAAATAGTCGAAGAAGAACTTGATTGCCGCAGTAGGTGGCAGAAGACGAGCAGAAGAAGGAGAAGGTCGTTATACCCGGTACATTACCTGGCGGCGTTCAATGAAGTAACCGGTTGATTTCTGAAGAGACGCGAAGACTTTCGCTTGCCATCTGCATCGCTGAGAAACCAGACAATTCGGGCGTAATAGAGAAGGCGTTTATGGTCACAAGTCGACGCTAAAGGGCATTTACTTTGCCTAAAGTGTCGAACCGAGTTGAAGTTAAACACGCGCATGATTTTCGAAGCGGTAACGACTTATTCCCACGTTTATTGCAAAGCGAACAATCGAGAGACAAATCGCTCCTTAGTGTCAATTTAAAAATATCTGTATGAAAAATCTATGAGAATATTTATTTCCATATTTACTTGCTATTTTAACTCATAATTTACCTTTATATGTTACCTAATAGGCACTGATAACTTTCTACAATCATTTACATATTTGCAGCACAAATTTACACCCATAGAAGCTTTCTAAATTGGAACAACCTTTTTTCGACTTTCCCATGGTTAAAAATGATTTTCGCATAAATGTTTATCTAGTGAACAAAAACGTAGCTGGGAACTGAGCCATTACATGCCCTTTTTGAATTTGATGCATTTTGAATAACTCAAAGCGAGCACTTCGCATAAATATTTTATTTATTCCATAAATATTTCATTTATTCCATAAATATTTTATTTATTCCATAAATATTTTATTTATTCCATAAATATTGTATTTATTCCATAAATATTTTATTTATTCCATAAATATTTTATTGTGACCTCGAACGACTTTTTGCAGCCGCAGAAAAAAATATTATTCTCATAAAGATAAAATGAGAATTAATAGATGATTGAGAAGAAAAAAATGCGTTTTTTTTCGCAAAAATTTTGATAAATGCTTTAAAAAGCTGAAATACGCAATTTTTAGCTCACCTTCAAATTTCTACTGCAAGAATTAATAGGATTAATTCCTCCAAAAATAAAAAAATAAAAAATGATAATATAGGTAATTAAAAAGCAAGAATAATGATAATAATAATTTTAAAAAACTTCTAAGACATTAGAAAGCTAGGAAATTTAACGCTCTTTCCAAAGAAGTAATCAGATTTGAATTTGCATGAGAATTGAGAGATTATGTATGGGCATTTCAATGAAGTAAAAGGTCGAAAACATGAAAAATATTTCAAAATTAAAAAAGTGTCATTTTAAATAGTTATAGTAGTAGTAAAAACCGTTTATTGACATATTGAAACACGGTGTTAATAATATGGAAATTAACAATATTATCAAAATCAAGAGTTCGATGGTCACAGTTGATAGCAGATAACAATGACTTCATTTCACAAAACTTGTTTTTCTTTTCCTTGTCGTCGCGTTTTTTGATGTCCAGGAGTTGTGAGGGGGAGAAAAACGAGGCGACTCATTTTCGCAGCGAAAGTGCTCGGCGAGCAAATAAATAATCGGAGAACGAGTCGCCTGGTTTTCTTATGCGGTTTATTGAATATTTCGATATTTACAGGCCGCGAAAAAAAATTTTCTTTGACGCTGATGGTTCATAAAAATCATCCCTGTTTACAAAACTTAGCTTGTATCGTTATGTTAGGCTCACATACTGCACTTCAGCATTATTAACCTAATTCGAGCGTTTTTCTATTTTTGGGCTGTCCTAGCTAGTTTTTCGTTGCGCCCTTAGTACGAGCTTCTTGATTTTTAATCGGTTATTCCTGCCAACGATTCAAACATGGAAGTATTGGGTGATCTATTGCACACCACTGGTTTTTTTTTTTTTTTTTTCAAACCTGTAGTTTCTAGTGAATAGAGGATGCCGTATGATGTAACTTGAAACTTTCTTAAATAGATGCCGATTAATAGCAAAGCGATGTTGCCGGAAGATATGAAGAGAAGCTAATTGTCCTGGTAGGATATGAAAGCACGATCGCCTGTGTGCACATTGACTCGACATTGAAGGGCCTCCCTTGCCTGAAACTAGTTACCTTGGTCGATAGCCGCTATCGATTGAGTCAGGTCGTGACCTTAGACCCCGTCCGAAGACTTGCATCGACCCGTTAGATCTCTTACAGGATCAGATGCTCCCTTCCGGTAGGAAAGTCAAAGTCGTGTAGTCGGTGCTTGCTATAACTATCCACCTTACGACAATAACTATCGGTGCAATTGCATTTCATCTCCTTTTACTTCTGGATCTTCGTAGACTGAAGTAATGACAGTTGGTCCAGAAGATTATTTTATTGTCTTCTCGTGATCTCTTGAGGATTTCCGCTTCGGAGAGATAGCAAACAACCGACTCTTGTAAATTAACTGCAACCCGACAGAGGAGCATTAAAGAAAAGAATAGTCTCAAATTCGAAATCAATTTAGACCTTGATGATTTGATCGAAAGTTTCAAGTTCTCTCTAATTAACTTAGTCTCATCTTAACAGGGTGTAAAATGTGTGAAGTATTATTGTCGTTGCTACGTTCTCATTTCTCAGTTACTGCTCCTACTTATAGTCCGAATTAGACCCAAATTCCAATCTGCCGATTTCTATTGTTTGTTAGAATTACGCCAAATGAAGTTCATATTCGTCTCACTTGATATTTACGTATCACACTTCAATAAGTAATCGCTGACCCATTTTTCTACTACTAATTGCCAACCAAAAGTGTCCGATATATATTTTTTTAAATATTTTTTTACTCTAATAAAAACGCCATATTGGGTTATTAATAACCAAATCGCTACCTCAATTTTAAGGGTTATTTTGGGGGTTTTAAGTGGGAAAAAATTCACATGTTCCAACGTTTTTCAGACAAAAATGTAGCTTTGTGAGGAATTTTTGAAATTTTCAGAAATTTCGTTCCGAATCCCAAGTTGAATTGTTTGCCAAAAAATACAGCTGAAGAGAGTGTTTGAACGATTCCAACGAGTATACTACGATTTTTATAGCTCCAGAAATTCTCGAGTAACCTTAGTGCCCAATTTGTGAAAATCCTCCGAATTTTCCATAAAAGCTGTGATAACTTGAGAACCAATAAAGCTATCGACCCCATGATGGTCTCATTCGATTCAGCGTCCCAAAATTTGTAGAAATTGATAGGTACCAAAAATCCACCTTTCTCTGCAAAACGTTGAAAAATTAAAATTTTCTCCCTCTCGAAACCTCAAGATTGAGGTAGCGATTTGGCTGAGGATTGAGCAATTGTTCGGCCTAAATTGATTTTTGGTGAAAAGTCCAAGAATGATAAACGATTGTACAATTATTTGCCATTCTCCTGTTTTCGATCTTACTTCACTAAAATGGCTTTAACTCCCATAATTTGCATGCAAATTCAAATTAGATTACAGAATTGAAAAGAGCGGCGAATTTCCTGTCTGTGTGACGAAAATTTTTTTAATGCACTGTAGATGTCAAAAGGAAGTCTGAAACCTGGATTTAGTCAAAATCTTGAACCCATCTACTTTTTAAGGATAGGTAAATCCATTAATTCATATTGTAGAAATTTAAAATTAAAATTGAAGAGGCGTCAAAATTTCAGTTTTCTACAGCTTTTATCAAATTCAGTTCTCTCCTGAATTGTTAAGAGAAAATGAGGTTTGAAGGCGAAAAAAATGTCTTTTTCCGATTTAATTATGGATTTTGACTAATTTTGGTTATCGATTTGAATTTGTTTGTAATTTAGGAAGATATTTTAATAAATTAGTGCCAAAAACACGAAAAATAATTTCAAAATTAAAAAAAACTTTAAAAATAAAAACTGTTTAAAAAATGTACGAAAGGGGTCTTCCACTACTCATGTATCGCCCTGTATATTTATGGAATTAAAGAACATTTTAGTATGCTTTATAGGAGTTGGAATTATATTGTGGATTAATAGTGTCTCATTACCTGTTTCAGCTGATGCCAAGATGCGACACCCTCCGTTCGGAATAATCTTAGGTGAGTACATTATTATGCTTTGCTACATCATAAAATAATACATAATAAAACGATTTTTTTTTCTCCTCGTTATTATACACCGAGCGTGTTGCTCATAAGTAGCATTCTTTTGACCTTAAATACTAACACAAATCAACAAAGCGTGCACAAAGACTAGGTTTGTTTTTCCTTCTCTTTCCATGGCGCCACCCGTGGTGTAGTGGTATGGAGCGTTAGCTCTCTTCACGGTGGAGCTGGGTTCGAATCCGGCTGGGGGCATACTCATGTTTGGCCCCACCCTTCGTCCTCCACAATCAGGGGGTGAGGCAATGAGTAGCCACGAGCGAGATCGTCAGAATTAGTAGGTGCAGGGATCGATTGATAAAAACGAAAATTGAAGAACTAATGATTGAAGTGTAGTAGCAGCCGTTGTTGAAATAGCGTTGTTGAAAGAAAGCAACATAGATGCTTCGTAATCCGAATTGAATCCCTCGATCGTAGTTTCCAGTGTTATTCCAGGAAAAGTAGGATTAATCGAACTTCAAAATCAACTACTTGGTGTTTAGACACGAAGTTATGGGTAAAAATTCAGCCAACAAGTCATTACAAGGAGAAATTATTGTCAGAATTGACACCAGTGATCTCATCGTTACCTATTCTTACCTGATTTATTACATGAAAATATTAAAATATCACCGGAAATTAACTTCTTAAAAAATTTCCTCTTCGTATTACAAGCGCTACCTTTACGAAGCGAAAATATTTTCACTAGTTGAATACCTCTCGCTCCAGTTCGAGCACCGTCATAAAGGAAAATAAAACAAATTATTCCCCATCTGGAGAAACTCGCAGGTGAACATTTGCAGTCGAAAATGATTTACAAAAAGATCATGACACTCACTTTGTTGACTGATCGACTTATCTACAAGGGAGTGCGTCACGGTCATGAAAAAGCTCTCTCCGAGTATCTTTCGAGTCAACTCGCTCGCAAGAAAAATCGAGGTTGCTCCTTGTGAGCGTTCAAATGTCAATTTTTTGCGGTTTGAATTCCCTCGGCCTTTCTGGCTTCCTTTCGTCCGCTGAATACGCTCTTCCTATTGTTGAACTCGAAGGTCGTAAGAAGAAAGTTTTTTGTTGCCGGGTGAGTCTAAAAATCAATGCCAAGTTTTCTTATACGTCAAGCTCTCGACCTCGTTTAAATCCTGTCAACAAAATAAATTCCGTATTTTTGGTGATTACTTTATTTATTTTTTCAAGTCGATTTACCAATTGGCAATTAACAACCGATTTGAATAATCGTTTAGTATTGATCATGACTTGAAACGTTGAACGACGAATCGCAACGAGAAATTTGAGGTAGGAGTAAAAGTGCGTTTTTTCCCCCAGAAAATGTTTCATTTTATCGGGCGATTTCACCTCCTTCTCTGAAGAACGTCAGTGTGAAATGGACAGCACAACTCGTAGAAATGGAGGAAAATTTCATTACCTTTTATTGAGTACATTATTTGAATAGATGATTATCATTAAAGTTGTCGACAGTTGCGGATAAAACGATTTTGTGACTACTGTGAACCCTTATTAGGCCGACTGATCTTCATGATTTCTATTACAAAAATGTCTGATGATGTAAAGTGCTCTTCATAATGAAATAACAATATGGCCAGCCAATAAAAGCTCAGAGAACGCGTCACCTGTTTTCCACCTCGAATCCGATTAATGAAAAAATAATAGATGAATCGAAAAATTCGAATTTTCCGTTTCGATGTACATTTTACTCTTAAAAACTATCCGAAGCCGCTAAATAACCCGGGAAAAGGAATTTACTTTTTGAGCGTTATAACACGTTTCGCTATGTTTAGCGATGCGATACAAGTGTCGTTGAACGGGCAGAAGGCATGTTCATATTTGAGGTTTATTGACTGGAAAATAACCGGTTGCCTTGGCACTTACTAGACGGTTGTAATGGACGGTTACAAGACGAGCATTACAGGCGTAAAGAAAGTGCAACTGACAGAACGTTTCCATAGTTCCGTCTGCATTTCGCTTTTTGAGACCTAGGAAAACGTTTCGCCAAAAGCTGAGTGTTGAGTCTGCCGATAAAAAATTTGGGAAATCGAGACACTTGAGCTTGATTTATTCGCAGGAGAAATGAATATTTTTTCTCTTTATTATTTTATTATAAATAACGCTCGTATTGACTGAGATAGTATTTTATACTTCAACTTTCGCGAAGAATTGTAATCAACCGAATTCGGGAAGTTGCATTTGGAGAAAATTTCCACGATAGATTTTTAAGACCAGTTTGTGTAGTCACAATATTTATGTGAATAATCAATTTGAAAAATGTCAGAAGTATTTTTCGAGTTTGAAAAACATGGATTTTTCAAATTTTTCAACAAAGTTATTTTAGAAACATTATCACAGGATTTCGAAACATTTGCAGAATGAATTTCTGTGGTCTAAATTCATCATTTATCCGTAAAGAAAAAAGAAACTAATTAGTTTTTGATTTTTTTTTTTAAATTAATTGTGGTCACCTAATTTTATTTTTGTGGGTTTCATAGCTGGAAAAATGTTTCAATTTTCACAGTTTTTTCAAAACGACGATATATTTATTGAAGTTCGTCCACCACCAAATATGAGTGAGCAAGAAATAGTGTAGATTCAATTAACTGGCAGTTGCGCGATTGCTATGTCGTTCTCATCAAATTTGACTCATTTACGCATTGAAGAACCGTGATATCTTGAGCAATTTTACTAATCCATATCGTGTCAGTTTTTGCAGAAATATAGGATGGGAAGTTTCCTGTATTTAATTATCGTACGAGAATATCCAGTCTAAAATCAATGTGAAATTCATAATTTTCTCGAAGGAAATCTCTTCTTCTTTACTGCTCATTTATCCGCCAGAAGTTCAGTGTACAATCGGAATGAATACTAACAACGTTCATCTTCTCATTTAGAAAAGATTTCCTGTTGATATGCAAATGACTAAATACCTTGTAAATGTTATATCTAGCTTGGCATTGACATTTTCGCGCCATATTTCTTGCGAAAGTTCGAAAACAATTCGTCGATACCAAAATGCGATATGTCCCCCGTTGCCAACTTTTGTGAAACGATCGTTAGCCCACGTTTACAAGAGATTATTATCCAATATCTATTTACTCTTCGGCGAATCGCAATTTCAACTCCGAAACAACGACATTTGGCAAACGTTTTCTCGTACTGGGTTGGTGAGGGGGAGAAGAACTAGGCGACTTGTTCTCCGATTTTTTATTTACTGGCCGAGTACTTTCGCCCCTTCGGGCATCCTCAGGGCGATGTGGAACCATAGGTTACCACAGCCCCGAAGGGGCGAAAGTACTCGGCCAGTAAATAAAAAATCGGAGAACAAGTCGCCTAGTTCTTCTCCCCCTCACCAACCCAGTACGATGAGAGATGCGACGACTCAACCAAGAAGAACAAACGTTTTCTTTTCAATAAATCCTCAATTTCGCCACCCCCGTGAGAATCGAATAAAATCTATTGTTGCCCCGAGCATCATGAACTCGTCTTCGTGAGTGATGAAAGATCGAGAAATAATCGTTTCAAAAAGCTTCACAATAAGGAACTGTTATCTGCTACGGTTAACGGCCAAGGGAATTATTCTCGCCTCAGATACGAAGGAATAAATCATTTAAGATCATGAAACCTGATCGATCCAAATTGATTTCCAACACGAATTTAGATCACCCATCAATCAACAATTTTAACTTATTGACAAATGATTGAACGATGACTAATATTTCAGCGAAATGGAAATCGTTCGAAATGGATGTTTTGTTAATAGCAAATGCACGAAAATCAAAAATTCAGGAGAAAAATAATTTTTCGGAAGAAAACATCTTCATTAAATTATTTCCCTTGTTCGCTCGTTAGTTTCAGATCATAAATCTCCTTAAAAAAATCCACAAAAATCCGCGTGTAAAAACCTTAGGTGAAAAAAGTGATGAAGGTGAAGAAAAAGAAAGAAAAGCCAATAGAAGAAATTCGGACAAATAATCAGTTTCACTTGAAAAAATCCATGGATTCATTTTTAAAAATTCAAGGAAAACCCAGAGTTTTTAATCTAAATGTATTCATATAACACTTGTATGTGCCCAACAATCGTCAATTATTTAGAGGTTTTGTTGAAATTGCCATTGTAAGAAGTTTGTGAATTATCTTTGTATTTTGTGTAAAAAGAGAAATAAATAAATATTCTATTCTATTCTATTGCTTTGTGCAATTGGGCCACGATAGAGAAGAAAGTCGTGCGTCGTATTTTTATAAAATGAAGAGGCCGATATCTTTTCTCATTGCTCCTGCTTCGTCAAATTTGTGTGTCCGCCCGTGCCCGTAAAACCCTTTATACAATTATACAAAGACCATGCTCATCCATCATGCTCTCAGAGTTGTATACAACCGTATACAAAACGCCGCCTCAGTTATTTCGTTCATTTCGATTCAATTCGAGAGAGGTACATCATCATGAACTCCGTTTTACACTTCAGCCTGGCATTTTCATAGAAATTTTACCGGCCGAACTTATTCACGATGCTTATTCAACAGCGACAGCATAACTATTCACCAGACTCTTAACCTGACTATAGGAAGTAAATATCTCGAAGCTTGACGTTCGTCGTACAATAGGCAACCTTCTGTCAACCTTTGATCTTCAATAGTGACGTAACCCTTAGATCCTAGTGCTCGGTACAATACTGAGAAATTCTTCGACGATCAACCGCCTTGTTTCTGCGACCCCGTCCCTTGTCACATGGCACAAAAAGAAAACTGTCCTTTATCCGAGCTACAGCTAGCAACGATGTTCTCTCTTTCGTTGCGTAAAACCCATCATCCCTTGACTTTTACACGCGAGTTGCTGCAATAATATCATCGTTGGGTATCTGGATACATGGATAACTGGATAATGAAGCCTAGACTTGAAGCGAATCCACAAAAGTTCCAGTTTACAGCATGACTTCAGGATTGAATTTTAGAAGCGTATATGGGACTATTTGAAGAGCAATATAACACTCTATTTTAGGACTCAAAAATATTTTTATTTAGGCTCACAAATGCTAGAGTACGTAATATTATTTATATCTACGTATGCATTTGTCCAAAACCCAATAAAATCAATTGAACGTTGAACTCGAGAACCGTTAAAGATACCGACACGGCTATAGTTTATTCAATTCAAAATATTAAAAAATAAAATAAAATAAACACGAATTTTTAATACCTAAAATACCCTTTTATTGCGAGTGTTGATGGTTTTTATATTTTTGAGAAATTTGAAATAGGTAATTAAATTGCCCACATTTTCCACGAGTATTGTTCATATCCATTTTTCAACCGTGTATGCGGTATTCAACACTATCTGTGAACTATACACAAAAGATCCCATTTTTCAACTTTGATCATCCTTCTCGTCCACTTTGGGCTACAGAAACGAAGAATGAAGCATATATTATTCATATACACACCATCAACTATCATTATACTAAATTTGAGCAAAATCTAAATCAAAAATTTTTTCACAAAAAAATCAAGGGAACCCCCTGCGATTTTTCTGAAACGATCAGTTATTGATTTTTTACTCGCCTTCCAATAGAGATTAAAATCTGAAATTTTCAGGAAAGTTGTATCTTACCAAGATGTATTTTTGTGATTTTTTTCAATTCTCGGAAAAATCCGCTAATGGTCCAAAAAAATCAGTTTTTGAACGCTCGAAAATCGAACATTAACTATAGTTTTCATGGTTAAAATTTATGTAAATCAATTGTTTTAATACGCAGGAGTCTTCATTTGAATGCCCTACACACGTCCATAGCAAAAAATTTGATGAAAAAAACTTAAACAGCGCCAGAGAAATTATTTTCCGTAAACCGAGCTCCTGACCGGCCGAAATTTCGCGCTCCGCTGGCATCGGTGAGGTTGAAAAATTTTTGAGCGGTTTTAAAAGCTAATCTCACAGAAAATGTAACGCTAAATCCGAATTTGACCTCAAAACAGCGAAAATTTGACGACAACTTTCAGTTTTTCTCATTTCTAGTTCAGTTTGTAGGTCGGTTTTCAACTTTGAGAATTCATTGAAAATACTAACAGTACAGTTCAATCATATTTCGGTACTCATTACTGCAGTAAATTAGACGTAGAATTCGAATTTCAAGTTGAAAGTTTCAAATGTTCACAATTAATAACCTTTTTCAAATTTTTTCAACTTTCATACTTCTGAAGTTTAAAGTTTAGAATTTTTTTTCGTCATGTTGGCTAATTTTGAAAAAATAGTTCCTGCGACAAAAATGTTAGAAAATGTAATTTAAAATAAATAAAAAATGAAAAACTTGGAGGATTTTTTTAAAAGCTATTTTCGGGTAAAAAATGTTTATTCGTTTGAACCGCTAATAACTCCGCGGGGACTTTACATAAATATAGTTTCAAGTATATCAAATTGTAGTATTTTAATAGCTCTTTCTCGTCTGTGATTAATATACCTATGCAAAAGTAAGCTTCATAGGTTGTTCGAGAAAAACAGGACGTATCATTTTCAACCTATTAAACGAAAATTGTGTTAGATTAATTCGGTCACTTCTTTTTACAGCCCAATTGTGATGAGAAATCCGTTATTTACTGATTTAGAGCTAGTTATTTTTGTTATGAGTGTTGAACCTCATAAGCGTTTGAACTCGTTGACACTTTGAGCTTACGTTGTTGAGGTTCTTCGAACAATCGAGCGATCGCGAAACAATTCGCAGGCCATTTAGTTCGCCTCAACGATTAATTAGTCATTCGATCGGGCGAGAGGTCTCGTATCAATTAATTTCTATAGAACGCGATGACTGAAGCCGCTGTATACTCGCTGGGATTGGCTGGAGGGTTGATGAGTTGAGGGCCATTCGGAATCGACCCGACCGTTTGAATGAGAGGGTTTTTGTGCAACTTTCCCATGAGCTCAGAAAGGCACCGGTTGCCCAAGGAGCTGAGGAATTCTGATCGCTGGCTCCAGTCCAATCATTGAGTATGATTCGGACGATGAACCGTTCAGTAACTTCAATATTGCACCAGTGGTTGAAATCCTCATTGAAATTATTCGTTCCGAGATTTTCAAACGATTTTTTCTTCTCAAAATTGCTCCGACGACTCGTTTTAAGATGAGTGATTGGAAAGCGGGGTTTAAATTGAATGCGAAATTACGCGGAGGTTTTTGTTGACTTGGAGTTATGTAGAATTTATATCGTGATAATTATAATAATTATGACGATATTCTGAAGAGAATGTACACCATTTATATTAAAGAATTTCGATTACGAGTACTTAGTGAATACTTGAGGAATTTAGATTACGTACTTAATGAACATTCAGATACAAAAAATTAATTTCATGCTCGGCGAATATTAAAAAGAGGTTGCCAGCATGTTGCCTTTCATAATAAACGCTTTTTTTGCCTTAGATTTTCGTGTTCGTTTTAAATCCAGGATCTACTCATTAATTATTAGGTGGACGTTGTACTGAGTAAATATTTTGTAAATATTAATATGCAGAGTGCCTAAGCGCTGACCGGTGGGATTTTTTTCAGTTTCCATATTTAGTTTATTAAGGGAAATTTTTGATGTGAAAGGACAAACTACTATCAATTTAATTGTTTTATTATTAATTTTTTTAAATTCCCTCGAGGACTATGAAGCATTAGTCCTGTGAGATACTCTTTTGCATAGAAAAGTGATCATATTATGCTCCAAAATATCTAATTGAACCAAAAATTGATATAGTTCACTCAAAAGGAATAACACTCGTACGATAGGCGACCGAACCGTCTCGAAATCGGGGAGAAGTACCGGGAGAAGGAAATATCTGAATCAGACAGTGAATTACGGTATCATTGATTGAAGAGCTCAATGATAATGCATTAAACCGCTAAACACTCTTGTGCGTTATAATTTGAAACGTGGTATTATCCAATATTCATACCTTTGGTAGTGAAAAGCGAAAATATCATCAAAAAATCTTCTCAATCTCAATAGACTACAAGGTAAAAATATCAATAACAGCAAAAGTGAGCGAAAAAATAATCAAAAAATGTTTCAAAGCTGATCAAACATTTTTCAACATAAAAAAAAACTGATCAACAATGGATAATTATGAATTAAGATAATAAAAACATCAAAAAATGATGAAAACTGTTTTTCTTAACTTTTAGCAAAAATGTTTAAATTATAAAAATAAAAAATAACTCCTATTTGGCTTTGAATAAGTTTTCATTTATTTACCTATTGAAAATGAAATCATTGAACCAAAAAATGACTTTTCAGCAGTTCGAACACAGACTGCCGTTGTATCCTTGCTTTTCTAAACCCCATTCGTAGGACCAGTTACGTAGGATATTGAATACCGACCGCGAAATCGATCCGAATAGGCTTCAATCGTATCAATAGATATTCGATAAGCTTCCTCAGTGAGTGGGTGAGTGGGCTGAATATGAAAAATTCAGATAATAGCCGCTTGCCAAACGTGGTTTCTTTTGGAAGCGAGTCAAACGTTTCGACCGCATGAGGACCATAGAACGGTAGTAACTATGCGGTGATGGATGAAAATCACGGGTGATAAAAGTTTACAAAAATGTACACTCTGTTACATCAAGTTATATCGACCCAGAGGTATTCGAGAGTTATCTAGGGATAATTATAATCATCTTGTATAAAGTTTTTTTCCAAACGAGACGCTAGCTAGGATAATTCTCATCAGCAGATACCTTCAACATGAGCAACCTCACTGATTAATTTATAATTCAACGTCTTATAATAAATGATCCCCAATGCATTCTTAACAAGTAGATCGACCGTCGCCTTTTTCTTTTTCTTTCTTAAATTAAATATTTCACATTTCGAAGCACGCCGAATTTAATTATTTTATTTAATTTATTTATTTCGTTGGTAATTTTAATGTCAATTATTTCGTGAGGAAGTGTTCAGTTTTCGCAATATATTTTTCGCAATAAAGTCAACGTTTATATATTCATTTTACTAGATTTTGAGCGCTGAATCGGATGTGACCGAACGGTTTCGATAGCCTTCACGTTCCTAGAGTTACTCAGCTTTACTGAACAATTTTTAGGATCGTTTAGCTCGAGTATTTTTATAGAGCTGTAAAAATATTTTTATGCCCCTTGGAATCGTTCAATCACTATTAAGACTCAACCCTTCAATCAATATTCATCGGTACGACCACGAGTACACCATTAAAACTCCCCATACGCAACACTCGGATGATAATTATTCTATCAACCTCGATCAAACGAACATCTTCCTAAGTCTTCGAAAAGGTCGTACTTACCTACGTTTCCTAAGGTTCGGCGCTAGTCGCTTAAAATTGCTAACCTGCCCTTGACGTTCTGTATATCGAATTGCTAGGATCCTCCGACCGGATCCGGAGCCCGGCGGCGTTTCATGATGCAATCCAGAGAGTGAATCGCACTGGGCAATAGAAGCAGAATGGGAAGGTTGAGGAGAAGCTGTATCTAAAAGTGGAAGGCTGTGTTTGGTGTGACCGTGAAGTCTTGAAGCCGGTTCGAGTACAGTGCAATGCTGAATACAATTCACGCTCCCCTTTAAAACCTCTACATAAGTGCAATTCAACTCAGAATTGATTTTTACAAAAAAAAAATAAATAAATAAAATAAAATAATAAATAAATAAAATAAAATAAAATAAAATAATAAATAAATAAAATAAAATAATAAATAAATAAAATAAAATAAAATAAAATAAAATAATAATAAAAATCTGCTGTGCATTGCTCGCACAGTACTTCCATCTTTGAGTCGGTGACAGGTATAACCAAATATAAAATAAAGAAACTCTCTCTCGATCTTCAAGAACTCTCGAGTTATACCATCATGCCAAATTTCTGAAAACCGCACTAATTCTACACAAAAGCTTCGATAACTCGAGAACCTTTCAAGCTATCGACCCCGGGAAATTTTCATTCGATTCAGTGTCCAAAACTCTATAGAAATTGATACCAAATGCACCCTTTTCTGAAAAACATTGGAAAATACGAATTTTCTCTCCCTCAAAACTTCCAAAAATACCCTTAAAATTGAGGTAGTGATTTGGGTAAAAAATTAACCACCGAAAATTGTCAGACCAAGATTGATTTTCGGTGAAAATTTCAAGAATATAGAGTTATAGTTTCGTCAGATTTTTTAAATCAGATATTCGGATTCTACTTGCCTTGAAACGTAAAACATCACCTTTTTTGCTATTACAATTGCTTTAGACAGTAAACCAAAAGGGTGAGAAAAAATTATGATACAATGGTTTATTATTGAATAATAAACCAAAAATTGTCCAAAGTTACAGTCGAGGAGATTGCGGCATTTCATCTCAAAATTGGACAGTCAAATAGTTGATAGTTCTTGAGTTTGTATTATCAGTAGTTGTCTGGGTTTGAAGAGGGAACTGTTTTTTCTCCACATTATAATTTAATTGCCAAATACATTCGCCCTTTCGGGCATCACAACAGCTGAATAGGTCATCGAGTGATGCTCTTTGAAACATCGTCATATACAGTACGAGTCCCATAAGCTCGTTCATCTCTTTCATTTTAGAAAAAAAAATTAAAGAATTGATCTCGATTAAATAGACTTTAACGTATCCGATTGCAGCACGTTATATCAGTCATAATAGGCAGAATTCAAAGCTAATCCTTAGCAGTGGAATAAGCTGCTGCTTATTAACCCTTATTTATCTTTTCCTCCTGTTTAGATTTCTATAAAAGTTAGAATAGAACAAGCAGTGACTCGACTGCAGACCGGACCATTCTTGAATTGATTGTCCACCATCTAAGAACAATGGGTCACTTTAACACGCTTGATCATTGAGGCCAAGAGCGCCGTTCATCCTTTATGTGTGACTCCTGAACCCACCTGAATCCATTCAGGGGTGAACTCTAAACGACATGTCAACAGGCAAGCATCCATCACAGACGGCAAGGCCGGACTAAATGTGATTGGACGGCGGTTTGCAACGGACTATGCCCACGGTCACTTGCGCAGCAATTTCAGCATTTTCTGCGCCATTTCTGCTCAATCATACGTCACTTGAGATTCTGAGGTGATCTACGGCTCAAATGGGAGAGAGGAGTCGGATCTCATCAAAATCAACCTTGACCGCTAGTCGGACTCGTCAGTCTTGGATAAAATGTCTTCGTATGGAAAGGTCACCAGCTTGGAAGAGCTAATGCTATGGAAAGAATTAATGCCGGTAGGAAGGTAGCTGGGAACAAAAATATTCAAGTAGAGGGGTTGTGAGGGGGAGAAAAACAGGCGACTTATTCTCCAGATCTTTAATGGCTGGCCGAGCACTTTCGCCCATTCGGGCATCTTCAGGGCGACGTGGAACCATGAGGACCACAGAACCATTAGGAGAATAAGTCGCCTGGTTTTTCTCACCCTCACAACCCCTCTACTACAACAAATGCGACGACATCCAAACGAAAAAATATTCAAGCTGCAAGGATCAGTTTTGTCTTCCTAGTTCATCGAATCAATTTTTTTTTTTAATACATCTTCATAGCGAATAATGATGAGGACGACGTTTTACGAATCCTATTTTCCTGTTTGTTTTTCCTAATCATTATTTTGTCAACCACCAAGCAAATTATGCTAGTGTATTATGAAGAAATAAGTTTTAATAAATAATAAGAATTTTCCAATTATAGTCTGGTCAGAAAGACTGACAGCATTTTTTTAAATTTGATATTCAGATTTTACATGCCTTGGAACGTAAAACATAAAATTTCTAGGAGGTTAGAATTCTTCTTAGGTAACGTTGGTTTATTATTGGATGATAAAACACGATTAAAAGAGTTCGATATCTTAGCTACATCATGCTAATGGCTATACGTAGATTAAAGCTATGCGAAAGTAATGAAGGACAATTTACAGCAAGAAGCATCGGTTGTCTGAAACGCTGTGCTTCCGTTCTTTCCCTTGGAAAATCAGAGGGCGTGGAAACGTAAGAGGAAACCGTATGGGGAAATAGAAGACCATCCATTTGTAATAGTAACCATCCTTAAGATTTATGAACCTCTCAACGTACTGATAGGGGGCTATTACGTCTTAGCAACTATCGTCATTTTAATTTTTCTTAGCTATGTAATTAAAAGTTAAATTATTCGCCTAACTACACACTCAGCTTGGGAGAATTTTTACGTTCATGCCATCGAGCATACAACGATTTCTATAACTCTATAAATTCTCGAGTTATAACATCCGGACAATTTTTTCAAAATCTCGAAAATTCCACAGGAAAACTGCGGAAACGATTGGAGCTATATAGACTCCTTTATTATCTCATTCCATTCGATTCGCCGAAGTTGAAAACTCAATTTAACCAGACTAAACTGAAAAAAAAAATTAAAAAAATAAATAATAATAAATAATAATAATAACTTTCCCAGCCATTTTTTAACAACCCACTCTGACAAAAATCAGGAACTGTAACCCTAGTAGAGCGCATATTTTTCCAGCCATCAATAGTATTTTGGATAATATCGATTCAGCAAATGATAAATTCATGAAAAGACAAAAATCCGTTGAAATGCGTTCTGAATTCGTCGAAATTCCTCCTCACAATTTGTTTTAGCTCGCTTCAATTTTGACGGATTAGCAGCTTCTGTCATATCTCGGCAGCTTCTGCCCGGAACGATTTATTTGAAGTAGTGCTAACTACTAGTGAGTTAGCGGGTACTGTCGTGAAAACGAGAGTTCGAAGGTGAGCGAGCCTGAGGTATCACCCGTGAGAAAGGTCTGAACCTTTGGTGCAGGCCCCCTCTTCAATCTTCAAACCTTCCTCTCATTGCAACTCGGATCAGATCGCGGCCTTGAAGAACGTTGGAAGATTCAGCAGCCAACCTTTCTCAATAATGACAACCCCCGGGCACGAATAGAGAGCTCGAGTTTCGGCAATAAAAGTCAAAAAGCTAGAAAAAATTCAAAACACAAAGAGCAGAAAAGAGAGAAATTAAAAAAAATTAAAGTAATTTAGTTCTGTTTGGGGTAAGAAAGTCAAGGCTGTTTATTTTCCACGCTGCTTTTCATTCCAGTCCGAGCACTTTCACCCTTCGGGCATCCTCAGGGTGTTATTTTTCCACAATAATTAAAATTGCGGCTATAATAAATACATGTTTGTTTAATACAAAATATTGAACAATTGGAGTCTATTACGATCATGAGGGCCCTCCTAATGAATTATCGTCAAACATGATTTTTAAGAATCTTGGTGATATTAAAAATCAGGGTGATATTTTTTCACAGTAATTAATATTTGCGGCTATAATAAATGCATGTATTCGTTTAATACAAAATATTGAACAATTGGAGTTTATTTTACGATCATGCCCCTAGTGAGTTATCGTCAAACAAGATTTTTACAATAGCGTGTGTTGCTTCCATTATACGTTTGAATATTTTGACGAGTATATTTGGTTAGCTGGCCGGAACGTTCTTGACATGATCAATAGGTTTCCACGGTTTGTAAAATGGTCATAATTGTAAAATCAACCTTCACGACTTCCCAGCAACGTGAGCTTTATCGCGATTCAGGATCAACGTACTCTGGAGGCGGTGATTTGCACGGCGAAAAGCGAAGAAATGACTAATCGTCGTTATCTAGGCAAGCGCTGATGCACGATAGGTTGATAATGATAAGATTCGGGCGAGTAATCACTACTCATCTGGGTACTTAATGTACTTAGCACGCGGTGGCCATCGATTCTGAGCTGTTGAGATGAGTTAGATTGGACGTTCAAGTGCACGCTCGACGAAGCGAAATCCGAATCGCAATTTTATTCAGAGTTCTATTTATAAACGATATTTTTTGCTCAACAGTTAAGAAAATTATTCTGCTACCTACTCGTTTCCGACAAATTTTACTCTAAGAAATTGTTTCCTAATCCGCTAAAAACCCTTTTTTGGCATTTTCGTGTTTTTTGCCTTTACTAACTAAAATAACTGTAGCGCCCTCATTTGTTTGAGTAAAATTAATCCACGGACACCGTCAAAAAGGTCGTGAATTTTCCCATGAGAAAAGTACAGATTTAAATTTTTTACTGCCGAGCAATACATAAAGGAGGCCAAGGAGGAAACTGATGCAAATTCACTGCTTTCAATCGGATGTCTACCTTGTATTTTTCCCAGCAAGTAGAGTATTTTTGGAGCTACGAAAATCATTCTATACTCGTTGGAATGGTCGTCAAACACTCTTCAACTGCACTGTTTAACGGATAATTTAGCTTTTAATATGAAAATTTAAAATAAATAAAAATATTTATAAATTACCATATGCGCTACAGAGTTTTCCCTTATAGTTATCAATTTTGTTAGGTGGAAACGTTCAGACAAGTTTATCACGAATGGATGGTCTTCTTAAACCATTAATGAAGCGAAGGAACAATAAACCACTGTACAATCATTTGCAGATTTTCCCTATTTTTACAGCGTAAAATAAATATTTCATATTTTTCATTTTTCATATTTTTCTATATTTCATATTTCATGTTTCATCATCTTAATAAGTTTCTATGGCCTCTGCCGTTGCATTACTTGCTGGGTCTACGCGAAGGAGTCGCCCTTTTTTCTCTCTTTCACACCATCTTTCTTTATAAAATTGAATCGGCCGTCTGGAAAAACGATTCGACTTCGAAAACTTGGGAAAATATGAATTCCACCCTTTTCCCTAAAAATTGTATGTTTTCTCTTAAAACTGAATTGGCCGTCTGGAAAAACAATTGAGCTATTTCCTCTTTAAAAATGTTTATTGGTGGAAATTCAAAGCGTTCAGCTCCTATAGCTTCCAATATTGATGATGGACGAGATGGATTAGAACATCCTGTTCTCGATTCCTTTATATTGAATTTTTCTACAAAGAATCCTCTTTTCTCGAGGTGAAGATGACTCTTTTGTTTGCAAGTTCAAATAGATATTGTCACCTCTTAAAAAGCGATTAATTTATTTTGACCTTTACTACTCCACCTTGAGCTATGCGGAGGTAAAACCTTGTAAAAATTCACAAATTAAAAACGCGCCATTCTTCCTTTTTACGATGAATAGCGAAGGAAGGCCTTTTCGAAATCAGCACGTCTTGTCACTAACTTTTGCGCGTAAATAATTTGTTGCTCTGTAAAGTTCATCGGTAAGAACCAGCTCGAGATGAAGTATCTCAATTTCGCCTCCGGTCGATGAAATCTTCAGTTAACATTTACCTAAACGTAGCTATAAGAGAAAAGTTAAAGCAATGAAGCAACGGCATCGCATTCATTGTTCTTCAACTTCGGAGTATCTCTCTTTATTTGCAGCTTCTAGCAGCAACGCCGAGAGACCTATCAGATGAGATCCGTTTGGCAGATTTGAGTTACAGCTGCGGAGCCCTTTTTCGGGCCGTTAAATTGTGCAATCGACGAAAAGTTCAATGGCGGTTTCGAAGAGATCTCGATGACGTAGGTAATTTATCGAGGCTTCTCTATTTTTTTACGACTACTTGCAAACATTTCATGGATATGTTGCGTGGCAAGTAGTTATAATGCACTCTGGACTGCAATTAACCAAATAATTGCGCATTTTAGTCGGGTTGTAAATTGTAGAGAAGATTTACTGGCGGGTAATTGACCTGGAGATTTGACTGTGAGCTTCCTCGCGTAAAGGAAATTCCTTCTTCAACCAAAACTTCTCTCTTTTCCTAGATTCAGGCAACTTGGCTCCTACTCTCTATACTGGTATTATGAGAATTAGGATAGGCACCAAAGTATCATAACAATAAAAAGAAAATTTCACTCAGCAAATGTTAATTTCATTCGAAAACTCAATTGACCAATTTTCAAGTATAGCGACTGTGAGAAAAATTATTAGTATCATATCGATTTACTCGTCAGAGACATGATTTAGTATTTTTATTGGACTTTTTAATATGACTTTTTTGCCATTTTTCGTGTATTACAAAAAATATTCTCACAAGAATTGGAAATTTTAAAACACCGTGTTATAGTGAGTTGAATTCTTCAACGAAACACGTCCGGAAAGGGAATTTAGGATTATTTTTGACTTAGCTGGAGTGGTTTGAAATCAGAAAATAAATTTTCTAAGTTCAACCCTAACAGTGAATCGTGAAAAAAAAAAAAAAACTGATACCTAGTTGTTGACAAATTTCCGTTGGTATATGACTACTATTTGCGTTTAACTTCCAGTGAGATTAGCTTTCGAAATAGCTCGAAAACAAGTTATTTCGGTCTCTCTTTGGCGCCTGCGGATCTAAAAAACCCGGACGGTTTCAAACTCGGTTTACAGAAACTAATTTCTCTGAAAAATCTGTTGGTAGTTTTTTTACAAACTAAATAATATGGTATTTTAAATTAAGCCTTCTGGATTTTTTTTTTTTTTTTTAATTCGAAAACTGAACACTCAATTTTTTTGAGATCTCATAAAAATATATTTTAACTTGGGTACAAATTCCCTGAAAATTTCCAATTTTAATTGTTTCGACGGCCAAGCAAAAAAATTAATAACTGATCGGTTCAAAAGCGGATCTTCGGAAACATTTTATAAATTTTGATTCTACTCAAATTAGGTATGATGATGCGTAAATCGATTAAATATTTTTTGTTTTTGTAACCCTAAGCGGAAAGGAAAATGGTTTAAAGTTGTTGAATCGCATCTTTTCCAGTACTTTTCGAGTCTTATATATTTTATAGGTGAATCAACGTTTGTGAAACGGATAGATTACTTCCGTTAGTGAAACGGACGTACATTACTGTGAAGGAAGGTGAAAATTTTAATTGCCCATATTTAATAGCTTATTTTCGATGTCTGCGATATAAATTGCTACGTTGGCCAAAGGTAATCGCAACTAATTGAAAGAAGGTTGATTTGTCATCCGAGGAAAACCGCAACCGCAATCATTACAACTGTCAAGGCAGGCAAATACAATTTCGAATTAGGTGTTCATATTATTGAATGTGCAATATCTCC
Organism: Tupiocoris notatus; assembly: GCA_037159825.1. Classification (NCBI taxonomy): domain Eukaryota; kingdom Metazoa; phylum Arthropoda; class Insecta; order Hemiptera; family Miridae; genus Tupiocoris; species Tupiocoris notatus. The sequence continues at coordinate 189,406 of JASJUZ010000448.1, read as the reverse complement.
TGTAGTTCGTGCCGTGAGAAGACAGATTATTGTTCATTTCTGTCATTAGCGTCGCGTTTAACACAATATAAATGGAATGCAATCTTTCGGAAAATCAGCGACGGTTTTATCCTTCTGAAACGTTCTCACGTCAATGTCAAAACCAAATCTTCGGGAATAAATTATTAGCATCCAGCGGGTTGGAATTCTTGCTAAATATAATCTAACGGAATATTAAACATGCTGTATAATGAAATGGAAGAAAATAATGTAAAATGAGGAATGCCAAAATAACTGTAAATAATGATAGAGCGAATTTAACTCTTTCTTACACTCTTCCTCACCAGCGACGGTTTTTTATGGTTATTTTTCCCTGCTCAGAGATTTCAATAAACATATTTTTACATTTTTCGCTTTTAAAAAAATAACTGAGTTTTTATTATAATTTTGTACGCAGTTTTTTTATAACGTATTTTTGTTTATTATTATTGTTGTATTATTGTTATTATTTTTGTTTATTATTATTGTTGTTTTTATTTTATTATTGTATTATTATTACTGTATTTTTATTTTTTATTTATTATTTTTTTATAACGTATTTTATACCAACGTATTTTATGTATTTTATACGTATAGGTACGTATTTTATAACGTATGACTAAGCTAATCACTCGTTGTTCTATTAGTTCAATTATTCATTCTTCGTGTAAAATAACGCGTTTTCACAATGCAGCATCCGAAACGCAGAAGTGATCTTAGTCACGGGAGATGCGGCCGAGTTGCGTATCTCGGCTAATCATCCGACACCAACGACCAACCTTCTGAACGAGCGCAGGACTTATACCGCATAATCTCCTCCGTATCCGTGGAGGGTCAAAGGTCGAAAGATGAACGACGAGACCTGTTTCTGCCAGGCTACGGGTGACTGCAACGGCTGTTGAGCAGAGAAAGTCGGCGGGGAATGGATCGGCAATGGCTTGGAACAGTATTGAGTTGAAACCAGAGTTGAGAAGCTTAATAACCGGGCAACAATAACTGTAACTGAACTGTGCAATGACAGATAGTTAAAAGGCGTGATCTTTGGACCTCCTGTTCCCCATATTTCCGTCCTTCGAGGCATTATTCTATTCAGAAAACTCCCATGGTTGAAAGCCCGCACGCCCCCTTTAAGTTGCCCCAATTAACTCTCTACCGGCTGTAAAAATAACCGGTTATATTTTCGATTATTCAATATTGAGAAGCATTGTAATCTGTCTTGAAAAAATACAATATATTTATCCCCTAATAATTACAGTATTCAAGTTACATAGTAATATTCAAAAACTTGCAATAAAAAATTCTCTCCAGTTATAGTTTAAAAAAAAATAATAATAATCAGGGACATGGACGCTGGAATAAATTATTTTTGTAATCACCGCCATCATCAATTAAGGAAAGGTAATTCAAAGGTGGGGGAAGGTTTGTTTGGGTTGGGGGGGGGGGGGTCCATTCATTTGAATATGATAGCTGATTGAAAATTGAAGATTGAAAATCTTCTTCTTTTATTTTGTGACATTTTTTCAACTCAAAATTCCTTTGTCACTTTCAACGGCTGTATTGCAGTAACTGCGTGGTCAAAAATATCTTTCGAGCAGTGATTCTTAAAGGAAATTTATTGCTCCCACTTTGTACGAAGGATTTTTTATCTTCGCATAATGTAAGAGACAGCATAATACCGAAAAAGTCAGAAAATCTACAGGTTTTTTTTTAAATGTCGTTGTTTTAAGTGTTATTCTAGGGTGGATCGGAAAGGCCTGAGTTTTTGACCTCATAAACTTTGTGCAAGCTTCAGGAGAGCCAAAACCAGACAATTTTTCTTTTTTTCGTTTTTAGTCTTTAACTGATATACGATGAGTCGTACTAAAATCTACTAAGTGTTGGGCATTAAATTTCCTTCAAGAGAGGTCGAAAGTTATTTTTGACCCGTTTGTTGTTCAGATACAGCCATTTAAAGTGACGAGTGGTTTAACGAATTGAAAGATTCTTCATCGTTCTGACTCCCTTTCATTTTTTTTTTTTTTTTTTTTTTTTTTTAAGCTGGTAAGAGCTTGTTGTGACATTCCGTCAATTTGAAAATTACTCGTCATAACTTTAAACCTACGATTCTTAGAGGAAATTTATTGCCGTGCTTTTTGTACTGCGGACATTTTTGAGTACGACGCATAGTTTATGAGTTATAGACAACAAAAAAAAAAACGAAAAAAGTCCGGAAGCGGTTTTTTATCTTTGTTAACCTCTTATAGGGTTTACGAGGTCAGAAGCTCAGGAGGTTCTACCTTAGAAAGACACTTGAAAGTTTTAACAAGTTAGAAATCATGCCCGGTCCCTTTCATTTGACGTGTCTCCTGGACGACAAGACTTCGAGCGGTAGTTTCGAGCCATTTTATATATTCGACTCGACAAAGCTCAAGTTATATCGTATTTTGTCTTGCTTATGCAACTTACTAGCCAAACGTTCGATTTAATAGAATAGATTCTCCAGAATTTACTACTTTTGCTGCGTAAAGTCGACTTCGCGCTTATTTCGAGTATTAAACTCAGCGGCTTTTCAAAATCGTTCGCCCTTCGCATGACTTGCGCGGTGCGAAGTCGCCCAAGAAACCCTATCTGGTTGTTACTCGCATCCAACAACAGCTCATTCAACGTGACTGGTGGAACTGCAGAAGTCGGTAATACTGATATAGTAGAAACACGTGATTCTTCAGTTTTTCTCGTCCGGGCTGTCAAGACTTCACATCGTGTGGGGACTATCGGTTTTATATCCTCTTCTCCGTTTCTTCTCGTCTCCAGGCGTTTCTTGGACAATGATGGATTTTCGTGTGTGGGCGGATGACATGCTACCAATGTCACGTCAGCGGTCGAATCAGTGAAAGCATGAATAACATCACGATCAGACGTCGTCGTTTTCTCCGTCGCGCATCGGACGTGTTCGTCATGTTGTTTCTCGGACGAATCGTTCGCATTCTGTAGGAGAAATAGGTATTTTTCTCTAATGCTGTTCAAATATCGAAGAAACTCGGAATGAGAAAGTCAACAACGGCGCTACGTGAAAGCGTATTGAACATGGATTGATGTTAAGCAGCTAAAAAATTCAGAATCGAAGTAATTTTTCGTTTGTGAACGGTTAGAAAGAGCTGGCAATTTTATTGTAGCCGACGTCAAAATTAAGAAATTCTGCCGGGCTGAAAGGGGCAATTTAAATCCGTTGACTGCAATTATGAGTTTCTAGTAATTGACAAAAATCAAGGGCGAATTTTTCAAAGTGTAAAACATAAATAAATAAACAAATAAAACAAATAAATAAATAAAAAAGTTCGTCCACCGTCAACACTTTCCACAGGAATATAAAATAGCTACATACTTGAAATTTTCATCAAGAATCATTCTGAGCCTGACAATAGCTCATATATTCAAGCGATTTAAGCGATTATTAAGAATTCGAATTTTCCAACGTTCTTAAAACAAAGGTATACTATATGATGGTATCAGTTTCTATAGATTTTTGGACGAATGAGAGACCATAGCGTGATTTATAGCTTGAATGGTTCTCAGGTTTTTATTTTTTTATTTAGCCCTGAAGATGTCTAATAAATGGTGAGTTTTTGCTTTTACGGGTGGTTTTTCCACGGTGGCCGTGGGGAGTATTATGGTTACTATGTAAAATCATACATCTTCAACAGAGACCTCAATCGACCGTCCATATGACGGTAACCATTGAATGAGTACGATTTAAAAAAAGTACCCAATACTACCAAAGTAACCAACCACCTTGAAAAAACACCAGTAAAGGCAAAAACTCCTTAATGTGACAAAACACCAGCAGTTTGAGAACTCAATAACCTCGTAAATATAACTCAATGAATACAGTATACAGTAACACTTTCCTTTCTTTTTATTAAAAAAAAAAAATAATAATAATAATAAAAACCTAACGTCTTTACCGCTGAACGTCTAAAAATACCTTTTTAGATAACACCTTAGCAATGAAAAAAAATCTGTGGGATTATTATTTTTATCGTTTTAAAATTATCTCTGTTCCACTGTATTGGATAGGTCGTGCTCCTCCGTCTCAAGTGTCACATTATACTTGCGCAACTGCTCCGACGTTGACCTCGCTAAAAAAAAACAGGAGCTGCTCTGATTTCCAGCCAAACGCTCGATTTAATGGATCGGCGGAAAAGGTTGCCGAAACTCGGCCGAAGAAAAGACGAGGATGAAGGAAAATTGTGTTTCGACGGCGTCGCTGTTAATATCTCAACTAGTTTTTCTGACGCGATTGTAAGCCTAGGTAATAGCTCAACTTAGTGAACAAGAGCGCAAAAATGAGAAAGAACTCACTGCAATTTGCTTGTGTTATCACGACTAAAAAAGGAAGGTCGGTTGTTTCTTTTGAGACAACGATTCGGCCTCTTAGATGAAATTGCTCGAAATTAAGATCTGTCAAACGTGCGGACGATTTGCTTCAAACGCCTGCCTTAGCCGAATTGTTGGGAAACGACCGGATTTTTTCAACACTAAACGATCACCGGGTATCGATAAAAGAACCCTAAGTTCCTCTTGACAGACCCGATATAACGCATCTAAATATAACAGGTGGTAAATATTCTGAACGATTTTTCAGTTTACTAACGTAAATACAAATAAAACGTGGACACAATAGAATACAATAAATAATAAAAATAAAACAGTATAAAAAATATAAAACAATAAAAATAAAATAAAATAGGTACTAAAAAAAATAAAATACTAAAATAAAAAATAAAACTTAAACAATAACACTATGATAATAAAAACAAACTATAAATAAATAATACTAATAAAAATACTTACTACAATAATAAAATAAATGATATTATAAATAAAATAATAATAATAATAATAATAAAATAAATAATAATATAAATAAAATAAATAATAATATAAATAAAATAAATAAAAATACTAATAAAAACTATTTTAAAAAATAATAAAAACTATAAATAATAATAAAACAATAAAAAATAAAATACAATACAATAAAACCCGAAAAGAACGGATCAGAGGTTGACAGATAACAGTAATTTTAGAATGTAAGATCCAGTCAATGCTCCTTAACTCGCTGCTCCTTAATTATAATGCGAACTTCGTGAAAACGCATAGTTTCTAAACGCATTCGTAAATGCCACTCCGCTTTCCCAAGTCCTTAACTGGCGCATATTCTGGCTTCCGGGCGTAAGCAGCCTCTTATCCCACTGAGTTAAGATGAGAAAAAAATCGCCTATCTCCAAGATGAAGAGAATGGATCCTTCGGAGTCTCAAGACAAGAAGCGACCAAGTAACCAGGCAACTTTGAGAACTTCGCGACTCGACAAGGCACGCGGCCCAGTTTAGACGGAACCTCCTTCTCTGTGAGAATGGGACTAATGACTGACTGCTGATCATTGGGCTCAATGTCGTCATCCCACACTTTTCTCTCTCTTTTGCTCTTCCTATACACTCCTGTGTTATGAGACTGTTTCCATCCTTCTTGACGCACCGGGGGAACTCTGCATTGTCTTGCTAGGGAGCTAACCAGTATCGCAGACATGATAAACTGGAAGCAGGACTGTTCGTCTACCTGTATAACCCATTCGAAGCATTTTTCATTATTTTTAAATATTAATAATTGAGATTGCGAAACGGCTGCTGGTAGTACGCAGCTGAAATTGTACAGTGGTTGCAGAGATTGTTTCAATGACCGATTAATAAGATCGTAATCCAGGCAAAATTCAAGGCCGAGCCAAATTTCTTCCTAAACTTAGCTCATTCAAGTTAATAGGCAGGTTCAATAAACTGCTGCTTCTCGAAGCTACCACGAGTTCGTGAGGGCACCAATTGGGAATTGAATGAATGAATGAAAAAAGTTTCATTTGCAATTATGTCATGTGGAAAAAAAATTGTACATAATAAACTTCGGCTGGATTGGGTCACGCAACTAGCAATCTTTTTGAAGATTAAGATTAAGGTCGTAAAATGTTTAACGCCAAGCGATGACGCTTGATTATTATCATACTCTGTTCTTAAACGTGGTTTTTTTAATGCCATTTCACAAAACCTGTAATTTATCACGCCGTACTTACGTGTTATTCTGTGCTATTTCGCGCGTTTTTTCGGTTTTGGGGTCTCTTGGTTAGTTGTTCAATTACAATATTGTATTGCACTAACGTTGCGGAACTATAATTTCAAAAATATGAGTAAATATTTTCTTCATAGCCTTCATGTTCCGAACTGAAAGTTTGGATATGATGGTTCACTGTTGCTTCCAAGCGATTCTTCCAACCACCTGTGAAAATGGGATACAACTCGAAAAACTTCCAAATTTCCCCCTTTTGACGATCTGCAAGTACGTTTGCCTGAGTATGGATTGGAGCAACTTTGCCCATCGAAATTGATGCCCCTCTAAAGATGCCCGTAGGAGCGAAAGTGCTCTCGCCATAAAATCTTACGTTACATTCGGTCACTCCACATCACTCAACTCATTATAGGTTCATTAATGGATGAACGTGTTCACTCTTCATATTAAGAAGTTCCATATGAAGGCCATTCATGTCCAAACATTGCTCATCCAATTTATCACGCTTCTTTCCCTTCATTTGCTCCGTGAGAGCGGAACCTTAGAACAATATCATTCTGTAATGCCAGGTGGCATTAGAACGCTGAAGGTAGTCAGTTGACAGTCCAGTCTACCATTTCTCCTGTCCATTCGTCGCGGAAGGTCTTCATCATTATCGAATCAACCACGGTGAGTCCAAAAAAGGCGATATCCACTCTCGGGCCACAAAATTGGATTGAACACGATTGTGTGAATTTTTAGGAGAACTTTTTTGTTTGTTGTTGTATGATTTTTTTTTTTTTTTGAACTGCAAAATAAAGAGTAATAATTTTCTATCACGTAGGTTTCAGTTTCTGTGCTACTGCACTCAAATAGTCGGTCATACACGCTCGTTCTTTCCCTTTGAAAATTGCGACTCGGGATCGTTTCCTATTAAAAACGCTGCAAATGATTGTACAGTTTTATTATTCCTTCGCTTCAAATAAAATTTCAGAAGACTATCCATTTCAGATAGTCATTATTCAGAACATGTGTGAACATTTCAACCGAAAAACAGATTGGTAACTATCGGGGAAAATTCCGTAGAAACTATTGTAATTTTAATCTATTTTATTTTTCTTAATTTCCAAATTAAAAACTAATTTTTTTGCCCTACCGTACAGCTGGAGAGAGTGTTTGACGACCATTCCAATGAGTATAGAACGATTTTTATAGCTCCAAGAACTCTCGAGTTATACCCTCATGTCAAATTTCTGAAAATCTCTCAAATTCGGCACAAAAGCTGTGATAACTCGAGAACCAATGAAGCTATCGACCCCGCGATGGTCTCATTCGATTCAGCGTCCAAAAATCTATATAATTTGATACCACGTACACCTTTTTCTGAAAAACCTTGGAAAATATGAATTTTCTCCCCCTCAAAACCCCCCAAAAATACCCTCAGAATTGAGCTAGCAAGTTGGTTCATGAATTGGGCCGTCGTAGGACCGAGATTGATTTTTGGTGAAAATTTCAAATTTTTAGCTCTTACAGTTTGGCCGGAAAACTGCTAACGGCGTACGGCGTACGGCGTACGGCGGACAGACAGAATTTTTTTTATTGGATATTCGGATTCTACATCCGAATATCCAATCCGAAAGCTTTGTGGTCGCCCGTTGGCCAAATTGCAAGGCTGTCGCTAAACTCTGTGCAAACTTCACCATAATAATATCAAAACTCTTGAGAAGAATAACTCCTCAATATTTCTTGAAAATACCGATTAAATGCTCTTTTTATATCTGAGAATGAGGAAGTATCGATAGCGATACCGTACAGGCGGAAAATCCTGTCAGGCGTCCGCTCTACTCCTTAAACATCGGCATAGGCAACGCCCGCAACTGCAGCTGTGTATTGCGGGTACTGCTGTATTTCGTATGAAGGCGCACGTAACGATTTATTTCCCTCCGCTGACCCTGCGTTTCGGTCGAATTTAAATTTTTTGGACATCGTAGATCCTCGTGAATAATTTTAAGACTTTTAGAAATTTTTAATTCTCGGTTTTTATTAATTACTTGGTGGCTAGAGACAGAAAAAAAAAACTATCATAATAGCAATTTTTCTACAATTAGTTTCTTCGTTATAATATACTTTATTTTCATACATCAGTTGTTCGGTATTTAGCATATTTTTTGAACCTTAAATGATCCTAAATTTTGGTTTATTATTCAATAATTAACCATTGTAATCGCCCTAGAAAAAAATTTTTTCAACACCCCCCTCGAAATTTGATGTTTTACGTTTCAAGGCATGTAGAATCTGAATATCCAATAAAAAAATTATGTCTGTCCGCCGTACGCCGTCAACACTTTTCCGGCCAAACTGTAAGAGCTAAAAACTTGAAATTTTCACCAAAAATCAATCTCGGTCCTACGACGGCCCAATTCATGAACCAACTTGCTAGCTCAATTCTGAGGGTATTTTTGGGGGCTTTTGAGGGGGAGAAAATTCATATTTTCCAAGGTTTTTCAGAAAAAGGTGTACGTGGCATCAAATTATATAGATTTTTGGACGCTGAATCGAATGAGACCATTGCGGGGTCGATAGCTTCATTGGTTCTCGAGTTATCACAGCTTTTGTGCCGAATTTGAGAGATTTTCAGAAATTTGACATGAGGGTATAACTCGAGAGTTCTTGGAGCTATAAAAATCGTTCTATACTCATTGGAATGGTCGTCAAACACTCTCTCCAGCTGTACGGTAGGGCAAAAAAATTAGTTTTTAATTTGGAAATTAAGAAAAATAAAATAGATTAAAATTACAATAGTTTCTACGGAATTTTCCCCGATAGTTACCAATCTGTTTTTCGGTTGAAATGTTCACACATGTTCTGAATAATGACTATCTGAAATGGATAGTCTTCTGAAATTTTATTTGAAGCGAAGGAATAATAAAACTGTACAATCATTTGCAGCGTTTTTAATAGGAAACGATCCCGAGTCGCAATTTTCAAAGGGAAAGAACGAGCGTGTATGACCGACTATTTGAGTGCAGTAGCACAGAAACTGAAACCTACGTGATTGAAAATTATTACTAGCTATTAGCTATTTTGTGAAGCTCGTAGTGTCCAATAGAGACTCTTGCCCTTCCACCAGTTGTAGGAGCGTTATTCCCTTTATTTTCATTTTTAATGTTCCTTGCGATGTTTTTCGATCACTGTTCTCAACTACACCGAGAAAAAAATATGTTCACATTTTTAATTGAAAGTACTAAACTTTCGAACGATGGTATTAAATTAATTCTACGTCTCATGATGAGGGAGCAATCCAGGGATTTTTGGACCTGTGTTTGGGACCGCATAACTTCTAAATAAGAACTGCTTTTTCATCGTAGCCCTAAAAGGTTCAAATTTGAGTTTAGTTTTGCACACTCATAGTTCTGTATAGATTGGACCAAAATAAGATATTTTAAGGTCGTAAGTTGGAATACGTTCGTTATTTATGCCTTTCATTTACTTAACTTTTCTTTTTTCTTTTTTTTTTTGCAAATATTTTTTTTTTTACAATTTTTTCTGCCACGCCGTTTTGCCTTGTCGGTTCTCTCTCACGTTTACACGAGCCGTGATTTCGAGAGGAACGTGCACATGGCCTAACTTCTGTCCTATCTGGCTTCATTTTGTTTCTATTCTAAATGTGTACCTGATTACGCTTAATGTTGGAAATTAATTTAACGCGTCGATTAAACGACGTTCGACGATCTCTATTGCGTTTCAATACAAATCGGTATTGTACTTAATCGAAGCCATTAAACGAATACCGATCGCGATTTCTAATAGCACATTTTTATTCGATTAATGCTCAATGCGATCTGATGGTAACGCATTAACTCAGGGGCAATGGAGTTTAATTTTGATAATTCTAACGCTTCCCCGAAATTGCGATTAGTCCGATTAGAGCTCTATTTTTGCCTAGGATAAATTCCAGTGATGGAAAGTTCCGCAGTCTCCCCTTCGAAAATTAGCACTTAATGCTGCGAGACTGGTTATTTTAATTTCAAGCAATGTAACTACTAGGTAACAAGAAAAAAAAAAAAAAATTCTTTTGTTTCTCTATAGAAAGGAAAAGTATTTATTTTTCCACCCTAGGAGAATAAATAAATAATTCCATTCGCCATTGCATGACGTGGGATATCGGACGCGCTGGCTAACCCCGTAATAGTGAACTCGATCGCGGAAGATGCTCCATTGAAGCCGTCGGTTACTCCTTCAACGGGCAAACCCGAAACCGATCGTTTGTCGGCCTGTCTGCCTGACTGGCAAAATTGGATCTAGACGAAGAGGGCGTTGCTGCTTGTCCGCGTAAGCTCGAATCTCACCTGGGCCAGGATGGGTGCGGTTTACTATAGCACTTCTCACGACTCGAGATCTTACCACCTACAGCCGGTAAACGACGCGATGATCGTCTTCCGCCAGTGCCAATTCCGCGCTGCCGTTGCCCTAATTCGAATGCACAGCTGAGTTAGAAGAGCTTTCTGGTATTTTCCGTACTATAGTTACAAAAGTCGAGGGCAATCGGACAAAAAGTCCGTTTTCAAAACGCGTCTGCGTTCAAATCTGGGAAACGCCTAAATTTTCACTTTTGTATTTTCGGAAAAACGTTTTGTGAAAATATCACAAGCGCGATTTTTTTTTCTAAATTTATTAATTGATCAGGTGCATTCTCCACGAAGGGTCTCATCAGGATGCTGTTGTATATTAATAAATAAATAGAGGTTCAGTTGGTCGCCTTTGAGTTTTGGAAACAAGTTTTGGAACGAAATTTTTCTATAGTGTTACGATAATGTATTTATAGTATCTTACTTTCTTCGATCTGGCAAATTCCAACGAATTCTAGGTATTGTTCAATAAGACGGAAGTAAAGAAAGATCTTGATTTGTTGCTCCGTCGAAAAACTTCTGCGCCGAGGATGAACTTGGAGGAAATTGCGGATATCATCGCGATCAGGGAAAGGTATTGTTGACGTATCTATCAATCGGATTATCGACGATCTTTCTTCGTGAGCGTTCGAAATCCGACGGGAAAGTTGAAGTGCAGGAATCTGACATATAAGAGCGTCACGTCGGGTGAACAATGTGTACAACGCAGTGATTGTGTTGTGCAATCATACGTGACAAGAACAAGATCTAGTATGCCACGAAGACTCAACTACAGCGAGGAATTAACGAGGTGAACCCCTATTGACGGAGCAGTTGGTTTTTAATTTTGGTTGGGAGTGTTCTTCCAATCAGAAAAATCAGATTTCACCAACAATCATTTTGTACTGAAGCTGGACGTTCATTAGGTATATAAATCTAAATTATTCAATTTAACAATAACTTTATCTTAAATGGTATTTTTTTGTTTCAGGGATTATACTGGGGATCGCACTTGGGTCTGAATCAGCTAGACGTCCAAGGGTGAGTCACAGATGCAATAAATTAATGTTCGCAGAATTTGAGATCGAGGAACATTTCATTTTTAACACAAGATTTTCATTTATCAACGAGAAAAATATGTAATTTCTTGATGGATACTTTATTAATTTTAAAAGCTCTTTCTCGCCTCTGATTATATTATCTAAATGTGGGTCGTTTGAAAATTATAGAGCGAAAACAGGCCGAAATTCACTGAAACACACCTAAAATTTGTTAACACTCAATTTAATAATTTTTTTATTATTATTAATTATTATATTAATTATTTTTAATAATTTTTAATAACAGCCTCATGCTGGGCTGTGGGCCTCATGGTTCCACGTCGCCCTGAAGATGCCCGAATGGGCGAAAGTGCTCGGCCAGCCATTAAAAATCTGGAGAATGAGTCGCCTGGTTTTTCTCCCCCTCACAACCCCTCTACTAAAACTTATTCTGTATTGATTGAATCACACACCGTACTTCCGCCTTAAGTCGTTTTTTTACTCGAAGCATAGTACAAAACAAAATAATTATACTGTGTCCGCACTTAATTTATAATAATTTTTTCTCTGCATATTTTTGTACGCTCAAGACGTAAATTCTTTATATTTCAGGTGGTACCTCTGCCAATGCCGACATCAGAGACAATCCCTTACGTCGCCGAAGTGATGGGCGCCGCTAGTTACTCAGAAACGCTCGAAGATGAGGAACTCATCGCGTCGAAAACGTCTTCAACTGCAGAGACGCCATCGACGACCGCTGGAAATCGACGCGTTCAACGGAAGCTGAACATTCCCAACGAAGGGGACAAAGAGTTGGACTCGGAGTACCAAGAATACCAAGGCAACAAGACCAGTACTACAAATCACGTCACCGTTCACTGATCATACTAACTCATCGCATGTAAACTGCACTAATAATCGATCGAAATCAAGCCCCTGGATTCGACGACATTCGTCAGGGGGAGGGGGGATGGATCGAGTTACTCAAAGCGAAATTATAGAGTGAATATTGAATAAAAATTTTTAAAAGACCGTTGAAGGGATTAAAAATTTAGAGAAGCCGAGGGAAAATTTAAAATCACGCATGAACTGTTATTTCGAAGCTGAACAAATGAGTTATGTTGGGAAATCTGAAGAAATGGAACTAATTCTAGTCATACTCGACAATAAGCTTACACTAATATTATCTGCTAATTATTCGCAATCAAATTTCGAGAAAATAATAATAATAAGTCTTCATGAGTGCTAAAGATAAAATATTAATTATTATCGTCGGTTAGTTGAAAAAATAGTACTCATATACGTAAGAGACTAATTATTTCTAAATTGGAGGATTAGAACTTGAATTTCTGCAGCTGTTGAAAATAATATAGTAGTGAAAAGTGTGAAATTAATATTTGATACAATTAGATGAAACGGGTTTAAAATTCTTACTCATATTTGCAAATGAAGAGTCGAAATCGTGTCTTACCCGTTGATAATGCAGGCACCTGCACCACCCAGATCACTTTTCCACCGCCAAGCATGCGAAATATCACGCAGTCGCATGTTTTCTATCCGACCTCTGTTCATAAAAAAAAATAATAATAATAAAAAGAAATAAAAATTTATTACAATAATAATATCCTAGCATGATAGGCTCATAATCAAAATAAATCAAAGAAAATAAAAATTAAATTAAAAAAAACTAAAATTAAAAAAAATTAAATTTAAATAAAAAATAAATAAATAAAATTAAAATATTTTGATTGTTTCATAGTATCTTGATTAAAATTTTAGCAACTAGCACATAATGCATAAACTACACTTCAAGGAAGGAACCCTTTGTTATTTCCAGGAGCATTGAAGTCATATTATGACGTACCTAAAGCAAATTTCACTTCATAATCATTTTTATTTTATCATCATTTCCTGGATGTATAGCAAATAAAAATGTATTAACTCCGTACGAACGAAGAAAAGTAGTTTTACCGGTAGAAACTGTTATTGATATTGAAAAAAAAATTTGCAATCGGAATAGTGAGCAAGGGAACCTATTGCACGCAGATTTGCATGCAAATATTGGATTCGGCTGAAAAATTAGTTCTTTAATTGCGTTCAATTTTTTTTTTTTTTTCAACGTACATTGATTGAAAATTAGACAACTTTATTATTTACTTTGCAGGAGTCGTCGGCCGACCAGGCGTGGATTTTCCCGTATTGCAACATATTCCAAGGACGGAATTCAGCTGCCGGAAAGTCAAGAAGTCTGGATACTATGCTGACCTCGAAACTGGTTGTCAGGTAAAACACGTTGACCCCTCTTCAGGATGAAACAGGGGAAACCTTGCCAAGGAATTACTGGGTCAGCTATAATATAATGAATGTGACTACATTGCTTTAATTGCCTGCCAAGCACTTTCAACCTGAGGTTTAATCACTCAGCCCCAGTAATTCCGCACATCTTATTTTTGGGCGTTTTTAATTAAGTACCAACACGTATAAAATGAAGAAATAAAAACACGCTTAAAAAAAAATAATAATGCTTTTGACACAGAACACTGTAATAACGTAGAAGACGAGAAAACATTTGATACTACACATCTCAGTTTTATATACAATCCGACGATGTTCCCTGCATTGCTGCGTTTCCAATTGAGTACAACTACAAAACGGCTGAAAACCTTCAATTTCGAATTAAATCGATAATGTGGAGTGTCCTAAGGTAGAGGAATAAAGCAATTTGCCCTAGAAATTAAGCGTGATTGATAAGAAGTGGTGATACTCTAGTATTTGTGTTTGCATTTATATGTTGATAGTTATTTATCGGATTTATAGGTTTTTGTTTAATAAGATTTTCATGAAGAAATAACTTAATTTTTAATAAAAAGCGCTAAAAATAAATAAAAATATCACATTTCATTGTAATTTGTCAGCTACCCACAGGCAAATTGCAAATTAATTGAAAACCACTAAAACAGCTGCCCTAAAAATAAATCATTAAAATAAAATTAGATGTGCAGAATTACTGCGGCTTCCAAATTAAACCCGTAGTTTCAATACCAAATGTCTCATAAGCCTTCAATCGATACCTTTAAAAATGACCGTCAGTAACAGTTTTATTCGTTTGCCAACAGGTTTTCCACATTTGCGACGGCGGACGGAAAATCTCCTTCCTGTGCCCGAACGGAACGATTTTTCGCCAGAGCCACTTAATTTGCGATTGGTGGTTTCGAGTCGACTGCGAAAGGTCTGTCGAGCAGTACGACGAAAGCGCCGAACAACTAGCGCACGATCAGATGGTCTACAAAAAGAGAGCCGAAGAGATCGCCCGAGCTATGAAAACTGTCTCTACAACGGAAACTAGCCCAATTGGCAGGGAAAGCAGAAGAGGTCAGAATGAGAGAAGAGTTGAAAAGCTCGTTGAAGCTTCGACCGTGAATCAAAGAAGTGGCAGCAATCAGATAGCGGAAAATGATAACCGTGGAGACAGTTCGAGATCGAATTCAGCGTTGAATTTTTATCCGAACAACAACCCGGTCGCAAGCGCGTTAAAGCAGAGCCCTCCATCCCCTGAAAGCTTCAAGCCCTCAACGGAACCCGCGAACGAACAGAAAACGACGCAATTTATTCTGCAGATAACTACACCCAGTTCTACTGACGTTCAACCGAGCTACCAAGAAAACTCATCCAACAACAACTACGGTGACAAGATTGAAAGCCCAAACCAAAATCTGAACGTTCCTGTAGCGTCTCAGAACTACCAATTACCAAGTGACAACTTCAATAACGTCGGGTCGCCTCTAAATTACCAAACATCAGGCGCTGGCAATACGAATTACAAATTTTCATACACCGTCAACACGCCGAGCCAAACTCGACCAACAGCCTCCCGGACGAAGCAAGATTTCACTAACAACCAAGTATTCTCGCATCAAACAGCTCCTCAAGAGAAGGAACAACAAATTCCAGCTGAGACTGCGTCTTTCGCTAGCAATAGACACCGGTTCGGTAACCAGATCGACCCGAACTACTATCAAAACACATACGTCGCAACACCTTCGACCACCTCAACTGAGAACTATCAGACCTCAAACTTGGGAAAAGTTGATTACAATACCGGATCAGGAGCTAGCACCTCGTACGCATCTCAGGCGACCGATCCTTCAACCAAGTTTCAAAAAAGAAAAACCACTACTCCGTCGCCATATACGCAGAACGTCAACACCGGACCTTCAACATTGAACACTTTTGCTCAAACGAATCAAAACGAATTCGGTGTTAAAAATCCGAACCTAAGCAAAGCGACGGCAAACCTTGATGACAGTAAAACAGGACGTAAAATCCAGAATTCATTCTTCCAGCAATACTCTCCCAATGTAGCTCAGTTTGGAAGGCCTCGTCCGACGTTTCGAGGGTCGATAAACCATTTGAGTGCGATAAACATGATGACATCATTGCCTACTAGCATAACTGCACCTTCAAGTTCCCAAGTGTACAATTCTCACATGCAGCCATACGCATCTATAAATCAAAACGGCAATCAAATGCCTACCGGATATTTTGTAAATACCCAAGGAACCTTTTCAACTTGGCATCCATCGCAGGCTTCAGCAGCATCAACATTGCCCACCTTTAGCAATTCGCAAGAGTCGAAGAACTCACCCAACAATTTCACCCCAACGCAAGTACGAAATGAGAACAAACCATCAGGTTCCTCGACAGTCAAACCGTACCGCAGAAAGCCCGTCTTCAATGTCAAGATTCGACCCAACAAAGATTACTCGCTGTTGGAACTTCATAGACAACATCCAACAAATCCCTCTTTGATGGCAAATGATCAAGTGCAAACCAGAGGATCAACCCCAACAATCAGCCCACAATATTCAACAACAGGATCAGACGTGCCCATCACCAGCGCACAATCACCAACTTCCTACTCTTATACTAACGGAGCAACTGCTTCGTTTGCTGCGGCAGAAACAAAACCTCCGTTCAGCCCGACAAGCTCATCGGTCAGCTTCAATTCGCCAACACCTGCTCACAAATACGCCACAGTCAATATCACTGGGACGCCTGAAGAGATACGGCCAGAAATTGTAAATTCCCTCATGGACTCAGGAATAAAACCAACATCAGCCAACGCACTTCTCACATTCGCAAGCTATTACGGCTCAGCTGAAACTAAGGACAGCGATATTGATGAATTTCACACAACGATCCGACCTCACGTGTCTGATGTCGTACTAAATCTTGGCACTACAATTCCGCATGATTACTCCCTCTCCACAGTCAAGGCCATAACTTCAACAAACGGAAATGACTTACCTTCAGAGCTATCAGAAAATACCAAAGACTCCTACAGTTATCTCTTTTCCGATAAAAAGGAACAGCCCTCGCAAAAGTACGATCTCACACCGAAAGAATCCGGCCCTGTTATTCCCGAGCTCAGCAAATCTCATCGACAATTCGCCAAAGAGTTTTTCAGACAACAGCAAAGGCCAGCGGAAACCTCCACAGTGAAACCTGAAACGACAACGCACAAATTGAGAGACTCAGCCGAGTTGAGGGAATTGGCGCAGGTTTTCAGTCGAGCATTGTCTGCCTACCTAGAGGACCCAGAAACGTTCAAGGAGATTTTGGCTCAAGTGAGGCCAACTGAACCGAATCCGGTCGACCTTACGACTCCGAATCCCGATGATGAAGTTTTGGATTTCTCCGACGCAAGCCAGAGTCGAACTGGCACCACAGAGACACCAGTAACACCTTCGATCACTTCCAATGACGTCACTGGAGACATAAGCATCGGTGATATAAATAACCTCCTCCACTCAAAAGGCAGGGGCGACTTTGACAGTTCATATGAAACTAATTCTATATCGCCGACAAATATCAACAGCGTATCAAACATTGAATTGACAACGCAGGCTGCGACTGCTTTTCCTGAGATTACCAGCGTCGATTCAGCGGCTAGCTCAGATTACTTCTCCAAACTCGGATCGGCTGAAGACACCTCTTACTTCCCAACGGCAGGCGGAGTCAGTGATAACAGTCGTCCAAGGTACGGAGGTTTTCATAACAACACAAGAAAATCAAATTATTCTCCGTACGGAGCAGAGCTGAAACACACAACTACGAAAAATCCAGGTACTATAACATCGACGAAAACATATTATACAACAACTTTCCCCCCATTCGTCACCACTGTACCTCCCGTATCAGACTACACAACTCTACAACCACAACAGGCTTCTTCCGTTCTCCCAGGTGCTCAACAGGTGAACAATTTGTTCGCCAATCACAAAGCGCTGTACAAAACTGCTGCACAGTTTACGTCGAGCAGTGAAGAAGAAAAAGACGGTCCGGCTGCAGGCTCGAATGAAAAGTTCTTGCTAACAGCGGGAAGCCAGAGTCTTGTATCCAGCCAAAACTACGCTTCATTTGCACAAAATTTCAATAGAAACAGCTTGAAACAGTTTGGAAAAGATGCATTCGGCGGTTACGCATCAAGCGCCGTCGTAGAAGAGCCTTCCGCCATTAGCAATGACTATTTCAAATCAGATTTGTCACCATATTTTGGCCAAGAGCCGCCGTTTGAAACATTTTCACAACCTGCCGCATTCCAAACGCCGATTCCCCATTTTGGCGATAAGATAGCTAAAAATCAATCAGCCTCGAGCGATTTCAATACTCAAGCTTCTGTAAACAATTACAACTACCAAAGCCAGAATAGCTATGTTCCTAAAGAAAATCAATTCATAGGAGTCCATGTAATGTCCGATCGGATGGGCTATGATGAGACTGCAGCAGGAACTGACAATACAGTCTCACCCGGAGTAACGTGGACCGCCAGCCCGTACGAAACGACGCAGTTCGTCAGCAGTAGTTCCAACATTGAAGTTTCTCCAGCGCTAAGTTCGACTACAGTAATCAAGCCGACCACCTATCATCCTCTACACTCATCTCCTGAGCCGACCACGACTGCCGATCCAGTTCAATTCGAGACGACCACAGTATTCTCACAAGACGCATCAACCACAACGGAGCCGGCGACATATCAAACGACAATACAACCAGAACTTCTGACAAGCGACAGCAACACGATGCAAGTGAAGGCAAACGAGATGTTCGGCATGTTGAACGAAACGGCGTCGACAATGTTGATGCACGTTATGAGCATGGCAGAGAACAACATGACCATCAGGCGGCTGGTGCTGCTTCTTGTCAACGATCCGAACAAGCAGAAAACTGACGAACAATCGAGAATGAGCTTGATCAATGCTCTGCTAACCCATGAAAATGAAATTGAAGACTACACCACAGTAGCTCCACCTACTAAGCTCAAAGCTTCAAAACCGTCGCGACCTCAAAGTAATAGTCGGAGTCTCAAACCGCAGAGAGAAATCGACAACAAAACAAACAATCATGGTACGAATAACGTTCGCAACGCAACCGAACACTTGAACAAGGCGAATGCGGCAAAACTTTATATTCCATCAGGGCCATCAGTTGCATCCACGGACCAAAATCTGACGCCGGAGAGACTACAGACTTCAACTACGACTATTGTAAGCAGCAGCAGCAGTGTCTCCACCGCTACGACATTGCCAGCGACAACAACATTACCTTACGATTCAGATGCAAGAGCGCTCGAACTCCTGAAGACTCTCTACAGTCTAGCAGCGAAATGGGGTTGATCAGTTGCTACAAAATAGAAAAAGACTTTATCGTTGTTTGAATCAATTGAGGAACCTCCAAGATCGACAACACTTCTTGAATGCAAGTGCTAAAAAATGAAGTATTCTTGATCATGGTTGGTCCGTTTGACCATCGGACTCGTCAAAACCGTATAAACGGTTTGCGGCCTCGCTTTTTGTACAAAATATGCAATCAAGATGTTCCTTATGTTTGAAGAGGTCGAGCAACTTCTCGACTAGATAAGATTAGAGGCCAGTTACCAATATTCACCCTCAATTTTTCCCCTATTCTACATTTGAATGATGTACAGACGAATTTGGGTCATTTGAGTACCAACTCACGGTTTTTATATAGTTCCAAGGTTAATAACTGTATTTTCTAGATGCATGATTGGGAGGCCGTAGCAAAGCATGAAATAATCATCTTCTATGCATAGGTATGATAGCTGTTTAAAAATTGAAGCCACAACCATTTCAAGCTTCATCCAGAGTAAATGCTTTTGGCATAATTCAGTGTAGCTAGAGCAATCTTGGAGCAGACATTCAGTGGCATGATTTTTTTTATGGATAAAAGAGCAGCCGAAGAGAAGTTTCTATTAGGCGGAAATGAGGTCACGCTCGTCACGCTATCTGCGAGAGCTTGGCAATTTTATTGACTACACCAGAACAACAACGATATTCGCCTTCTGACAAAGAATGATCAATTTTGCGTTGAGATATATTTCTTCATCTTGGTCGCTTTCCTTCGTCAAATTAATTTCTATTGGTTATAAAGTTATGCTAATTTGAAGTTTAATGTGACTGATTTATGTGTCGAGTTGGACTGGTATTTGATTTTTTTTCTCACAGAAGAGATCAAGCGAGTTTCAATTTTTTTTTTTTTTTGGCGATAATTGAAAAGTTTCCATCTTCATATGAACATTAGAAAATAAATTCAACGCGAACGTGACCTTATTTCTTGATGCTCCTCAGCTCAAGCACCTGCTTTCAATGGTGTCCAGCGGTTCTTGATTAGCTTAATGAAGTTCTACATGTCAAAGTCTATCCTCGCAAATTCGCTCGTATCCGAAGGTCATTCCTGAAAACTATACTAACATTGACTCCAAAATGGAGACAACGGGTACTATGAGAGTCGCCGTTAGATTCAGCGAGAAAAAAACATTCTTCATGAAAAAGAAATTTTTTATAAAGAAAAAACGTTTTTTCTCATTTAAAACCTCGTTTCTCTCTGAAAATTCAAGAGCAAAAATAAAAATGCGATAAAATGCTATCGTTTTTTTCGCTTTTTTAATAAGAAATTCAGTTTATTTTTCCATTTCCACCAAAATCCACCAAATATTCCGCCAGAATAATAGAACGCGCTAATATTTTGCCAATTTTGTACAAGCTGCATTCTAGCATCAGAACGAGCGTAAAACCGCGTGTGTGTGACAGGGGTAATGCAATGTTGCGTGATTAAACCATAAAGCCAAACCGCGGCGGTCGAAAAACGCTGAACGTCACGCCGGAACGTGTGAAGGGCTTCAAATGTTCCCCTGAGCTCGAAACTTCAAAATTTTCTTAACCAAATGCGCATTTGCTACTTCAGTTTTCCTCTCGTCTTTTCCGGAAAGGGTTTTTCGTCTCTCATGCGGCGTTTCATTCGAGCTGACCAAATTTTGCGATGAACTGAGGAAACTGCGCAGAGATCGGAGAAAATTAGAAACTTTTAGTCGAAGCAAAAGATCGCTACTGCTCGGTTTCGTCAGTTCATCACATGACGTGAGGTAAACTGATCTTGCCCGAATATTAGGAACCATTTACACTCAACTTTTCAGTGAAGCCTGATTTCTTCTGCGGGTTCAAGATGGTTGAAGTTGTCTGTAACGATGTGAACAGTAGATGATCGCTTTTTGTATCAAGTATTTACCAGTCGTAAGATCAACAGGGGATGCCAAATTGGATTTTAAAAAAAATTCTAAATTAATAAAGTGGACGCTCATTCATCCAGTGGTGAATTCTGTCTTATTGGGCTCAATATTGAAGATGAAGTGCCATCGCTTTCCAACCTCGATCGCCTGCTACAAGCTCTTTTTCTTTATCGCACAAACGAATACTTATGATACTTGACCTCAGGGAACGGCAAACGAAATTCTGCGGCCCGTCAAAAAATCAAAAAACTAAATTGGTAATAATCAGTAAAATTTTTCATCTGACATGATGATTTGCTGAAGTTTGCAATAACCTCAATTCCGTTAGTGATGAATGAATTTTATCTAGGACAGCACCATCTCAGAAAGTGTGTTAAATTTATGAGAGAAAAAAACTCGAACTTTGGACTAGTTTCCACTTCTGATTTACAACTCGAAACGGCTCGTTCCATCAAAATTTAACTCCAAGTCGAATAATATCGGAAAAATTCAAAATTTGATCGGTTTATACAGAATTAGAAGCCGATAAATCCCCAAAAATAAAATAAACCGACTATTACAATCCGAACGAGGTTAAAAACTGTCGAAAAGAAAACAAATTTTTCTTTGAAAAAGAACATGGTCGACTCAATCTTGTTTGTACAGTTGCTATTGTATTTATTCGTACGAAATAATCGCAGATGTTTAGAATTAACAAGTTGCCATGAGATTCTGTAATGTTGTTTTTACATTTCAATATTTTGTCATCTGTAAAGTTTATTATAAAATCGTGTAAATAAAAAATTGAATTATGTGAAACTGTTTTTTCACCCAACTCTCACTTTTTTTCAGTTAAACTCAGAGATTAATAAACCGGGGAATATCAGAAATCGCTTAAAATTTGAGGCACCGCTGTTTGAGAATGCTCAGGTAATAAAATGTAAACCCTCGAGACAGTTTTCTGTAGTCGGAGGATTTCGCACAAATAAAATCCACACACGCTACTCATACGATAACTGGAAAAAATTAAAGCGACCCAAGAGTTAATTAGAAACTGTATTGATCAACAAATAACAATCGATTACATCACATGGATAGTTTTTTCCGACCGTGAGAAGAATGAGGGGAAATAGAAACAGACACGATAGCTAACAAAGGCAGAGATATTTCGAATAGGAAGCACAGAAATGGAAGAATTCTGACACATTACTGCTACGATGAATAAGATCATGAAATGATGTCAAAGGTGCGAAAATATGTCTAAATACAATCCACGCATCAATATCTGATCCAATGGAAAACGAATCATGGCAGCTTAACGCTAGAATGGTTGCTCAAGGTACGCAGCGATACTTAATAAATAAAAACAGGCCGAATTTGAGATCTAGGCACATTTCGAAAAATGCTACTCTATATTACCAAAGCTACATCAGTATTCGACGACTGTACAATTAAATGCTTTAAATCACAATGTACCAGACGCGTTTGGAAATAAAAGTGCGCAACCAGCACTAACTTACAAAGAGCAGATATTTACTAGACAGGCAAACAAATAATTTCAGCCAGCATTTCGGTCTATAATCATTTTTCAGCTTGATATTTGATGCTAAATGTCACCGATTTAGTTTAAAAATATGGCACCACTTGTGTTTTAAATTAGCCAAAACTATAACAGTCTTGCGGCCACACTGCTGAACGGATTTTCGTACAGAACAATTCTACATAACTGAGAGAGATCGCAAAAGTGATGACCCTCTATTTTTGGTTTATTACAATAATATTCCATTGTAATCGCCTGAAAAAAATGTCCGAACTCCATCAAAATTTGATGTTTTGTGTTTCAAGGCATGTAGAATCCGAGTATTCAGTTTTTAAAAAAATTCTATCCATCCACCATCAACACTTTTCTGAAGGAACTACAAAAGAATTTTAAAGGTAATTTTGGGGGTTTTAAAGTGGGGAAAATCCGAATTTGTCAATGTTCGTGAAATATAGATGTGTTTGATATCAATGTCAATAAATTTTTGGAGCAGAATCGAATGAGGCCACAACTGAGTCGATAGCTTGAATGGTTCTCAAGTTATCGCTGCTTTTTGGAGGAATTTTCAAGATTTTTAGAAATTTTCCTGATGGTATAGTTTGAGAATTGAAGGAGCTATGAAAATCGTTCTACACTAGTTCTATTAAACCACTCTACGACCATTTGCATCACTTTTTTCATTTTGCTCTTCGTTTTTTTTTTTTTTTTTTTTACAATTGGTAACTTTTTAACCGAGGCAAAACTCAAAAATCGAATCGACACTAGTTTGTCCAGCTAAGCTCAAATCTATTTGACATTTTAAAATCGGCTGAATAAGAAAGCATGATTTTGTTACTAGATTTCAGTAGGAGAAGATAAAGTGAAAGAAAATACGATTAAATATTTACAATTGGCAAAACTTGTATTACAATTCGGAGATATACCTTGCAATACGAAAAACAAAAAAAAAGATAAATGGGAATAGCTTTTCTCTCAAAATACTTGTTCCAAATACTTTAACTGCTTTTAATCACTGAATTGAATCAAGTATTATTTCAAAAACTTTTATGGATTTTTCACTCGCTATCTAGCCGACCATTATAATTTCATGATCTCACCGTTAAAATAGAATATTTTAGAGCAAAAACTCGTTCAGCCGTGTGGCCACAAAACCTGCTATACTTTTGCTTCAGTGCTGCCACCTCTTGAAAAAATCTCACTAAACATGGGTACATTTAGCCTTAGGGAAGTTGTGTATAATGCTAGAGAACAAAGGTGGGATTATTATAAAGTTGCAACATGAGCATTGACCAACTCAGGACTTGATGGTTGGAATGGAATTTCCCAGCTTGCCACCAGACAGCGTAGGAGAAAGTGTCGCATTAAAGTGAACCGAGAGCGAAAAAAGTCTAAAGTTGTTGGTGAAAAATTGGTTGGCCCAGGAGGAATAGCAAATCCAGCAGCCGCTCAAGCCTTGATCGGAAGGGAACAAATTTTATAGTCTAGATTTTTCAATAAATTACACCAAGGTATCTCCAACAGCATATTACTCTACATCAACCGCAGCTATATCCTTTCTCCTTGATCCTTCACCTCTATTTTTTAAGGCTATCGTCATGGTAACAATCAAGTCTAATCATAATCCCAGCCGCATAAAGTATAAAAACAAGTTTGTTTTATTCGAAAGCGATTGAAATGGAAGTGTAAGGTAAAATTGGGTTGACGGTTTCAACCTGAAGAGCCGTCGCCATGCAATCACTGGCACGAGAATGGTCTCCGAGAGATTCGAGCACTTTTCCAAGGTTAAACCTAAACAGAACAAGAAAATTTTTTGCATGGAGATAGAATAAATTAAGACGTCAAATCAGCTTTAGGAAAAGCAGTTTAAAATTAACCCTAATTGATACATAATTACAGTCAACTCATTATGACGAACGTGAACTTTTTCTTGTTGATTGCTTGAATTGACACGTTGATGTGAAAAAACGGACGGACATTTACACCATTTCAGATTAACACTCAAATAAAAATGGAACAATCTCTCCTTGGAACAAAACGATTCCATAGTTTTTTCATCCAGTAACGTTAACCGTAAGGAAGCAATTTTTTTCAATGTCGAGTTTTAGCGCATTTTGTGTTTTTTGAAAACTTAAGCGACCACAACAAAACCTGTTCCGTTTCTGCTCTTTTGCCAGAAAAAAAACTAAACATTCGCAACAGCCGAACGTGTAATCTGATAACAATCTGTTATCCAACACACAACTTGCTTGAAGCACTTAGGGGGTCCAACAATGACCCCTGTCCATAGTGACTTTAAGCTTCATAAAATAAAAAAAGCCAACTATAAATAAATAATTACATGACTGTTATAAAACAGTTACTTTTAGTCCGCTTTGAAAACAAGATTACAGTCAAGTAATTATTTACAGGTTTTTTATGAAGCTTTAAGTTACTGTTGGACCGCTTAAGTGCTTCAAGCAAATTTTGTGTGAGCGTTCTACTGTTTTGGGTGTCGATTGCGGTTCTTACGCTGATGTATATTAATTTTCGTTTCAGGCCCTGATAATGAGAATATATTTCCTGAAAGCTGATTGATGAAGCAATGAGTTTTTGTTTGACCCTATCCATGACCATTGACAACCAAATAACTGAAACCTATCAGTTGTTGTTTAAGCAGTTAAAATTAACAGTTCTTACTCTGGAAAAGAAATTCCAATTAATCAGCATGAATATTTTTTTGTAACAAAATTATACACACAGTTGATATAATATTGAATATTACCATGTAGTAGGCGAATAAGGGTCTATTCGAGCAGCATCTCGCAGAGTTTTCTCGGCCATTCGCTGATTTCCAAGATAGTGGTACATAAGACCCTGCGGAAAAAATGTCAGTTAAACATCCACACGAATATTCTAATTACTACAGCTCGAAAATAAACTCACCAAATGCTGAAGGCTTTTGACATGGCTAGGGTTGATGGAGATGGCATTTTGAAAACATTGCCGAGCCTCGGTAAATTCGTTCTTCTTCTCATGAACTAGACCTCTCTGAAAACCATTATAAACGTGAACCTCTCAAAGAACTCGGTGGCTTTTTGGTTGAACTTATCCCAAGAATTTTCCTACAAATAATAGGCTTCAGCGATTCAGGTGAACAAAGCCAAGCTTAAAATTTGCCTCATACAGCTCAAAATTGTGGATATTTTACATACTTGGCTGAGCCCAACTTTCACCCACACACAGCACAATTCATCATTTTAGCACTTTAAGAACTTTCTACGATCAAACAAGACTTACAGTGTACATAATATGATGGGATAGAGGGTATATATTAATCGCTTCCTGGATGCAAGCAGCCGCCGATGGAATCTGATCCATTGACAAGTAAAGTTCGGCGAGAAGAAGCCAAATTTGAAGTTGAAGCAACCAAGCCCGCTGAGGCCCAGGCTTGGGAGTGAATGTTGACAAAGAACTGGCCACTTCGGACAATGCTTGCTCAACTTTTGAAGCCGCAAGCGAATGAGCATGGAGTGAACCTGCGTAAAAATGCTCATGTACTTAAAGATGTCACTAGAATATAAAACCTCAGGGTAATTCGCAAATGTTGAAAATTGATTCTTAGTTGAGACATATGCATTTCAGCTTGAGCGAAGTTCAACTTAACTTCAACTTGCCAACAATATTTATTCCAAACTCAACAATGAAAACTTACTAGAGTCCTTGTCAGACATTTCTGATGTGTATAGTTGAAAGACACTTTTGTTGTCCCCTACGTCAGTCAACGTTTGCTCTTCATGTAATACTTTCCATAGAATGAGCATATTTTTTGCAGTCAGCAACGCGGCCTGGAACAAAATTGCACTCCTTATGCGAAATTTGGATCAGAAATCATGGCCGCTTATAGCTTTAAAAGGATAATTACCACTTCAAAAAAGTAGAGCGATCCAGGGCAATAAATGTCAATGGTTAACCCTAGCATTCATTGTTGGTTTTCCAAAAAGGGAAATATGTTGCTAGAGATTAATTCATGCAATAATTGCCAATTATCGGCAATTTTAGTCGCTCGTCTAAATGGGATGTTGCAGGTTTAAAAATAACAAGCTCACATTTGAAAAGTGGAAAACACTTACATCACCTCCTTGGATTTGAAGTTCCAGATGAGCTTTGACATAATGCAGGTCAAGGCTATCTGGAAAGTCGCTCAACGAAGAGTGAAGAAGCGCCGACGCTTCGGGGTATTGTTTCTGAGCCGTCAGAAGGAGAATCATCAAATGTAGAGACGGGGCGTGCTCGGGGCAGAGCTTCAAAGCCGACTTAATATGAGTCATTGCTTCAAGTATTTGTCCTCGGCAAGAACAGCTCATCGCTATGTAATACTCAATCAAATGATCGTTGGGATCAACCTGTTGGGCTCTGTAGAGAACATTGGCATTTATTAAAATCATTCAAATACGAGTAGGTCAACTAAGGGGAGTTAGTATTTTTTTCTTGGGAAATCACAATAGTTAATCGCCAAGTAAGAAGGCAATATTATTAAGGGAGGAACTTCGGGAAAATGGCTCATTTTCAAACTCATTTTTGATCCTCATCAGACCCCGCTTACTTGTTCAGTGCTTCCATAGCAGCAACGTTGAACGTATGTTTATTTGTTTTCAAATGAGTAGTCACCGCTGCATAGTGGTTGCCAATTCCAATGTAAAGGTAGCATCTAGACAGGAGACCTTGTGGGTGGCTGAACTCCCGTTGAAGAGCCCTTTCACTCCATTCAATACCTTCATATGCCTAGAAAGAAAAAAATAATAATAACACGTCACTAATAGTACAGTACAAAATCAAATCGGCGAAGAGAAAATAATTTAAAGACGATATTTTAACAACGCTAAATTTGCAACATTGTACATACATCGTTCAAATGACGGTAGCAGATTTTTGCAGCTAGCAAGCAAGGCATCACTTTCGTGTTGAGCATCCGAGCTACCTCCTTGGTGACCGTTAAGGCTAGCCCATACTGGCCCATATTCTCCAAACATAGAGCACGCTGAAGCCAAATATGTGGTTCTTCGTAGGAGAATTTCAACGCTCTTTCCAACGACTGAAATGGAAAATTTTCAATCGGTTGGAAAATGTTCAACCAACATTAAATCAAATGACAAATAATTTAATTCACAAGAAAAATAGGGTTACGATTCGATTATAAACCATTGTAATCACCCAGGAGAACATCATAACCTCTTTGAAATTTGACAAAGCATATTATGAGGAATCCAAAAATCAAATATTTTTTATTTATTATTATTATTATTTTTTTTTTTTTTTTGTAATGAATATCAGCGGTCTCCGATCGTTGGTGGTAGGCAAATTGTTCGCTAGGCAATCCTGTGACTAACAGAGCAGAGAACCCTCAATAATTTAGCTCTACTACTCACATTCAAAAGTAACTGCACAGATTAACCAACAATCCTAGCCATGGGCGATTAAAAAATTAGAATTTCGGTTATCGAATGAAATTCAGCCAAAGAACTTACTTTATGCGGTCATGTTCACTTGAAAAATGCATTCATAATATAGATAATTAACCTCATGCAAAAGGCTGATTTGATTCCATCGGACGAGAACGATTGTGAGCAAGTCGTAAACAGCTGTAGCATTGCTTAGCGCTCTGATTCGGGCTTCCTTGAATTCAGGCGACTGGCTAAGCACGGCCTCTCTTCCAGCCATCGCATCACTGTAAATCAAGGTTACATAATTATAGCCTATTATTCTCCTTGGTACCGTTTTTCTCTCACGCATATATACTCGCCTTATGAGCAAAAGTAGAATGATTTCTTCGCATTCGTTTCTAGGAATGAATAAATTGGGCCCTGTATAGGATTGAGGCTTCCATGGGCTCGGACTGGCTGATTTCTTCGATCTGCCATCGCCTGAAAATGGTCGCGTTGAAAATTAGAGGGAAATATGAAGAAAATATTATTATTACGGTTGGCAGGATCGATTCGTAAACTGGTTTCCTCGTAAGAATTCAGGACTATTTGAGTAAAATCAATAGCAAGAAACGTTTGGCAAAGTATTCATAGATAGTCATAGTTATTATCTTGCTCTAAGTGACGTACTATGACAGTAAATACTTCCTACTGACGCTTTGAAAACTTCATAAATGAACAGAGATATGCGGAAGAAAAATCGGAGATTTAATATTTTGCAACTCAAATCAAAATATAATTACCGTTCGGCGGAGTGTATTTAGTGCCAGTGTAACCCCTAAGAAGAACTTCGGCCAACTGTCTTGTCAATGTGAGACGTAAACTGTGCGTACCACTTGATTCTACAGCTTGCAGCATGCTCCTAACCGCGAAAGAATATATTAGAGCTCACATAGTTTAAGATTCAGAAAGATTTATCAGGTGCCTATATCTGCCTCACCGATATCGTCCAACAGCTGCGGGCAGCCTTCCTCCGAGTATGTGGAGCAGCGGTGCCCGTTGAAGAGCTGTCTCTAAAATGGGACCCATGTGTACTGATGGTAATGTTGGCTGAGGAGAATGAGATCCTAAAAAGAATATAAATTAATTTTCAGACATCAAGCGTTGCAATTAAATTCGAGATTAGACTTTCAAAATTCAGACGATTCAAAAATACCATTTCTAGTATTTATTTTCATTAAAATCAACTTTTATTCCTATAAGAGACAGCCTAAGCTGCTATTAACAGTGGTAACAAGATGATTTCCAGGCAAAGAAATGGCATCAAATTCTTTATTGTTGATTGACTATAAAAACATACCCGTCCCCGTATTAGTACTATTCTGCTGTATGAGTTTATCCTGTTCTTGAAGGTAGAGCAATGTCAAGTCGCCAGCCAGCTCGAAACTCCTGACCATCTGCTCTTCCCATTCCACATGTTTATACTTTGAAGTTGACGACGGTGGTACTTTTTCCAAGCTCAATCCTGCAAAAAGAAGTAGCCGCTGAACTAAGCTACATTAAATTATTTTTTATTTATATACATTTTTTATTGGGGTGACGAGGAGGAGAAAAAATGGCGTCTCGTACTCTGATCTTCAACCGAAAACCATACGGCATCCTCAGGGCGATGTAGAACCATTATATAAAGCCGCAATATTCAAATTGATAAATCAAACAGCGAAATTCGACAGCTCATTCGACAAGGCCATTTGAAAGATCCAACAAAATTCTCATTCTTCAGATTACACATTTCTTTGACATAAATGTGGCTTAATTAATCACAGCCGACAAGAATATTTTTTACTATCTTCTATTTTCGTTTGTTAGTTTACAATCAATTAAAAAATTCGGAGCATTAAAGAATTTTTTTTAAAGTGCGGTAAAGAAAAAAAATGAAATGAGCCTGAATAAAAATGCTGGATTTTATGACATCACAACATAGTAACAGAGCGCATTTTCGAGCGTTTTCAACGCCCAAAATACCAATATCAACCGAATACAAAATCAGTTCTCAATCATTGGGACACTCCGATTGCCAAAATATTCTTGTCAATTCATAAATTATCTACAAGCTGAAGAACTTGATAGTACTTCAATCGATTTGAAACTATTAGAAATTAATTACCAAATAAGAGTGAAGGGACCGAAGACCAGAAAAATCGTATTCGAGTTGACTGATTTGAGAGCCAACTGCACAAAAAGGCTACCCAGACAAACTCGACGGCAAATAATTAGTCGCGTGTCGCATAAAATATGAAAAACATCAATAAGTTGCCGGCTAGAAGCCACGTGCTGCTGTTAGATGGCAGTGGAGAGGTGGGCACGTTTGAAGGCCACTATTACGATTGCACAGCTAGGTCAACAGAAAGTCGATCGAGTTATGCATCAGAAATCAGCTGACCGATCGATAGAAACAATTTCCGCATAAATACCCCATCATTTACAGGAAGCAATGGAAGAATGTTGGAACTGTAACTGCGTATGTAGGAGTGCAAATGCCTGCCATAAAACGATATGGTGTTTTTATCAATTTTACAGGGATCCCGTTCCGACTACGAATTATCTTTATTGCCATTTTACAACATTGATAATCAGGTGAGCTTATGTAGACGAACTAACGAACTGAATCAGTTAATCTTGATTACTGGCTCAAAACAACAGTAGACAATTTTTTTAATTATCTACGATGGCATTTGGATAATTCAGCAACCTCGAACTGATGGAGAATGCAAATAAAATTTGACAACTGACCTCCTTGTAGCCTAGAGCTGTCGAATAAATTGAGCCGCTGAGAGAATAAATAAATGGGATTTACGAAATGGATCATTTTTACAGCAAGGGGACCCAAAAAGTTTTTTTTTAAAGTGAATCAAGTGGAAGTATGGTGTGTGACACCGATAATAATCAAGCATCGTTTACTCGCCATAACAAACATTTCAAGACCTTAAATGTTCAATTATATTGGCTTTTGCGGCCTGTAAAAATCAGAATCCAATATTATGCACTATTGAAATAGCAGAAAACCTCATACCGAGGAAATAGTGTGTAACCTGGAGATTCAATCGGCTCATATTGTATTTTCCACCATGCGGGCCCGAATTTTAGGCCATTTACTTATTGGTCCAAGAACATTCTATAACTGTCGAAAAAACGGTGATTTTCTGACCCATGCAAACACCGCATTGGAGAATAAGTCGCCTTGAATTTCCACCTCAACCTCACAGCAAAGGACGTAATGTGCTCCGACAGCACGATTATTAGGATTAAAAAATTTTATGGTGAAATTAACTATTCAGAGGTGGAAATTCCAACAAATTATTTCATACGAAGAAATATTTGGCTTCTGTTTTTACTCTATTCAGCCCCACCACACCAATGTCTTGCAATGATCCAATTGAAAGGCAGAGTGGACCTGCTGATGGGACACATCGAGACAAACTATTAGAAAGTGAAATACAACATAATTAGTTGCAACCGCATTCTCCATCTAGGATAGGAAACATCTAGGTATTGAAAATTTGACCTCTACCGAGACAAGTTCGTCATGTGGAAGTCCACTTCTTCGAAGGTATACTGATTACCTGGCATCATAATTTATCCAATACAAAATTATTCACCTTTGACAGCGTACGATTCGGCGACGATTTTCAGGCTACGGCTCGGAAGAGGCTTCTCCGTCAATGATTGCAAATCGGCTTCCATGAAATGCCGAAGAGACTCTTCAAAATGGCCAGTGGCGTAATGCAATTTACCGAGGAGAAGATGCGCGTCTAAAGCAACTCCGGCCTGAAAAAGACGGTTGAAAAAGTTACAAGCATGAATTATTAGAAGAAATAAAGGTATTTATTAGCACTTAGAAACCAACCAGATACCGAATATAGGGCTTGAAAAATATTGATCCGAACCCCTACACACCATACCTGCTAGAAGAAATTTTGCAGCAGCTTCCAGCGTCTGAGAAGCGGATAAGATCTTAGCACTATCAGCCAATTATTCTGCCCCCAGCATGAGAGGTGAAGTCGTATCACCAGCATAAGCCAGAGATATGAACAAAAGAGGTTTCAGGCCTTTACCTTGTAAAACCCCTGAAGAAATTTAGCGAGGGAGGAGCCTCGGATTTTTTCAGTATCCAGGACAAATATCGATGATAGAAGGATATGACCCATGATGCTAGGGAACTAGCACAAATAACAAGGCGGATTTGGAAAAGCATAATTTTTACCAAAAACTCGCTAGGTAGGTACCCAAAAGATAACATTCGACGTCTTCCAATTTTTTTCAGTAATCACGTTCTCATTACACAAGATATAATAAATCATCAGGTCAACTTCAATTACAAAAACTCGAATAAAAGCGAGTCCATTTCAATTATGAACGGTAGTTGTAATAAAAACTACTTATATAACACTTCGGAGATTTTTTTTTTTTTAACATTCAATGATTAAGAACTGTGAAGAAAAAACTAGAAGTGGAATAACAAACAAGCGGCTCATTAGAGCGGGATGGTTATTACAACGTTTTACGAGGAATAATTAAATTTCCGGGCGAATTTAGACCGGTCGCCGGCTCCTAAACAGGTAGCGCGACACGCTCTTCTAATATTTATAAGTCATTCAAAAGATTATACCACGAGGAATATGTAATTACGTTAATTGCTCGCCTGCCGATCCTCTAAAGAAAAAGCTTACGTTAAAGTTTCCAATCACGGCAACACACAAAGAGGAGGAAGAGACTGAATCAGAATCAGTGAATTGGACAACTATAATACACTCGGCAAGAAGATGCTGTCCAACACTGTAGCTATCGGCACGACAGGTAGGAACCAGTCAAGATCGACGCCTGCAGAACTTCGTGAGTGTGGAGTTGCAAAAGGTAAATAATTTCAGCTCAGTAATGTATAATAGACAGGAGTAAATTTTCTCAAATTCAAGTACAAGGTCTTAACCCTTAAATCGAGTGACGATAATTCAGGTCCATGAATATTTGAGAGAATCCAAATACCAAGCAGATTTAGGTCGAGGAAGGCACGCTCAGTGAGTAAGTATAGGGAGTATACTCACAGGGCACGCGTAGCGAATCCCTGTAATTGCCTGCCACTTCAGGAATCATCTTAGAACCATCTATGAACCATCTCATATTAAGTATCAACAGCTGTAAATTATATCTCATGGTTGCGATGCCTGTCAACACCTAACGAGGTCTAAAGGGGCGAAAGTACTTGGTAGGCAATAAAATAATTGTAGGGAACTCAAGTATTTCTCCACATCAACCTCAACACATAAAAAGATACGAAGTGCTGACGTCAAAACCAAACTAATTATGTCCAAATTGTTTTCTAAATGAAAAGCATGCTTCATTAGCTGACAATTTGGTCTTTTGAAAATCGTGGCATGGGAATTACGAAAATCACTGGTAATAATGGACGCTAGCCGTGAAAATCGGCAAATGATTCAGGAAAGGATCCGCGGAAGACTGCTTCCAACCAGAGATAAAATAAAATAATGAGCATGGTTACTGGAATAGGTAAAAAAAAATTCACACTATTAGGTAATGAGTATGTTACACATTCAAGGAAGTAATTGTATCGATTTGAATGGCCTATGAGTAAACGGACATTATATATTTCTTGCCATTGACTAGTGACAAGAAATATATAAGATAGGGTCAATGGTATCATTATCCCCGTCATTCTCTCAGTAACGCGATTCAGAAGTCCTGCGTGTCTTGGCAAATCACCTGCGCTAGTATTCGAAATAACTCAAAGCAAACAGATATCATATTGCAGTAAGGATGTTTCACAGCTTTCTTGAAGTTGGCCGCACTTGGAGGATTGTGAGACGATCAGTAAGTCATTTAGGGCGAGTGCGTCTATTAACATATATTTTTACTCCACTAAAACTGCCAAATTATTTCATTTTCAAATTGTTTTTCCTGTTTTGACCTTACTTCACTAAAACGGGCATAACTTCAAGGGAGCAACTCCTAATTTCCTGACTCTTTAATGGCTAACAAATTTTTTTTCGGATGGAAATGAGATGTGAAAATTGAGTCTGAAACGTGAATTTCCTCAACATCTTAAAACCACCTGTTTTCTTTTTCTCGAATACTTGCTAAAGCTATTAATTTCCGCAGTCGAAATGTAAAGGTAAGCTAAAAGATCCTTAAGCTGTCATCAAATTTATTTTAGCTCCGAATCCCTGAGAGTACACGAGGTTTGAATGAAAAAAAAAGCGTTGCATCGAGGGTATCGTTAAGTCGAGTTCGACTCATTACTATTAGCCCATAACATCGAAAAAAGTAAATGCAAACCCATGAAACACTCCAAAATCCCTCCAATAAAATTTTTTTAAAAAGTTGAACACTGAAAAAATACGAGGTCCACCGAATGGCATTTTATAGTGGAGCTGAAGTCGACCCCGAGCTTAAATAATTTTCTCGTTACAGATGGATCCGCTAGCATGGCTGTCGATGCTTTTGGGAGTTATAGCTGCACGGTATATGCTATGGGACTTGGCTGCGAAAAACTACTACATCACCACGACAAATGAACCGGAAATTGAGTACGATTACACCATTATAGGAGGTGGATCGGCCGGCGTAGTCCTAGCAAACAGGCTGTCAGAAATTTCGAACTGGAAGGTAAGATGTGAAGTAATAATCCTGAAAATGATGCTCAATACTGTTTTAAGGACTTGGAGTGTATTGTAGAGAGTAGTACGCCTCATTTGTCTAGCAACGGAGGAAAGAATGGAAGAGGCTGGGAATGAGTTTTTGGCTAGAACCATTTTAGTTCTCGTTTTACAAAAAAAAAAAAAAAAATAAAAAAAAAATAAAATAAAATAAAATAAAATAAAAATGTATAAATGAAGTAATCAGCACGATTGAAACTGCAATTCCGTTGAATATATTAAGCATAATATATGGACTTTTCATATATGCCTTCTCTACGTGTTATTACATCCTCAACTACATAGTAGAATGATTCACATTCACTGAAAAAAAGTATTTTCTAATCATATCATATCCGTTTCATCATTTAGAAGACATTATATTTTTATTCAACAGATTCTCTTATTGGAAGAAGGAGAAGAGGAAACTTCAGCTACAGACGTTCCATTATTAGCGGCTCTACTTCAGCTGAGTCCTCAATGCAGGAAATATAGAACAGAACCAATGGAAACCGCATGTCTTGGTAATTTTTAAATTTATTTAATAACTAGCACCATATTTTGTTACGCAATCCCAAGCAACCTTAACGGTTACATTCCGAAATGAACGTCCAATGGATAAATCCAGATAAGGAGAAAAATCTGCGTTCGCTTCAACAACAATTCAATGTCGTTTCGAATATCAATGCCAAGAGAAATGTAAACGAACTAAATCAAAAAATGAGATTGTAACAAACCAACAGAACTTATCATCTGCAATAAGCTCTCTTTTCTTCATATTTTTCAGGACTCGTCGACAAACGATGCCCTGCTCCAAGAGGAATAGGTTTAGGAGGATCAAGCTTGATAAATTACATGGTCTACGTTAGAGGTAACAAACTGGATTATAAGAACTGGGAATTGCTGGGAAACCCCGGCTGGGGCTACGCGGATGTGCTCAAATATTTCAAGAAATCAGAAAACGTTCAAATACCGCATTTGCTCAACAGCAAATACCACGGAACGAAGGGTTTCTTGAGTGTTCAAGAAACCAAAGCATCAACGGCTTTACGAGATGCGGTTCTGGAGGGTGGAAAAGAGCTAGGATACAGAGTACAAGATTTGAACGGGGCGAACCAAACTGGATTCATGGTGATGCAAGCAACCATAAAAAATGGGAAGAGATTCACCGCTGCCAGGGCGTATTTGGAGCCGGCCAACCTACGAAAAAATCTCCATGTCGCTCTTCGCAGTTCTGTAAAGAAAATTCTCATTGACCCCCAAACGAAACAGGCGCATGGAGTGATATACGAGATGGATGGAAAACTACGCCGGGTGTCCGTTAGGAAAGAAGTGATTCTCTCTGCCGGTGCAGTGAATTCTCCGCAACTGTTGATGATTTCAGGAGTTGGGCCAGCAGAGCATCTGCGGAAGTTCAACATTCCCGTGATTAAAGATTTACGGGTTGGTGAAAAGCTTC
Organism: Tupiocoris notatus; assembly: GCA_037159825.1. Lineage (NCBI taxonomy): Eukaryota > Metazoa > Arthropoda > Insecta > Hemiptera > Miridae > Tupiocoris > Tupiocoris notatus. The sequence continues at coordinate 153,217 of JASJUZ010000448.1, read as the reverse complement.
AAGACCATGTCGGACTAGGAGGCATCCTCTTTACAGTTAAAAGTGGCAGTTCAATTAATCCAAATCTAACCATTCCATATGCGTTGGACTACGCGTTGAATTCCAATGGCGTTTTCACAATCCCAGGAGCTTTGGAGACGGTGGCTTTTCTCAAAACCAAGTACGCGCCACCAGGACTCGATTGGCCTGATGTTCAATTGCACATTGGACCCCTTGGGATCGCTTCGGACAAGGGCGATGGATTATACAAGACTTTCGGGGTGTCAAAAGACACCTATGACCGTTTGTACAAGGGTGCCGAAGGTTACGAACTTCTGACAGTACTTCCGAGTTTGCTCAGACCGAAAAGCACTGGTAGTATTCGACTGAGAAGTACAAACCCATCAGATCCTCCAAGTATTGTAACTAACTATTTCAACGATCCGCAGGATATAAAAGTACTCGTAGAAGGTATCAAAATCGGTGTTTCTCTTTGCGATACTGAACCGCTGAAAGCATTGCAATGCAAATATTACGACGCATCGTTTCCCGCCTGCGCGAACATTCCGCGGAAAGAAGACGCATACTGGGAGTGCATGGCGAGACATTTCCCGATGAGTATTTACCATCTGGCAGGAACTTGTAAAATGGGTCCACGCACAGATCCTGAGGCCGTTGTTGATGCCAGGTTGAGAGTCCACGGAATAAAAAGACTAAGAGTCGTCGACGCTTCTGTGATGCCAAAAATCGTCAGCGGCAACACAAACGGACCTACGATCATGATTGCGGAAAAAGCAGCAGATATGATCAAAGAAGATTGGTTGCAGAAGAATAATGTAAAACATTGACCAATTCGATGGCATTTTCAAGAGATGATTTGACGAGACATTGGCTCGATTAAAACAAACTGTTTCAAAATACACAGTACCTACCTGCAATCGTCACTATTTTCTTTTAAAATAAAAACAATTTCAAGCTGAGCGTGCTCTTTCCTTTCGAAACCAAGGAGAATAGAGAAAAATCTTATTTGTCAAATTTGAGAAGCACTATCGCCTATTCGCGACCGTTTCGAAGACAAACAGAGACAACCGTCTTCAAAAGTTGAATGCCAGTGAATCTAAAGTTGAAATAAAAAAGTTAGTGAGCTATAGTGCGGAGAATCAAGGAAAATTTGCCCCTAGTTAATATGTGAAAAGCATTCCACACACATATTGCACTAACAAGGTACTAATAATTGTAGTACAAATTTATGAAAAATTAAAAACACATGAAATAAATGTTAATACAATATCAATCTGATGAATACTGGTTATAACTGTAATTGGCCCACACGGAATTAGCTCGATAAAATCGTCAAAAACCATGATTCAAATAGGGAACCGATAATACACGCATAATATCCTCAGAAAACAGCTAGTAGATATCCGCTAAGGTGCCTAATATACGAGAATTGATACATCCCAATTCCTCAACTACCGTCAATACGTAATAGTTAAACAAGTGAAATACTATCATTAGCGAAAAAATACATTACCTAGACAAGTTGACAGATGCAGCAAGGACTCAACTACTACCTCCAAAACAAATATTGCAGAACATTGGAAAAGAGCGTTCACGAATATTCAACTTCTTGAACGGTAATGACAAAAGACGGAGTTTCTATTGACGTCAGTTACGGCAGCCGCATTTAAAAAATAACTAGGGGAGAGGCTAAACGTTCAAATGCAGACATCTGTTAAAATTTTCAAAAGCCATCGATTCTTGGTGGATGTAGCAATAGTTAAGCTGATGGTAGAGCTCCTTGTAACGATCGTCGGGACGGAATCGAAGTACCTAATAATTTATAGGACTTATGAAAGGAAATGTTAGGCTATAACGGTACAGTAATGAATATTCAAAATGCCCAAGGAAATACACGGATGTACAATTGGATTTCCTGATGGTTCAACATCAAGTTCAACAATGGGAGGTCCATAACGGTATAAAATTAGTAAGATATCCCAAAGATCTATGCATTCCTGATGATTCTACATTTATAGCTGCTCAGCTGTATAAATGGATGAAAGTCGCCTCGAAAGTCTATCCATAAAAAGGAGCTATAAATAATGTCAGTCACCTTGACGCCTTGCTCTCCGGCAGCAATGAGCAGACATTTCTTCGCATCTTGCAGCCCAGCTCGGGCTTTTCCGATGTTCGATTCCAGAGGAGGGCATTCCTCTAGAAACATCTCCAGCTTTCCTTCGCCCATAAGGAAATTGCATAGTGGACCTGAAGGAACAAAATGAACAGATTGAAATCACATTAGTAAGCAGAGATACTAGTGGCACACAGGTACAGAGTTATACTAAGGTTAATTTATTAGCGATTCATTAGTTATATATTTAACAAAAATTAGGTTCTAGGATAAACGAATATAGAAATCCTGCCGGGTGAAAGTTATTACGACAAAAATTTACAAAACGGACTATCATTAGCTGATAAGAACTCTTACAAGTAACCTGTTGTTTTTCCGAAACTCGGCTGAAGCTTTAGCACCGGAGGAAACGGTGAGGCACCCTGATGAAACTAAATGATCCCCCTATAAGACATGTAAAAATTTAAAAAATGCAAAACCAACCTTGCGAATTGTGTTTCTGTTTCAATTGGTCTGAAAGCTCGATGACCTTCTTCCAATTAGATTCTTCGCGGCACTTTTCAATATCAGTTTCGAGGCGCACTCCTTTATTACTTTTAGTAGTCATATTCGCGAAATACTATAAAACTCTAATGAAATTCAAAAACCGTTCACGGACAGATTAATCGTAAAACGTAAACTAAAAATAATTAAACATTCAAACCATCCCAAAACAGAACTGACAACTGCAAGACTGATAATGTTATCAGCAGATATCAGCAGCTTATATTTCTGTCATGTAGAACATAATAAACTCTTTTTGTGAGCAGAAAACGAAAGGCAGTGGAAATGAAAAATTACAGTAGAAAAATGTTTAATTAGGTTTTACACTTATCATTTAACGTGAATACATTAATATTTATTCAATGAACTTCAACCTTCGATGATGAAAACATTGGCATATCGGTACAGGACAGAAAGAGCCCAGCTCTCTCATTAGAATACCCTTAAATTGAAAAAAAAGCTTGTTGAATCCAACAACTGGATTTATAGAAGGAAGAAAATATTTCCAGTTAAATACCCTCAGTCGCATATTCAAACTTTGCCGTCTCGATTAGCTCACTATTAACTGATCGATGAAAGTTCACCCGGCGTCCAGTTAAAAATAATGAGAAAAGGAAAATAATTTTTTATTTCAATCACAGTTTGATTAATTAGTTTTTTTTTTAACAGGTTCATGAGTTACTGCAGTTTTTATAAAAATTGAGTGTATAGTTTTTTTTTTTTTTTTTTGTAGTCACTATAATTAGGTAGGTAAGTACGCGGTGGTGTTTTCATGTTCTTTGTTACATCAAGTAAGTATTAATTATTGTTTCCACTTGCGCAAAGTTTAAGCCGAGATGACACATCCAACTTTAATTTTTTTTTTTCTCCCCCTCAACCTACAAAAAGAAGTAATGCGACCACCTGGAGAAGAAAAATCCAACTTTAAGTTTTCCAAGATTTGCAACTTGCACAGTTGCAAACTTTAACAAAAATTCGTCAATTTAGACGTTTCAATATACCAAAAGTTAGGTAATTCAACAGTCTACATTTTACTCATGTAATGCACCTATCAATTTTTCAACCATTTCTCCGGTATTCAACAATATTAGTAATGTACACGAAAATATCCCATCTTTCAACTTCAAACATTATTTTCATCCATTTAGTGCGAAAGAAACGAATAATGAAGCATATATTATTGATATACACATCATCAACTATCATTATGCTGAATTTGAGCGAAATCGATTTCAAAAAATTTTTCGCGAAAAATCCAAGGGGTCCCCCTGCGATTTTTTTCAACCGATCAGTTAACGATTTTTTACTCCTCTCTCAATACAGATAAAAATCTGAAATTTTCAGGAAAGTTGTGTCTTACCAAGATGTATTTTTGTGATTTTTTTTATTTCTCGGAAAAATCTGCAAGTGGTCCGAAAAAATCGGTTTTTGAAAGCTCGAAAATTGGACTTTAACCGTGATTTTCGGGGTCAAAATAAATGCGAATCAATTGTTTTATTATGCAGGAGTCTTCATTTGAACGCCTTACACACGTACATAGCAAAAAATTTGGTGGAAAAAATTTAAACGGCGCCACAGGAATGATTTAACGTAACTCGAGTTTTTCACCAGCCGGAATTTCGAGCTCCGCTGGCTTCGGCAGGGATGGAAATTTAAACTCATGTTTTTGAGCGATTTCGGAAGCTATTCTTATAGGAAATTTAACGCTGAATCCGAATTTGACGTCAAAACGACGTCAATTTGACGACAACTATTATTTTTTTCTCAGTTTTAGTATTACACCATGTTTTTCAACTTTGAAAACCCGTTGCAAATTCTTTCAGTACTGTTCAATTTTAATTAATTAATAATTCCTACAGGAAATCAGACGTAGAATTCGAATTAGAAGTAAAAAAATCAAATTTCAACAATTAATTTTTTGTTTCAATTTTTTCGGATTTCATACTGAAACGTTGTACTTAACTTAGAAAATTTTTTGGTCACGTTCACGAATTTTGAAAAATAGGTATCGTGGAAGCAATTTGAGGACATTTAATTCAGAATTGATTAAAAATTTTTAAAAAAATTATACGTATTATTTTTTGTTTTTAAGATATATTCCACTTTTTGGATAAAAAAAAACGTGTTTTAGTTTTTCTTGGAGTGCTAATAGCTCCTCGGGGACATAACATAAATATAAATTCAAATGTACCAAATTGGAGGATTTTGATAGCTCTTTCTCGCCTCTGCGTCCCTGTATACCTATGTAAAAGTAGTCGGTTCAAAGTTATTTGGGAATAACAGGCCAAAATACGCGAAAAAAGCGTCATAAAAATTTGAAGTGCAATAAAACTAAAATGAAGGCCTAATAAAAAAAGAGTTTTCTAGCCGACGATTTTGTCTCTATTTAACGGCTGTATGATCAAAATTTGTTTTAATTATTTCAGTTTCTCAATAAATTGTATACTGCGGTTTTTTGGGTGTTCGCTTCACGCCGCTCGAGCTTCGGCAAAAATCGAGTATAACTGCGCAAAAACGTGGGTTCTGAAAAAGTGAAAATTTTACATGAACCTTCAAGAAAAATTGAAGGCCGAAATCGAAAAAAGGGCAACGAATTCTCTCAGGAATTTTGATTGAATTGACGAAAACGTCCTCAAATATTTTTTATTTGCTCAAGCTCTTTTCTGCTCTCATCTGCAAATAGTCATCCTGGCAAATGCTTCTGCTCTTCACTTAGCTCTTTTCAGCTATGGTGACTGGGACGTCCACACTCGAGGCATGGCCGTTATGCAGTATGCTACACAATGACCATTCCCCACAACTTTCACCCCAGAGAAGCCATCGTGCAGAGGTTGTCCTCAATTGGAAGAGAGAGGAAAAGAAGGTCTCACAGCGGAAGTTGGGTTTTGGACATTTTCATTTTGTGGCCAGTTTTGTTTCGAATTAATTTCAATTAAACCAGTAAATCGCTCAACCGACCATGTTTACTTAAAGGACTCGAAGAAGGCAAACTTCCTCTGAATCTTTCTTTGACATATATATAGAAGATGGGAGCTTCAGCGGGTATGGGAAGAGGGTGCATTGAGCAGCGATGACTTTTGCAAAGTTTTTGAACAAAGATAAAATTTCACTAAAAAATATATATATTGTTCAACAAGGCTAAAATGTCAATTTTTCTATTAACATCTAGATCACAAGCTTAAGTAGAATGTAGGTAGTTGCTGTGGACCCTTCATTGTACACTTACTTCTCCTTTTCTTTATTCTGCTGCATCTGGTAGCTGAAAATGCCAAGAATACGATTTTTATCCTTTGCTGTCCTATTAAATTGATAGCAACAAATGTCGGAAACATAGGTTTCAATTGAATAAGATTGATCAGGAATGGCCAACGAGCAGAATCAATTTAATTCAATAAAAAGATCAACTAAGCAACCTGAAGTTATACTTACTTCACAGCTCTAGAAAACTGGTAGAGGCTAGTGAGTGCGACAAAAACGTTCACGCTAAAAAGGCCCCAATTTTTTGGAATGATGACGAGAGAGTAGCGCGACCAAATGACTCCAGTGGCCGAAAGGGCTCCCGTTTGTGACATGCTCAGCTTTTCAGCCGGACGAGTCAAATCACTGACGCCAGCAATCACTAAACCCTGTAAAAGTAGAAAGTGAATCAAATTGAATGCACAAAATTTGGAACACTTTCTAATTCCAGGTTCGTGTGTTAAAAATAGAAGTATTGTGATAGTCTGAAAAGTCGTATTCCGAACGGAGCTTAATTTGAAAGATATTTTCATACTATACTCAAAAACACAGGTGTCTGTGTGCCCGTACGTTTGTGGTTACCAAGTGACTAAAGTTGTCAAATCTTCTTAAAAAATTAATTAAATTTTCAGAAAGTAAATGTCCAAAATGAGCTTTTATTGGATTTAGCATAACACACAGAACTTCCTAACGCACAACTTCTATTTCGATTTTTGCAAGCTGTGAGAGTCAATATTCTTGAACCGTTAAGGTCATAAAATGTCTATATAGAATGATCGCAAAGGTTGAATTACGCAATCCCCCCCCACGTTTTACCTTTTGTTAGAAACCAGGTGACTCATTCTTCGGTCCTTTATTAGGGACTGGACCAAATGGTTCCATGTCGATGGTACCCGAATGGTGTGCCGAAAGTGCTCGGCAAGCAAATAAAGAATCAGAGAATGAGTCGCCTGGTTTTTCTCCCGCACACACCTCCTGGACAGCTAGATTCTTGTAATTTTCACCAAAAAACAATCTTCGCCTGGCAACGGCTCAATTCTTTAACCAAATTGCTACTTCAATTTTAAGGGTATGGGGGGGGGTTGAGGGGGAGAAAATTCATATTTTCCAAGGTTTTTCAGAAAAATATGTATTTGGTATCAATTTCTATAGATTTTTGGACGCTGAATCGAATGAGACCATCGCGGGGTCGATAGCTTTAATGGTTTGTGAGTTATCACAGCTTTTGTGTTGAATTCGAGAGGTTCTCAGAAATTTGGCAAGAGGGTATTACTTGAGAGTTCTTGGAGCTATAGAAATAGTCCTATCATCAAACACTCTTCAACTGAACCGTTTGGCAAAAAATTTTAAAATTAAGAAAAATAAAAATGTTTAAAATTAAAATAGTTGTTACGGAGTTTTCCCTTAGTTACCTATCTGTTTTCGGAGGGGCCATTCAAAAATGGTCGGAATAATTACTATCACAAATGGATGGTCTTTTAAAATCATAATTTAAATATATCATAAATAAACCACTGTACAATAATGGGCAGCGTTTTTTAGAAATAATATTTTTTGTACTGAAGTTGGGCCTTAGAATGATTTTATCAATGTTAAAATTTGAGGGTTTCATCTCTCATCTCAGTTATCACCATGGAAGTTATCATCTCTTATTGCATAGATCCATGCACAGCACTGATTTTGAGCGAGGCGCATTAGAACAATTAAATGAACTCAACTTACCCATTTGACTACAGGTGCCCAAAAGAATATGGTTTTCGGACCTGTAACGCAGAGAGAATATTGGTAATGAATATAAACCTATAGCCTAAAAAATAATAAGAAATAAAAAAAAATAAAAATAAAATAAAAAGTTCCTTTCATGCAGAACGGCTTTACGAACATTTTTGAAGCGTATTAAAGAGGAGACTTCAAGAAGAATATATTATATGATAACGAATACAGAATTAGGCTCATATAAAAGTTTTTATTTAACTGTTAATCGTTGGTTTTTTTCTGGTCAACTGGTTAATTTGAACAGTTGACTAAGTATGCCCACTTCCCATCAGTAGCCGTGGAAATTAGCGTTTTCACTGTTACAATCACGAAATTGCTTGTCTGCCGCCTTAATATGGAAATGCCGAGTCATCAACGCGCAACGCGTATTTTTCAGTTTTGTTGTCGCTATTTCAAAAGGCCAAGAAAATACCAATTATTAAGTAATGATCACCTTCGATTACCAATGACTACAAGTGCTCAATATTGTAGCATTTTGGGTTGAAAATGGACACAATTGATTCAGCTATTTCTCGAAAGAAAAGGGAATGCCACCTGTTGCAACCGCAAAGTTCTCAAGGTGCATCTAGGTTTAAGCTTCTCGTAGGAAACAAATCAAGCTAATTTTAATTACAGTGGCAAAAAGTTTTTTTACCTGCTTCGTGATTCCATAAAGGCTGAAATTTCTGCGGTACGAATTTATCGGCCGCTTGAATAATTCTTCTGTAAACAATAGACATGGTTGCGAACTAGAACAGAACTCGGATGAGGGTTTCTCCTCGCACGAAAATAGTAGTTCCCCGTCGAAAAGTGAAGGTTGAACTGAGATAAATTTGCACACACAATGATAATGAACAAGATGGGAAACTGTCAGAAAAAATAAATGACCCCAAGGTGAACCCGTTTGAGCCTCATCCCGCTGTCAGTTGAGTTAACACAAACATAGAACAAGCAAGAGGAAGTTCTAGTTGTAGAGCGTTATCAGATTTGAACAACAAGTAGTTCCATCACAGTCCGCAAGACACCGCTGTCCTCCCTTTTACTAAATTATTATTTTTCTTGCTCGGCCCTCAACCTACTGTCCTACCTAATTTCAGGGTCCATTTCCATTTATCAATCATAGATGGAGCCGAGGTAATCTTGATTCTACAGTGCTTGATTCCCCGTTTTTCTCGGCTTTACCTACAGTTGATAAATGGGACTTGAAAATAACTATGACAGACATTTTCTCCATTTCGGTAATAAATAAGAATCTGAACTGAGGATATTGCATAAAGTAGAATAACTCTTAATAAAAACCTCAATATGTATATAAATATAAATATTACGGCATCGAAAATATTATACGAGAGAAAAACACTTTAGTAAATAAAGGAAGGATACGTCAAATATACAACAACAATAAAAAGGTAGGTATACAAGCAACAAGTTTATAATATAAACTATAAACTATAATATATTATATTTCTTTTCCTGGTCGTCGCATTTTTCAATGTACTGAGGTGTGCCCTGAGGAAGCCCGAACGAGCGAAAGTGCTAAAGAATCGGAGAATGCGTCGCCTGGGTTTTCTTCCCCTCGCATCCCGAGAACAAGTTTTAAAAATTTTATAATTTCAAATTTTTTTAGTTGTTAAATTTTCAGTAAGGGAAACGTGTGCACACAGTGTTGCCAGGTCTCCCCTTTTCGGAGGAAAACTCCCCCAATACCTATTTGTGTGATAATTTGACCCATCAACCAATTTTTCGGTGACAAAAGATTGAAACCTCATTGAAAAATTAAAACACATCTAACATTTCAAATGTTTGCCTAGAAAAAGGTTAATAACCTCCAGTCGAATATATATTCAAGTTTTTTCATTTTGTAAGTAATGACCTACATAACACTAGCAAACTGCAAAACTATTGTTTAAGAAACATAAGTGTCGCTCTAACAGTATAAAATCTGCTTGCGGTGTCATCTTCAAGGCCGATTGAGAGCCAATGGAAAGTGTAAATTATTAACAAGGCACTGAATGGTTTGAGTTGTGAACTACGTGAGGAAACAATTGCAATATTCAAAAACTGAGCTTCAACATTGTATAAAACTTACATAAAAAGAGGAATTCAATTTATATTAACGTAGCAGTCCAATGAACTGGTTGAAGATAGCAACCATTTTGCGAAGGAATATTTCTGTTATCCTTGGTGTGACCTCAGATCTGTTCTACAGAGCCATGATGATGCCTGACAGAACAGTGCTTGACACACACCAAAAATGTTATCAAAGTAGACGACAGAAGGAAATAAAATGAAAAAGTTTATTACAATTTGTACAATGATGTAATACGCACATAAACCTCAAGTTACTTAGGACATAATAGAAACACACGAAGTGCAAAAAATTTGCCATGATTAATGGAGATAGGATTGTGTATGTATCTCGTATCAAAGCATAATAAACTATGAGATGACAACAACGACACACAGGAGATCACAAAACTAAGAGTCAGGGCTTACAAAAAAATTACGACTTGCTAAAAAAAAGAAGAAAAAAAAAGACTAAAGGATTCAACTTGGCCTATGCAAAAGCCGCATGATGCAATGACTTCAATTTCAAAGTGTTGAACAAAGCAATCTACAATACGGCGTTTCAGACATGATGGCATTTGGGGGACTGAAACCGCTTATTTTTTGTTCTTCTTTTTTGTTCTATTCTTCTTCACTTGCTGAGTCGGCTGGCAATTGACGTTCTTATTGTCACATAATTCAGAGCTTAAGTTGCCATTCTGGGATGGCTTCTGTTCAACAGGACTAGAAGTTCCTTCTTCAGCTGTTAATTCGGAAGGACCATCTTTCTCAGGCAAATCAACTTTCTCCATAATCAAGGGTTCAACAGCAGTGGCTACAGGTGGTGAAGAATCGCTTGGATCATTATTTTTGTCACTCTCTTCCTCGCATGTGCTTACTTCGCCATTTATTTTCTCGGCGCTTTCCATCGAGAGCTGCCTTGGACATGGCGAATTATCATTAGGTAAGCCAGCTTCTGGTGCTGAATCGTTCAATTCTTTCTCAACTTGATTCATCAATTCCTCCTCTTGATCTTTACTGACAGACGTAGATGAAGATGCGGCTCCTGCAAAATAATAATCATGAGATACACCTTGAATTTGAACCACAGAAGCGGTTATGAGCATTTTCAGAGCAAGGAAACCCAAAAATACAGAAGCGTTCAAATAAAAATAACTTATAATGCGATTCACGAGGAAGTACTGTGTGTGACACCAATAAAACTGATCAAGCGACTCTAAGCTAACATAGAGAAAAATTTCAAGTGTCCCAGTATTAAAAAATATTGATTTTTAAAGTCTGTAAAAATTCAAATATTGTCAAAAGGCAAATAACCCAGAATTATTGTATGTGACCCACACAATAAAAATCAGGCTTCATTCAATCGCCCTCCCAATCATTTCAAGACCATGAGCGTTTAAATATAAATTCATCATCAGGCATTCAGGCATCAACACCACTGTATAGAATAATGATGTGGTTCTTATGACCCACAAAATAAAAGAAAATTTAATGGAGAAAAGATCGTCTATTATTTCTCCATTATAATAATCGTTCATCAAAATAGAATAATTTTACATTATGCTATTTTCAGTTGAAGACGCAAGTGTCAAGTGTCGCTAACCTTTCAACTCGTTTCGAAGGCTTGCACATTGAGCTTGTAGGCTTCGGCAAAGTCCTTGGAGCGCTACGAGCTTTCGGTTGGAAGCTGACACGTTCTGATCGGATTTGAGCTTTTCTTCGGTCATTTGGAGCAACGTCCTATGAGCAGCTTCATACCTTGACTTCCAACTCACAGTCTCTTTCTCCAGTTTTCTTATTTGCTTTGACATCTTGAAACGTTGAAATGGAAATTAGAACTTCGGAAATGAACGAGACCAACCTCATTTCGACAATGTATCAAGGATAGATATTTAGGAATTGATTGATTGAAGTAGTTGGAAACGGATTAAATATCGACTACGTACTCGTTCCATTTCCTGTTTGAAGCTTCCGATTGCTTCATTGCTCTGAAGCAAGGCCTTGTGGAATTCGTCATACTTGTCATTATAAAGCTGTATTTGGTTTCTTAATGCAATCTCTGATGTCCTCATCTCCTCCAGCTGCCCTTGACATTGGCTAAGCTCCTGAAACATGATCATACCAATGAAGCATCTGATTGACAATGATTATAATCTCTCTTATTGTTGTGCATTGCATTTTTCTTTTTTTTCATCGACTTACTCCACTTTAAATCACGCTAATGTAGTGTTCTCAATTTCAAGTTGCAGAAGTATAGACCCAACCTCGTTCTATCTAATTCATTACTTAGGCAACTGCTAATTGTAAATTCAAATTGTAACTATCATCTCAGTGTAACCATCCGGTTGTCAGAGATATTATCTTCAATAAAGCTTAGCCAATTCACAACTGTAGATTATAGGGGTTAAATACAGAGTCATTCTGCAGGCGATTGATAGGTGAAAAGTAAAATCGTTCAAACATTTGGGAAGAATTTGCATCGATTATGGAGATTGGATGGATGGATTATGGATTCATCGCCCAAGAAAAAACATTTTCTAACCCCCTCAAAATTTGACAACATGCAATGATTGAAGCAAAGGAATATACCACTGTGAAGTGATTTTAAGCACGTTTTCCCACCTAGTAATTTTATTTTGTCAGTATCGCGTCTCATATAATATTGAAATTTATTGCACCAGCCCTTGGTAGGAATTTTCTCTGACCACTCTTTTATCTTGGAGCAGTATAATTATTGAAACTAGACCTCAACTTCTATACGCGCCCGATTTTTTTAAAACCTATTACCAAACTAATACTTTTCCTGAACACCAACTACTACTAACAATTAATTGTAGGCTTAGTGAAATATTTACTCACGATGAGAAGCTGTTGTTTCTCTCTAAGTAGAGTTTCTTTTTCCATCGCCATTTCCATTTTAGCTTTAGCGAATTTGGCATCAGACAATTGTATCTCCAAGTGCATTTGCTTTGCCAGTTTTTCAACATGCTAAATTAGAAATGCAAAGTTAGAAATGGGCGCCATATTAAAATAACATTTTTACAAATTCACTAAGAGCGCTTTTTCTGAAAACTTCATTCATTTTTACAGAGAATTGGCAATTTCAGTCAATTTTTAACCATAGACAGGCTTAAGCAGGGCTCTCAGGCCTCCGTCAAATGCATCGATGCATTGGATCCAGCAAAATAACCCTGCTTTACACACAGAAAGTTGTTCAGAAAATGTTTCCGAGTACTGTACTATGAAATTTTCTTCCGAACTCCGCTTCGTTTCAAACCCAACTTTTGGAAGATGACAGTACTTCCATTTACTACGTAAGCATGAAAGTACTGTGATCTTGTTTCCAAGTTTTCCCTTTAATATGTAAACATGGAAGTAAAAACCCCAATATCTGAGATTTGACTCACTTTTTCTTTCTGCTCATACTGCTCACAGACGTTTTTAAGCCTAGTCGTCATGTCAAGGTTGTCATCTCTGAGTTTAGCGTTTTTGTCATTATTTTGAGCAAGTAAGTTCCCCAATTCAGTCAATGTAGACTGAAATTTCGTCGCAACGTCTCTCTTTTTTTCCTCTTCTTCACGTATTTTCGACATGCAATCGTCCTGAAAATTGAAAGGCGAACAGTCAAAATGGGTAGTAATTCGGGCTCAATTCCAGAGGAGCAAGCAACAGAATCAATGTAATACCTTAACGGCTTTATTTTGTCTTTGCAGTTCCCGGCAAAGGTTTTCTAGCCTGCTTCTGGTTAGGACTGCTTTGCTATGGTCAGCCTGCAACTGCTCCTTCTCCTTTTGTAGTATGCTGTTCTTTTTTTCACACAACTTGGCTGCATTCTGAAATTAGGTGCAAACTAGTCATTGAGAAAGTTACTTTTTTAAAGTTCTTACTCAAAAAATTTTAGATGAAAGACCAAATCGCCACCCTGTTCTCCAAATCAGTACAACAAATTTCAAATTCCAACCAGGCTATTTGTTGGTGGATCATTCAACTCAAACATTTTCCTTTTCTTTCTCGTCGCATTTCTTGATGTCCAGGGGTTGTGAGGAGAAAAACGGGGCGGAAGTGCTCGGCCAGCTAATAAAGAATTGGAGAATGAGTCGCATGGTTTTCTCCCCCTAACAACCCCTTAAACATTTTTTTAACTATTATTTTTTCCAATGGCCACTCAATAAGTCAATGCAGTAAAAATGGCTAAGTCAACCAAAAATGTATCAACAAATTACAAAAACTAAGTTGAACAAAAGCTCATGTTTCATCAACTGCGCAACAAACCTGTAGTATCCGATGTTCGTTGAATATGTCAGCGTACTTTTGACACATGGCGCCGAGTTTTTCTTCTGTGGTTTCAAAATTGCTCAACGCCTTGAACACATGTTCAATGCTTTTGTCGTCTTTCTTCCGTATTTTATCCTCCCTATTCCGCTTTGAATTTTTATCCAACTGTTTGCCGGTGAACGTCGATCCAGTGGTCGCCTGTTTACAACCAGAAGGTATAGGTTTGGCAGTTTGGAAGCACGAAGCGACGCTGTGACAAGAAGATGGGCTGGAAGACGTGGATTTCGAAGTTCCGCCTTTTGGGGTGACTGGAAGAGATGGATGTTGGTTTGGGCAAGGCACGTTAACTGGAGTTTGATTTGCTGGTTTCACATTAGCAGTAACCGGGGAAGCAGAATCGGAAGTTGGCTCAGCGGATTTTGAAGTGCAATGCTGCGGTTTCAAGTCTCCCTCGGATGCAGGAGAGCTGGCAGGCTTCTCCGAAACAGTGACAGCAACAAAGTTGACATCACCATCCAATTCTCCAGGCACCTGCATCGACGGTTTATGAACGATTTCAGTCTGATCCGTACTGACTTCGGGAGATTGAGATTTGCAGGAGTCGTTGACATTTTTTTTGGGAGAATTCGTGCGCTCTCCTAGCAAAGCGCCGCCGTTTAGCTTTTGGCAATGCTTTTCCGAAGATTTGGGAAGATTATCTTCCTAAAAAGAACCAGGGCAAGTTCATACAGATTAATGGGGTAAATACTGAAAAAAATAAATACTCTCCTTAATAATTGGAAATTAGCCAATTTTCTAGCCTGGAGACCAACGAAACAGGATAATAACGCTAAGTTCGGTGTGTGTGCCTGACGGTACAAGTTTTGTGAATTGGAATAGTTTTTATAGCAAAGAGACCCCATCTAATTAACTCATGAGAAAATGTTGTGTCATAAACGACAATAAAAGTCAAGCATCATTCACCTGCTGTCTGAAAAAGTGCAATACCTTTACCGTTAAGTTACAGTGATTGCCACAGCCAGTGAAAATCGAAACACAATCAATATGCGGATAAGATAGAAGAACGGTATGTGATCCCAGCAATAATGATGAGAAATTTGCTCCAACTTAATTAAATTTTTTGATATATTTCTTTTCAGAAGGGCTCTTAGAGTAAATAGTTAGGAAAGGAATAAAGTTAGGTTCACAGGTATACAAAAATTCATGTTGATGCGTTCAGCAGGGTTCCCAGTCGTCCATCAAACACGTTGATTAGTGTTGTGTTAAGCTGGGTTCGCAGGCAATGCGTTTGCATTCTTAAATTAATACCTGACGCAGAAATGATATCACCAAGCCAATCAGAACGTCAAACGTATCAACGCAAACGCATTGACGGAACCCTGTGAACACTGCTCAAGTTTGTTCTGCTTTCTGATTGGCAGGTGAAATTTCGTCGTGGGCGTGGTTTTTGCCTCAGACGCAAACGCATTTTTCAAACAATGAAGGACGAACCGATCAAAGCTTAGGGGTACGTGCAACTGTCAATTTTAAGATAGTATATAAAAACGAAAGACCTTTTCCGTTATCGTTCATCTCGGTCTCATCTCGTGCCGTTATCGTTCAACCAGCTTGATAAACTATATATAACTGTATGACGTTTTATTTAACTCACATTGGATCAAATTGTGTCTAATTTTCGTTAATTTTCGATGAAGCATTCACAGATGCATTCCTGAGCATGTAACGTTTTGAGGTAAAATCTTTTCGTCTAGGAGAAACCGAACGGCACCATCCTTCGTTTTCACGGTGTCATACAAAGACAAGAAATTCATTTTTAACGGGAACAGACGGCTACGAAATCAGTGAAACACAAAGTAAAACACAACTGACCTCCGATATCGATAGGCAACATGGAAATGACCTATGATATCAATAAAGGAAAAAAAATCACAAACATAACCTCTGGTATCATCAATAAAGGAAAGAGTACAACTGGCCGAACGATGGCGTGGCTGAACGATAACGGAAAAGGTCCAAAACGAATAGTAGCAGTAACGATGAAGGCTCTTCGAGAACTTTCCTATTAAGGCCTTTACAGACCGGACGATAACATTGTTGAAAACATTGTTACTAGCATTTTTCAGTAACTTTCCGTTCACACCGAACGCAACGTTGTTGGCAACAAATGTTATCAACATCGGGCGAGGAATTGTTAATAACATTGTTACGGCACTTGAAAAATGTTGATAACAATTCCTCCCCCGAAATGTTATTGGAAACATTGTTGGCAACAATTTCTGTAACATTGTTATTTTTTCCGTCAACATTGTTAGTAACATTGTTGGCGACACCGAGTTTTGTTATCGAGCCATGAGCGATAACAAACCGGCATTTGTTACTAACATTGTGGATAACATTGTTAGAGAACTAGACCCAAATAAAACAGACGGAAGAATTGTTGGCAACAAAAAAGTTGACGACATTGTTGTCAACAATGTTGGTAACATATTTTCTAGATCATCTCATTTTGTTACAAACATTATTGTTATCAACATCATATTATGTTAATAACATTTGTTTTCACTAACATTTGGTCTGTAAGCACCTTTAGTCTCTTAGCAATTATTGATTGGTGAGTATTGGTTACTCAGTGAAATCATAGGCATCATATGGTTACTCAAATGACAGTGGATTGTGGTCTCTATTGGAGATATTTCACAAAGCAACCAAAACTCCCCACGGTCATCAGAGTAGAACGGCTAAAGCAAAAACTCTCTATTGCTTATAAAAAACAACATTCAGGTAGGAAGAGCTTCCAAATCGCCTCCATATTTTACCGGATTCAATGCAAATGACTGGTGCCCGTGAAACCTCCTTAAAAGAGAAATAAAATCGCCAGTAAAATTACCTGGGAGGTGCCAGTGATCTCAGACGGCGAAGTAACTGTGCTGTCCATTTCACAGTGAATTGAACATAAGTAGCAGAACACCTGGAAAAATTTCGTAGAGCGATCAGTGTGCGATTTTTGAACGTATCACTTACTGGAGAAATATTACAAGTAAAAAAAACTTTCTTGATTATTGGTAAGGCTATGGAGGTGCGGTTGAACACATCTAACACTTCTAAGATCAAGTTCACGTTGGAAAAACGGAATCTTCTGCACCAACGCCTAGGGCCAATAAATAAACTCGCAAATAACTGAAAGTACCTTTATGAAAACCGTGGAATCAAATATTCCGGCTCGGATTTATCGCCGATAGCTGTTCAAAAATTGTAATAGCCGCACTCTTCGCTCGATGTTTAGCCGAGTTGAGATTAGGACGACGATATTCCACGACCGATATATGAATATCGATAAAACAAGGTACGAGAATTTCTTGAATGATATCGATGTTGGTTAAGAGGGAAAGTTGAAGGGAGAACTGCGCGCCGGCGTAAGCCGGACAAAGAGATTTATTTATCTAATACTGCAGTCCTAGTAAAAAATATCAAACTATGGGGGGTTTAGAAAGATTTTCTTTAAGAGCAATTACAATGAATATTGCATTCAAGCACCAATGAGTTACATCAATGCTTTTTTGTTACTAAAGATAAAAATAAGTAACTTTTTTTTAATTCCTTTCAGGTCAAAAATGACCGATAGTTTTGACCTGGCAACTCATTTTTAAACGGAAAATTTCGATTATGGGCACTGTTGATTCATTGTTTAACATGACGTTTGTCTGTTTATGTTGGTAACATTGTTCGAGTAAAGCTGCACTTCCTGCTCCGCGGGCGCGGGCGCGTCCAAAGCGAGGTGATTCGTGATTAGAACATTTTTATACCTGTCATAGTGTCATTTATACATGTCATTTATACACCTTGGTGCTTGGTGCTTGACGAGCATTCCAACGAATAAAGAACGACTTTATTGCTCCTAAAATTCTCGAGCTGTACCCTATAATTTCCGATTATCTCGTAAATCGTTCACGAAAGCTGCAATAACTCGAGAACCATTAAAGTTATCGACCCCACAATGGCCTCATTCGGTTCAGCGTCCAAAAATTACAGAAATTGATAACCAAAAATACTATTTTGTCGGAGAATTGTTGTGAGCATGAATTTTCTCCCTATCAACCCCCCATAAAAACCCTCAAAATTGAGGTAGCGATTTTAGCCGAAGGATTGAGCCTAGTCGCATTATGCCAAGAGCATTGTCAGAGCAAGATTGATTTTTGTTGACATTTTCAAGAATTTCGTTTTTAGAATTAGGTCAGAAAAAAATGTGAGATTACGGTGGAGAGACAGATTTTTTTTTAATTGGTGATTCGGATGCTACCTTGAACATAAAACATCAAATTTTGAGCGGGTTAGAAACGGTTTTCTCGGCTGATTAAAATGGTTCATTATTGAATAGTAAATCATTATTCTCTCCGTTCAGAATACTTTCCTGAGGAAACTATATTATGAACATATATTTGAAATTTTCTTCAAAATCCATTTTTTGTCTGACAATTGTTCAATTCTTTAGCCAAATCACTACTACAATTTCAAGGGTTTTTTAGGGGGGGAAATTCGTAGTTTCCGATGGTTTAGAAAAATGTACGTTTGCTATCAATTTCTTTAAATTTTTTGACACTGAATCCATAAACGAGTCTGTAATTGTGCTCTAGTTATTTCAGTATTAGTGTGAAATTTTCGGGTTTTTTAAAAATTGACCATGATGGTATAAATTCAGGATTAATGGAGCAAGAAAAAAAAGTTAAACTCGATAGCTCATAAAACACTGTGTGGTCAGTCTAAGTAACTTACAATTAGATGATTAATATTACAATAGCTGCTAAAGCGTTTTCCCTTATAGTTACCAATCTATGGGCGGAAAACCTCACAAAAATTCGGTCTAATAGTTACTACCGCTAGTGGATGGTCTAAAATCATAATTGAAGCAAATAATGATCGAGACTACAGCGGGGTCGTATTGAATCGTATCTCGAAATATTAGTTATATGAAATTTTTGAGTTTCTGAAACACGCATACGAACGTAACGATGATATAACTATAATTATCGTTGGACAGCGTACTTTCACGTAACATTCCTTATTTTTCGCTCTGATGAAATGGTTCCCGTTATTTTCTTAGGAAAAAAAATTAGTACTATGCACAGACTGCGTAGGAAGCCGAAAACGTTAAGAATGTAAAAAAACTAGGCTTTTTTCATATGCTTCTCGTTCTCAAAAAGCCATGTCATTCCCAGACGTTTACTCACCTCCTTAACTGATTTCCTCGGTTACCAAGAGTTCAACAGCCCTTCGTACTCCCCAAGACTGAAACGCAGAAGAATCAAGGCAAAACTCAGGAGTTCGCGCTGGGCACAAAATATTAATATCGGAAGATATTCGACCACTGGTACCTATTTTAAACGAAATACTCTCCTCCAGATAAGTCGATGAAATTAATCGAGACTCGAGACATGCGGGAAGTGAAAAAGGTATTTTAAGGGTCCGAATCTAATTTTAGGCTCGAAACACGTGAGGCGCTCGCGCTCCTGCCGTTGATCCGGATGACAATGCGAGGGAAATTTAAATCAACATGAACTCCTATTAGAGGCAATCAAGTTCGATAGCCGATCCAAAAATAATTATAATAGACTGCGCAATATTACAGATTGGAACGGAAAAGATTAAGTAATTAGAATAAACAAGAGTGAATATGGGAAAAACAGGAAAAATAAAAAATTATTGAATAAATTAGGATGAAGAGAAAGTAATGGGATAAAACTAATGTAATTGAACAGGGTCAACTAAGGATCATCATACATATGGTGAAAATTGATAGGAAAAACACAATCGTTAATTACCGAGTTAACTTTTTCACGAACGAACAGGTGAGCTAGTGAACGATGGGGTTTCTCCTAAAATTATATTTTCTTCCGCAAATTTGTTTTTTGGCCATTTTTTTCAATGAGAATGACGGCGTGATATTTATATTTTCAAAGGAGTTTTTGGTGAATCGAACGAGGTCATCGTGGGGTCATTAGCTCGAGCTATCGCAGCTAATAAAGAATTGGAGAATGAATCGCCTGGTTTTTCTCCACCTCACAACCCCCGGGAACTATTGTAATTTTAATCAATTTTATTTTCCTTATTTTCCTAATTAAAATCTAATTTTTTTGCCTAACGGTACAGCTGGAGAGAGTGTTTGACGACCATTCCAATGAGTATAGAACGATTTTTATAGCTCCAAGAACTCTCGAGTTATACCCTCATGTCAAATTTCTGAAAATCTCCCAAATTCAACACAAAAGCTGCGATAACTCGAGAACCAATCGACCCTATCGACCCCGCGATGGTCATTCAATTCAGCGTCCAAAAGTCTATATAATTTGATATCAAATACACATTTTTATGAAAAAACCTGGGAAATATGAATTTTCTCCCCCTCGAAACCCCCCAAAATAAACCTTAAAATTGAGCTAGCAAGTTGGTTAAGGAATTGGTCCGTCGTAGGACCGAGATTGATTTTTGGTGAAAATTTCAAGAATTTAGCTATTATGCTTTGGCCGGAAACGTGTTGACGGCGTACGGCGGACAGACATAATTTTTTTATTGGATATTCAGATTCTACATGCCTTTAAACGTAAAACATCAAATTTCGAGGGGGGTTAAAAAAAAAATTTTCTAGGGCGATTACAATAGTTGAATAATAAACCAAAATTTAGTATCATTAAAGGTTCAAAAAATATCCTAAATACCGAACAACTGATGTATGAAAAAAAAGTATATCATAACGAAGAAACTAATTGTAGAAAAATTGCTAATATGATAGTTTTTTTCTCTGTCTCTAGCCACCAAGTAATTAATAAAAACCGAGAATTAAAAATTTCTAAAAGTCTTAAAATTATTCACAAGGATCTACGATGTCCAATAAATTAAATTCGACCGAAACGCTGGGTCACCGGAGGGAAATAAATCGTTCCGTGCGCCTTCATACGAAATACAGCAGTACCCGCAATACACAGCTGCAGTTGCAGGCGTTGCCTATGCCGATGATTAAGGAGTCGAGCGGACGCCGGATAGGATTTTCCGCCTGTACGGTATCGCTATCGATACTTCCTCAGTCTCAAATATAAAAAGAGCATTTAATCGGTATTTTCAAGAAATATTGAGGAATTATTCTTCTCAAGAGTTTCGATATTATTATGGTGAAGTTTGCACAGAGTTTAGCGACAGCCTTGCAATTTGGCCAACGGGCGACCTCAAAGCTAAGTAAGGGTTGTTACGAATTCGATATAATTATCACAATCATGTTCTATGATTGTTTGGTTCGTTTTCCAAGGCGAATTGACCGAGTCGGCAAAAATCACAAGAGACATTGGTTGCGGAAAATTTTACACTAATTCAAAATGGGTAACAATGAAAGGAAAAATTGAGGATCGTCAAAGCTTAAAAAATGTGCTAAATATACCGAACAACTGATCTATGAAAAAAAGAAATTATAACGAAGAAGCTAAATGTAGAAAAATTACAATTACATATGATAGGTTTTTTCTGCCTCTAGCCACCAAATAATTAATAAAAACCGACAATTACAAATTTCTAAAAGCCTTAAAAATATTCAAGAGGATCCACGTTGTCCAATAAATTAAATTCGACCGAAACGCTGGGTCACCGGAGGGAAATAAATCGTTACGTGCGCCTTCATATGAAATACAGCAGTACCCGCAATACACAGCTGCAGTTGCGGGCGTTGCCTATGCCGATGTTTAAGGAGTAGAGCGGACGCCGGATAGGATTTTCCGCCTGTACGGTATCGCTATCGATGCTTCCTCAGTCTCAAATATAAAAAGAGCATTTAATCGGTATTTTCAAGAAATATTGAGGAATTATTCTTCTCAAAGTTTCGATATTATTATGGTGAAGTTTGCACAGAGTTTAGCGACAGCCTTGCAATTTGGCCAACGGGCGACCTCAAAGCTAAGGGTTGTTACGAATTCGATATAATTATCACAATCATGTTCTATGATTGTTTGGTTCGTTTTCCAAGGCGAATTGACCGAGTCGGCAAAAATCACAAGAGACATTGGTTGCGGAAAATTTTACACTAATTCAAAATGGGTAACAATGAAAGGAAAAATTGAGGATCGTCAAAGCTTCAAAAATGTGCTAAATATACCGAACAACTGATCTATGAAAAAAAGAAATTATAACGAAGAAGCTAAATGTAGAAAAATTACAATTACATATGATAGGTTTTTTCTGCCTCTAGCCACCAAATAATTAATAAAAACCGACAATTAAAAATTTCTAAAAGCCTTAAAAATATTCAAGAGGATCCACGTTGTCCAATAAATTAAATTCGACCGAAACGCTGGGTCACCGGAGGGAAATAAATCGTTACGTGCGCCTTCATATGAAATACAGCAGTACCCGCAATACACAGCTGCAGTTGCGGGCGTTGCCTATACCGATGATTAAGGAGTCGAGCGGACGCCGGATAGGATTTTCCGTTTGTACGGTATCGCGATCGATACTTCCTCAGGCTCAAATATAAATAGAGCATTTTCACTCGGTATTTTCAAGGAATATTGCGGAATTATTCTTCACAAGAGTTTCGATATTATTATGGTGAAGTTTGAACAGAGTAGATAAATTGCTATTATGATAGGTTTTTGGTTTATTATATAATAAACCATTGTAATCGCCCAAGAAAAAAAATTTTCTAACCCCCCTCAAAATTTGATGTTTTACGTTTCAAGGCATGTAGAATCCGATTATCCAATAAAAAAAAATTCTGTCCGTCCGCCGTTAGCAGTTTTCCGGCCAAACTGTAAGAGCTACAAATTCGAAATTTTCACCAAAAATCAATCTCGGTCCTACGACGGCCCAATTCTTGAACCAACTTGCTAGCTCAATTTTAAGGGTATTTTTGGGGGGTTTTGAGGGGGAGAAAATTCATATTTTCCAAGGTGTTTCAGAAAAATGTGTGCGTGGTATCAAATTCTATAGATTTTTGGACGCTGAATCGAATGAGACCATCGCCGGGTCGATAGCTTTATTGGTTCTCGAGTTATCGCGATTACAATGGTTTATTATTGAATAATAAACCAAAAAAATGGTTATGGAGTTGCTACAGTTTTCCCTTATAGTTAGGAGTTAGGTACCAATCTGTTGTTAGGTGGAAATGTTCCAACAAGTTATCATAAAAATTAGAAGGTCTTCTTAAATCATTAATGAAGCAGAGGAATAATAAACCGCTGTATAATCATTTGCGGCGTGTTGGAGTCGAAATTAAAAGGCCCGGTCATCAGAGCGATCCGAATAGCATAATTTTCGACGAAAATTCTCCAACAGTCGGGCGGGCATGGAATGACGGATCAGGAAGGTCCACTTCAAAGGAGCGACGCGTGATCTTTCCGACGGTAGTGGCTTTTCTCGTCAACATTGGATAAGTTCGTGTATGACACCTACAGGACATTGGTATCCGTAAGAACTAGGCCTAAAGGAGTGGAGAAGAAGCCGCAAATTGGTTCTCCCACTCAATCCAATGATTAAATTCTTGAAACAGTTCCCACTTGTATACCCTGAATTCCGTTCGAGGAACCATGCTGCTTTTCGGGTAGTAAAGGGTGAGAAAAAAATACGCTGGTTAACTGGCGTAAAGGGAATACATGATTTATTTATTTTTTTTATACATATTTTGAAATATTTCGTACTGCGGGTTCGTCTATTTTAGTGCCGGCATGAATAAAATCGATCCTACGGTACGATCTGAAAATAACAAATTTCTCACAACAGTACGAGTTGCGAGAATAAACGGAAAATAGTTCTTCATTTTTCAGACGGAACTCGCCAATATCACTAGTAGGTACTCATAGATTGTTTGCCCACATCATAAATGCGCTTCTTTTCAAAAGAAAACACAGAGTGAAAAATGTACTGTGTATCTAACGAAAATAAATTGTCTGAGATCGATGAATAATTTTGGAAACCGCGGCATGTCGCTGCAACCATTAATATATTTCGAAGAAAAAACAATTAATTAAATTGGTCGAATTCCACAAAAAATAAAATATAGTTTCCTGAAAAAAGGCGACTGATTTCTTTGGCTTAAGACTATCGTACAGCAGGGTCTTTTATTTATTTATAGATATATATTTTTTTAGAGAAACTGCTAAAAACATTTTGACTAGATCGTACAGGATAAGGAACAGAGGAATTTAAGAAACAATGTAACAACAAAAGAACACAAGAAATCAAGTGGGAACCAAAGGAGAACTAGGTCCCGAGGCTGACAGCGATAGCCATTTGACATTTTTACAGCAAACCCTTATGAAATTAGATTGGTTTACAAAACCGTCACCATTTTTAGTACTTCATTGGTAACTTTCTCCTCCCTTGCTCTTTGACAGTTCGTTATCTAGTGGTTCTTCTAAATGGTCAAATCACCTTCAATGATCACATACCCTTGGCTTCACCCTGTCCCATGAGGTCTGTAGGCTTCCTAATTCTGTGAAATTTTCCTTGTCCCCTTTCACCTTCCACCAACCGCTTAGCCCTGGAGTGCAGACCTCCTCAGCGTCAATCATCACATTGATAATCCCCAATCTCCGTCTCACACCTGAAATCCACTCAAAAATCCTCACAGTTTTATCCCCTGGATCTACTGGGTGATTACCTCCTTAATATATTATGTACATTGGCTCTACCAGTAACAAATAAAATAATGGCTGTAGATGCATGCTACTACAATGCTCTGAAGACGCCCGACAGGTGAAAAATCTCGGGAGAATGAGTCGCTTTGATTTTCTCCCCCACAACCTCACACCAAAGAACACTGCAACACGAACAGAAAAAAAGTAACTTGATTTAATTTTAATCCCCATTCTCAAACATTGCACAAACTGAACTTACTTCTTTTTCTGTTTGTCGCCTTTTTCACGTAGTTGTTGTGGTGAGAAGGAGGTAATCTTGGCAACTCTTTCTCCTGAAGATGCCCAAAGAGGCGAAAGATCTTGCCAAATAAAAAAAATGGAGAGTCACCAAGTTCGTCTCCCCCTCATCCCAACAACAAGTGAACTTATTTGTTTGAGGTTAAGAGATGCTACATTCTTTCTCTGGTCTTCTCTTTCTTGACCCTTTTCTAAGCGGTAATTTATTTCAACAGCTGTGACCCATATACCTAGTCTATCGTTTTGATGAACTGTTTTCTGTGGCGACTAACTGAGACTGATAACATCTTAACAACAAGAAGATAGTTCTTTGAAGAGTGCCACATACAAGAGAGAGAACAAATAATGAGCAACATGACACAAACTGCAACAAAAATGAACATAGACCATCAGAAGTCAACATATTATTATATTGCTACCTAGAAAACTGAGCAGTATTGACAATATTTTAACTTAATTTGTTCAAATTACTAACAGATGATCCACCTTCAGTTGGAAACTATTCCATGTCTAACGGTTGAGTAAACCAATCTGTAACAATTCAATATCGATACCTCATAGCTTGTACAGGTTGGAATTGATAAAATAACGCTTACATTCAAATGGGTGACACGACCCGAAAATACAGCCCATCATAATGCATCAGGCTACGTACGATCGATTTTTTTTACATAAATATAATATAATATACATTATTTTATTTATATATATAAAAACATTTTACTACACGCTCGAATCACCCGAGACTTCTTTCAACATCCATAAACGGGTATAATCTGAGTGGTGGCCAACCCTTCTCCAACGTGTTGTACTACTCATATCCTAACGCCATTTTAAGCAACTCCACAAGGAATGCCACTTTGGTTTATTATCCGATAACAAAAATCAAAACTTGATATTAGGTACATAGAATCCGAATAATTATTTAGAAAATTTCTCACCGTCGGCTGAGAACACTTTTCTGAAAAACTATAAAAAAGCTGAATTCTAGAAATGTTCACCTAAAATCATTCTTGGCCTGACAGTGGCTCAATTCCTTGTTAGCCAAAACGCTGCCTCAATTAAAAAGGTACTTTTGTGGAATTTTATGGGGAATGGATGAACAAAGGTGTATTAGTTACCAATTTGTGTTGATTTATATGTGCTGAATTGAATAAGTCCACAAAGGGGTTGGCTTTAGTGGTTCATGAGCGATCGCTTCTTTTGTTTGGCATTTTCGATATTTTGAAAAATTCAGCAAGTTCGCACTTCAAGAATTAGTGGAGCTATAAAAATTGTTCTTTACTCGCTGGAATACCTGTCAAACCGTCTGTTGAGTGAAAATGGAGTCTGTAACGTGACCAACCCCCCCCCCCCCCCCTATAACCACCTATTTTCAAACGCCAGTAATCCTATTAATTATAGTAGCGGAAATGTAGAGATAAGCTAAAAGAAGCGTCAAAATGCCAACTTTGTAAAGCACGAATCGAATTCATTTTCACACTTGAATTTCAGAGAAAAACGAGGTTTGAAGGCGAAAAAACGCATGCCATGGATGTTTTGCAAGTAGCTGAATAACACTTAGGAAGAATGGTCGGCCACCACCACCAGGTGTTCTTTGAAAATTGTTACTCGCTATTACCAACGCTCTTATGCTCGTAATGAAAACTGTTTCCCAAACTTTATGCTCATAAATATACAATTCAGTTTTAATGGTAACGATGTTTGAAAGCTCAAGGGTTCCAATGATATAATAACTGACCTTGAAGCGCCAATAAGCGGTAGATGAGATGGGTAACAGCAACGTTGAAAGGCAATAATGACAGTGTATTTGAGGACAACACTAATAGTTTTCATTGGTAAAATTCCCATTCCAGCCATAGTACACCACAGCGCATTTGAAGTAAACCAAACACAGCTTCAGTGATTGGCGGGGGGCAGTAAAACCTTGCTCCTAGCCTGAAATTTCTTCTGTACTAGGAAATATGATGTACTGCCAGAAAGCGGGTTCACACACTGGGAAAATAGACCATAGAAAATTATACTGACTTGGTGAAGAGCTGGATTAGTGTTGGAACGGACAGCGCTCTTTACAGGGAACTTTACATTTTATGAAAAGGATCCAAGGAAGTTATGGAGCGCTTATTGCGGCAAATGACTGGTATGGAATTGCACTTATCTAAAACTCAAAATGTAATGTGAAAACTACTTCAAAATTTATATTATTGTCGTTTAACGTGTAGCCAGTTGAGGAATACACTTTTACATAAAACCCCACCAAAAATGCGGCTCAAACCTGCTTGACATCTTTCGCTGATTGCTCAATTTTTGCGTTTTCATAGAACATTCTTCCAACACTATGTGAATATTTTCTCTTTATTCTATAGAAGAGTGCGACAAAACTATAACTACGTTCAAGACACGAGAAACACAGTAGGCAGAGAAGATATTTATGTTTGATTAGTTCATCGATTACCATATACATTCTTTTCAAGAGAGAAGTGTCAAAACGTCTCAAAATCTATTATTTCCCATGACAGTTTCACGCGATATTCACAACGTCCTTATTAAAGTGATACATTATATCTGTTTGTACATAATTCTTTACATCAAGCTAAAATATTTGCTAAAGGGATTACGTTCATAACAGTATCGTACGGGCACGATACGACCAGTAGAGGATAACCATTTTAAATATCATCTACGGTACATATTAACCATCGTAACGTTGCTTATTAAACGCATAAAAAACAACTAACGAATTCACATTTTTTTTCGCATTTAGGCCACGCGGCTTAGTTAATGAATCATTTGCCTCTGGAGACGATTTCCCAAAAAACATTTCTCAAACTGATCATTTTTATTTGAGGTCAACCAGATCGGAATCGAGCAGTTCGATGGATTTGTCATCGCCTCCTCCGATCATCTCGTAGTCTTGTAGTTCGGCGTCCAGCTCTCGCTCCCATTCCTCTTCTGGGGAAAATACCATCCCAAAACGTGAGAAAGAGGTATAGGAATCGGACTCTGTGGGTGCCTTTTTTTTTAAATCGACTCAACATAAAATAAAACAAGAAAAGGTAAAAGACGGAAAGGAAAAATCGAGTTACTGAGATTGAAAAAAAAAGATGAACGGATAAAAGGATGTTCTATAGTGCTCTAGGAGTTTCCTCAAAATGTATTCCCATCCAAGAGTATCTCAAGTTGTGAGGCCGGTAACTAACGGTAAATAAAAAATCATCGCTTCAAAAATAGTGACTTTGTAAGGGGACGACTTTCGAGATATTTTATTTGGTCCGTAGGGAATTTTAATTTTACTGGATACTGGAAATAACTATTTTCAGCCTATCTTGTCAAATTTTTCCATGAAATGGTGAATAACTAATCAGTAACACCAATCAATATACACAGAGCAATAAAAAATAAGGTGACTTTGCGTTGTAAAATAGCATAACATGGATTAGACTTGGAAAATTTTTTCAAACGCAGAAAAATGGCTCCCTACAATAAAGATGTAACTGTAAATTGAACAATTTTTCAGCAGAGCAAAAAAAACATTTGGAGTGATGTATAGGAAGGGGAGAATAGGGCCTGATCATCGTGTACGTGGCGCTTAATTACAGTACTCTCAAAAGTTGGAGCCTAGATCTCCCTCTTTTTTCATACCCCAGTTGTCATTTATCGGACCATTTATTGCAGTGTTGTCCTAATGAAAACTATCTCGGCTAAAAACTTAAACTATCATAGAAAATGGTTGCTTGCCTCCAAGGGAAAGAAAACATCAAGTAGTGGGTCATTCAACTGAATAACACGACTAAATCTAAATAGAAACAACTCAACATTTTAATTATCCCCAACATATCTAAAAAATGAATCAATTGCGTGACCAACCGGACAAGTAAATCAGAATCCGACAGAGTAACTCTTCTATAATAATCCAAATAAGATAACTATAGCATAGGACTACCAAATAAAGAACAAAAAAAGGAACTTTACGGGATCCGAACCAAGAACAACATGCCAATCCTATATGTTGCAACAGCACCACACATCATCTTACTTCATAACGTTACAAAAACAACCCCCTATCGTGTTTCCAGCAGTTTTATCCAAGTAGAGCTTTAAAGGAATGCTAGAGTGATTGTGATCACGTACATGATGCTCAGACCAAGCCTCTCCGGGGACAGGCTACTGATGCACTGGAACGAATATTCTTCCCAACATCCAACAGAGATGGTATCAAACGACTTCATTGCTCAGAGAACGCAGTTACACCTATTTGTTCGTTACAACCTTATTGCGGAGAGCCATTTTCACCTTTTTATACCTAATTTGAAAAGGGATTTCTTTTCTACCAACTTTCAATCAGTACAAGTTTATGTGAAATTGTGAGAGCATGAATAGAAAAACGGAGCGACCTAAAACACTCAAGAAAAATTTGAAATGAGTAAATTCAAAAAAAAAAATTGAGAAAAAACTGTTGAAAAAATACGCCATGCTTGTGAAAATGCCGGTGCTTTGAGGCTAATCATTTATAGCTCAACTTGAATTTATTGTTACAACCTGAGGAAGTTGTGTATGTAGGAACGGAAATGTAGTTAGAGATAAAAAGTGTTAGAAAGATGGTTGGGAAAAAGGAAATTTGGAGTTCTGGTGGTCGTCTCGGTTCCCGTGGCATCTTCAAGCTGCGCACAAAAAGGAAAAAACAAAATCCAGCTTAAGAAAAAACGAAATTGAGATGATTCTTGCGTTTCTACTTTCTTTGTATGTACTGAGAACTAACAATAAAATGCAGTTAGCAGGAGCAAGTTTCAACTGAAACGGGTAATTGCTGATAACAGAGTGCAAGATCATTTTCCTTTCTGGTGCTATTAGCCATGAGTTATAGTCGTGTTTTACATGAAGAGTTTGGGAATAACGAGGGGATAAGGAAACTCCAAAAGAGTAATAACCAAAGGAGGCGCTAGGCACCAGCATAGTTGTTGTCTATATTATATAATCAACTTTGCTTGATATTATAGACAACACGTGACTCAAATCCTTCATCTATAACTGGTTGTCCACAGCTAAGAATTTTTCAAGTCTAGAGGAAGTGGAAAAACTGAGAATTTGCTAGTTACCGCTTGATGATCAGTAGTGTTGAAATATTGACACATTAGCTACTCCAAGCACTAGCATTCCATAAAAACTACTTACACTCATACACTATCACAAGCAGTACGCATTCATAAACATTCAGTTGGGCTGGTTTTAGTTTTGAAATTGAAGAGCCAACAAGTTTATGTCTTGTCATAGGATAATAGCAAAAACAGATTACAAAGACGATATTAAACAAATTACTGAGTTTCTTGATTACAAAACTGATATGTTATGATAAAAATTCCAAACGCATGTAGTTTTTATTCAAGTGTGAGGTGTTTTTAATAACAAATCCGCTGGTGTACAGAATTTGTTAAGTTTCTTGTCAAGGAGGCGACTTTTTTCCAGTCAACTGTTAGTTATGATATAGAATTTGTAAGACGAGATTTATGAGGCTCTCAATTGCAAAGTTCAGCCAGTAAACGTGTCCAACTTTAACAAGAACATTGCCAGTTATTCAGTTACTGTCACACCTGATACATGTCAAAATAGGGCCATGGCAGTGCGGGGGAGAAAAACCAGGGGACTCCCCATACTTATATTGACTGGCCAAGTGCTTTTACCCATTCAGACATCCTCAGGGGATGAGGGAACCTCAGGTTTGTCTCGGGATGTAAAAATAGGCGAAAATGCTCGGCCAGCCAATAAAAATATGGTGAATTAGTAACCTGGTTTTCTTCACCCTCAACACTGCGACCTGAAGAAGAACCCAATTACCAGAAAAGAAGTCTGCCAAGTTTCTTCAAGTTTAGTTGGACACATTCCAATGCTGTGCATGGTATTCAAGGCGCCCTTACCTGTAACGTTGGTGGCACCGAGGCCAAGTTTTTTAATGCTTTCCTTAACCTCTTCGAGGTCCGCAGGACAATCGGTGTCAAATGAGTCGCTCACAAAATCTGCAGTTGAATCAAGAATTTTTCTCCGGTGTTCGGTGGAAGCAGCAGAAGTTTCTAATTTTTAAAATACAATTCACTATATTTGCCATGAACTGAGACACAAACAGTAAATTTAAAAAAGAAAAGGTGACAGTGGGAAGTTTGGGTTACTTTGTAAAATTATTATTATTAGTCTCCAATCAGTCCATATGGCGGTAAAAATTAGACGCAAATGATTTTACAAAACAACCAATACTCTCCAACTGCTGTTATAAAAAAAAAAAAAAAAAAATGCTGTGCTGAGGATCTACCTGAGGCAAAAGATCATGGCCAAATATAACACTGGAGAAGAAGTCACCAGGTAATTCTTCCCCTCAACACGATAAGTAGAACTAGTTGTCGAAAGCAAACACAAGCTAGTTCACTTTATATAATACAATAAAAAATCAAGGTATGAAAAAAATATAGTTGACCCCTTCGAGAATTGAACTGCACATTCTGCAACTTACCGTATTCATTGTTGAAGATAACGGAGATGCAACGCTGATAGCAAACATCTAATTTAACTACACTACAAAATAATTGTGAAATACCAGTAGAAAATATAAAAAATCTAATGCATTTGAGGTAAAAGTTGAATTAAGATGAAAGCCTGCCACTATGGGCCAATTCTTTCCCAATTCAATTTCCATCTCCCAAAAAAAAAAAAAAAAAAAAAAAAAATGTGCTGAGGAAGGAAAAAAAACTGTTTTTTTTTCCTCCCAATAAACCGGTAATTTTATGGAAGTTGGATCAACAAGTTGAAAAATAATAACAGCAGTTGAGCTACGACACAATGGCACTAGTTGTGGGAAAAAAGGCAACTGAGGAAAAATTTAGTGAAGAAAGGAAGTTTCATTCAATTTTTCTATGAAAAATGAAACACTTACCAGGAGCGTGACCATCTTGGCTGTTGGTACGGTCCACTAAACCGCCACCGCTTTCCTGAACCATGGAGCTGACTTCGTTTGCTTGACAGATAAGGTTGACACGATACAAATAGTTCCGCCAGAAGTTCTCTTCGCTGATACTGCAGATACCAAAATTACGCCAAGCAATTAGTATGGAATTTGTATAATTATTAGAGAACTACAGAAAATATTATGCGTCTTTGTGTTGCGAACATATCAACGACGAAAAAAATAAATAGAGGCCATTTTAGTGCCAAGAATGAACTTTCTACGTACACTTTGGGTACCAGCTCGAATCGCATCTTCTCCAGGTTTTGATCTTCTGCGAGAATGGCTTGGCAAATAGGGAACTGGGTTTCATAGTCAAACGTAAAATCAACACCTTCTGGTGGAGCTCGCACGAAGTTTCTTCGATCCTATGGAATAAGATAAAATTTCGTTTGTCACCCTATAGATAGAGCAAAACTTTTCAAAAGAAATGAGTCAAGGGCTTGAATCAAATGCAACCCCAAAATCACTAGGTACCTTTCAAGAGACGACCGGGATAATTTTAATAGAGCTCACATTCATAAAAATAACCAAGTTCGATCATGATACACCGATATTTATTAACATATTATATCCTTGTAATGGCTGAGCTTAGTATCAATGTCGCGAATGGTGAAAGGAAAAGAAACCAGTGGTGTGCATAGATCACGTAGTACTTCCACGTTTGAGTCGGTAACAGACATAACCATTTATAAAATCAATAAACTCATACGAAGGCCGCTAATAAAAAAGTACGGCGTGTGACACCAATAATAAAAATCAAGTGTCATTCACCTGCCATAATAAAAAATTTCAATTCCCCAGCATTCAAATATATTGATTTTTTATGTCTGTAAAAAAAAACAAAATATTTATAGTACATGCGAATAACGCGAAAGTACGGTATGTGACTCTTGCGCTAAAAATCGACCTTCATTCAATCGCCCTCCCCAACATTTCAAGGCTTTGAGCATTCAAACATATTGCATTTTGTGGCCTGTAGAAATCAAAATACAAAATACACATGAGTGAAATCGAACAAAACCTCAGAACGTGGAAGTACGGTGTGTGAGCTAATAGATTAAAAATCAAGGGCCATCTGCTCGTTACAACAAACATTTTCAGACCTCAAAATTTAAAAAATAATGACTTACAGCAAGTAAAAAAAAAAATAATAGAAAAACTTTAAACGGTAACAGCTCGGAAGTACTGTGTGTACATCCAAAATCCGGAAACGGCTAATTGTACACATTCTGTTGGAAAACAGTTCATGAACATGTATTCTTCCATTCATTTCCCACAGAGATGTGACGGTTTTTGTTACTTTTTGACCATAGACACACCGACAGACAGACACACTGACACTTCTTGTTCATTGTTCCTTAGTACTATACAAATGTCTTCCAAATTCGCCTACGTTCCGAATTCGATTTTTCGGACAGTCGCAATACTTCCGTATACTAAGTAAATATGGAAGTAAAAGAAATGGAATCCTAATTATTTGATTTCAGTTGAGTACTTACCGTAGATAGCGATAAGCATTCCTCTTTGAGTGCTTCTTGATTCGGACAGCCAACCCATGGAGCCACAGCTGCTCCGCCACCTTTTGCCAAGTTGTCTTTGATGAATGCTTCCTGTTCCTTGTTAAAATCGCCCAAAATACTCTGGAAAAGAATGAAATCGTACGGTAAAAATCAATAAACACGCTACAAATGACTATCCCTTTGCTTCAAGTGTTAATATTATAGAAGACAGCCAACTTGTGACATGAACTTTTCCGAACATTTGCGAACGTTACCACTAAAAAACTGGTTGGTAACTATAATAGGAAGTTCCGTAGCATTTAAGGTAATTTTAATTATTTTTCTTCACTTTCAATTTAAAAGTTAATTTATTAGCCTAACAGAGTGTCATTTCAACGAGTATGTATATAACGATTTTTATATACAAAAATTCTCGAGCTATACCCACATGCCATATTTTTGAAAATCTTGCAAATTCTACACGAAAGCTGCAATAACTCGAGTACCATTAGTGCTATCGACACTGCGATGATCTCGTTCGATTCAGCGTTCTAAAATCTACAGACAATGATAACGAAAATACAACTGTGTCTGGAAAACATGAATTTTCTAACCCTCGGAACGCCCCTAAAATACCCCTGAAATTGCTATAGCGATATGGTAAAAGAATTGAGCCGTTGTCAGACCAAAGTTGATTTTTGATGAAAATTGCAAAAATTTAGATTTTATAGTTTCGGCAGAAAAATGTAAACGGCTGACGGACAGAATTTTTTTAATTGGATATTCCGATTCTACACGCTTTGAAACGTAAAACATCAAATTTTGATGGGGTTGGACAATTTTGTTTCAATGGTTTATTATTAAATAATAAACCAAAATTAGTGCCATGGCATATGATCATAGATATTTGACGATGAGATGAAACATAAATTAGTCAGAAATAACAGTCAATTATTGTGTGATTTGTACACACCAAGTTTTTGTCAGTTGTTGAGATAGTCTTCGAATACGTTCAAAATTGACTGATAGGGAGTGGATGAAGATCAAAAGTCTGAGCCATTTTTACTATCATGTTTACGAAGTAAATTGAAGTATTGTGATCGTCCGAAAAGTCACTTTCGCGTCTTCAGTCGAATCACTATCTGAACAAGTGTCTGTGGTCAAAAAATGACAAAATTCGTCATATCTACGAGAAAAATGAATGAAACACAATAAAATTTTCAACGAATATTCATTATTTATTTTTTTAAATGATTTAAATAATTTATTTATTTTATTTATTTTTTATTTTTTGATAGCTCAACTAGAATCTCTGGGGAGTCATCTTGTAAGAAAATTTAATTTATTAGTTAGTTCGGTTATGTGAGGTGCAGGTACCATGGAGAATAATAGGATGAGAAATTTGATCTCTATCTGTATAAAAAAAAGATCTAGTAATGACCCTCCTTGGAGTAGGAATGCCAAACGAAAAATCTAAATAAAAAAAGTTCAGTCGAAATAAAAGGTCTGAGGAAATGCTTAAAAAATTACTATGAAAAAAAGAGGATAGGTGCGAAGAAACGGACAGACAAGATTGGGGTGGGCTGAGGGCGAAACACCTTCAGCAGATCAATGGTGAGACCGTGACGTCAGAGAGAAGTCACAGCCTCCCGAATGTCCCTAGCGTTTCTCCTATCATCCTGTCCTACAACCAGTAACCATGAGAAGTCTCGCGGACAATAATCAGTGCAGTGAGACGGAGACTGCTGACGTAGGAACTAAGCTCAAGATACCTGATGATTTTGACCTAATAGTCAGATTTCAAACGGAACTCAACATTATGATCGATGTAAAGTTGATTCAATCGAAAATGGAGTACAAAGGCGCATCTCAGAAAGCGCGAGGATAGGACATTTTCTGACAAACTATTTAAACTCGAGGTTCAACGAAGAGCAAAAAAGCGTTAATTACCCTGTAATTCCCATACGATTGCTTACTAATAAAAGGGGTCATATGCAGGTCATGGGAACAACTGACTCTGAGCAGTGGAATATATTGATTTTGAGCAAAAATAGAGAACTTGAACGCCTGAACCATGAATGTACGCCTAAATCATGAATGTTTAACGAGAAGGTAATGTCGTCACATGAAACAAAAAATCCAAAACAAAAGTGGTTAACATTTTTTTCCCAACAACTAACGAACAGATCTGCTCTCTGAAACCAAAAAGTTCCAGTCATGCAGTGCGGCTATAGACCGAATTTTCGAAAAGTATAATAGAGGGGACTGTTTGAAGAATACTACACAGCGGATACAGAAAGATTTTTATAAATGCCGAAGTAATATCATTATTACCTACAAATTGTACTTTTCCGAATCCCCGAAATCTGCTACATAATTAGATAGATAACTTCTGAAATACCCAGTCTAATGGATTATGTATTTTTACAGAGTTGCTCAGTATTTGATTTCTCAACTATTGAAACAATTATACTTCGAATTATTGAACGTATTATGCATTTTTTCTTCTCTTTTTTTGAACAAAATTAAATTTCTTCGCAATATGTGAAACTATAAAACCGTTAATTTTTAGATGGTATCAAAACTATGAATAACAACTACTACCTATACTATCCACTCTACCACACGTCATGCGTATCAATAATGTTTGAAAATTTTACTGAATTAAGATAACATCAGCAAGAGAATCATGCACAAAAAAAGGAAAATTGAATGAGGTTTAAGGTAATCAAGCGTAGAAAGAAATGTACCACGTACCTGCTGCAATAGCACAATTGTAAAAGAGAAGAGTTTGTTATAGCAATAGAGGCACTCAAGAAATGGATATATCGAACAGTTAAATAGACACCCTTAGAGGGGAATAAAGGATATATGTGCGAAATTAGCCGGCTTTTGGATAACACACAGTTTTTCCGAGATAAAATCGTTTAAAGTTTTTTACATTTTGATTTTTACAGGGTATAAGAGTAAATATTTGTCTACGTTTGAGGTGTTAAAATGTTCGTTCAAGCGAGCAAATGAATGTATTTGTATGCTGGGGGACTTTAAATGTTTCTATACGACAGCTGCATTTCGCTAGATTTTTATTATTTGGGTCAGTAATGTTCTGAGTGTCCATAAGTTTCTTCGATCGTTAGAGGTGCCTTCGAGATACTTCTGAACTAGTGTTGTTTTCTTTCCTCCTGATTGATTTTACCACCTACCCTAACAATTAAAAAAAAAAATCACCGTTTACCATGTAATTGAACGACTCTCCTACTCACTTCCCAATATCCCCCAGAGTGTGGTCTATTTTTGGAGGCGCTTTCGCACAACCGGTTATCTTAGAAAAACTAACAGGGGCGTGATTTGCAAGAATAAAATACCCGTTTTAATGATACTTGAACTCGCAATTCAGAAAGCCACATGGTTTTTCCATCTCCTCTACTTCCTCCGCCGGTTGGTCCCGCCCCCTTTTCGGGCTTCGGTCGGCTCGTTGGTTCCGCTAGAGAGAACTCTATCGATCCATATCCCTCACCCTCCCTTCTTCGGCTTTTCTATCCTTTCGTGCTTGAATACTCCGGGAACTACGAGCTCATTCAATTCGACGACCGCCACCCCAACGTACACTCTCACACCCATCTAGAATCCGTCGCTTTTCCAGTTCGACAGTATAGAGATCTTGAGTTCATCCGTTTGACAATTTTCGCTCACCAATACATGAACGGAATTGTAATCGATTTTACCTCCTGAATTATTATTCGACTAAAAACGATAAAACGTAAATAATTCTTGGACTATTGATGGCTCAATTCTCTTGCCAGATCATTTCATAAATTTCAAGCGTATTTGGAAGGACATGAGAAATGTAATAATTCGGTATGATCATGGTGTAACGCGAGAGTTAAAGCTATAAAATCATTTAATACTCAATCATTGGATTGCTCTTTCAGTATATCGACGGGCGATTCGGTCAATGGGAAAAGTACATACTGGTTTGCATAGATCACTCTGTACTTCCATTTTTGAGTCGGCATACAGGTATGATCAATTATAAAATCAAGAAACACAATAGTCGTGTGAATAGATCACACAGCACTTCCATGTTTGAGTCGGTAACAGGTAATTAATGCGAAACCGCAGTATGTGGCCTTACAATACAATTAGAAACTCGTACAAAGGCCGCAACGCAACTCGACCACAACTGTTACTAAAAAACTGGCCCGAGTAAACAAAAAAGAAAAACGCACGAATTACTACTGGACGGATTCATTTTTAAAAATTGAGGGACCTTCCTATATAGTAACCCTTTCAAACAAAGAGTAATCCGATCGGACTTACAGGGGCTGAACGCCGGTGGACAACACATACCGAAAAAACGGCAAATCAGCTATAGTAACCTACTCCTTTTGAAGTCGGTTAATAAAAGGAACAATGGAGAAAGAATCGCCGTAATCTCTCCCCCTCACCACAACAATTAAATGAAAATCAACGAAACAATTTTACTTTAAAACCATCAAATCCGCATAAGTGGGAAATTTGAGCAAAATTAAAAATGAGTCTACTCACATTTTCTTCGACAGTTTTCTTAATTTTGGCACTAGCTTCAGTGACCGTTTTGCCGGCTTTATTTACAGCTGAGTAGAGGAAATTTCCGAACGATTTGGCGCCGGCGATTGCCTTCGTCGACACTGAAAAGCGAATCAAAAATGAACTTTCCAGACCAGAGATGTAATGGATTCAAATTAAGATAGCATAAAACGAGTAGGTAGTACGTACAATACTTAGATAAAAAAAAATGTAAGATTCTTCATATATATATCTGGTATAATGAAACAATTCGAAAAGTTTTACGAATGAAAATAATTCAGAAAAAGTTTAAAATAATGTAACTACATTAAAACGTTAGAGTAATATGTGCATGTATTTTCAAACAAGAAAAACCATAGATGGATAAGGTAGAACGTGAACACTGAAAAATTTGACATGCTGCACATTGATGGGAGAAAATCCAACTACGCTAAAACTGTCGGAAAATATATTAAATTACTATTAAATTAAAAAAAAAAAAATATGCAAAAATATGGCAAACAATTCTGTCCCAGTAATGGCACTAATTGGTTAGAGTACTAAACCTAGAGATAGAGAACTAGATCGTGTTAGAGAGGACAATGATCATGTCAACCGTGTAAAGAGGAGGAACCACTGTCGTGGGAGTTGTACTAAATGTCATACGGTCAAATTCAACTCCCACAATGTCTATACAACCTACGCGATGAAAAATTCCGTCCAACCCAAAATTCAACCCGGACTCCGACTGCAATTGATACCTTTTCATACATTAAACACAGATTGACAACACGTACCGCGAGGTTTTAAAAAAATTCGGTAGCGATACCTAAATTTTCATTTATTTTTGAGTCAGAAATAATTTCTAGGTTTTTATAATCACGACCAAAATAAACAATTAACTTCAGTTAATTCATCATCGAACACGCAACGACCACCACCATAAAATTGGTGACATCGACGTGATTTGAAGTAAATAAACCAGAGAAAAGCATTATGGATGCTGGATCAGCAAATCACGGACGAACCATTAACTTCGATCCGATGGAATGTCTCGGATAATTAATTTTGTAGCTCCTCCTTTCAGGAAGCTAAAGCAAAGTTAATGTTCCGCCAAGTTGGATCGCAGTTCCGTATTAACCCCTTCAGACCTGATGGGTTGTATACAACCCACAACTTCAACGAATTTTCCTGACGAAAGTATTTAACGTCTGTCGTTGCTGTGGTCGGGACTCAATCTAATAACATCCTGAGTGATAGGAAAATTTTTCTTATTAACGATCTTATCATTTGTTTACCTCCGAGATACAAATAGTTGAGCTAAGTCGTGAGGATGGTCGCAGTTGGTAAGACGATAAAAGTTTTTGCCATTTCTAAATTGTTGTTTATTTTTATGCGCCTCAATAATTTTTTTCCGATGATATTAGGCCCTGATGGTTCATTATATTCCATTATTCCCCCAAAAACCTCTTGTAAACGCCCGGAATCGACCAAAAATCGTGTGGGTTGTATACAACCCATTCCGACTGGAATGTTGTGCGAATGGGCTCTTGTGCGAATTGGGGAAAACCTGCTACTTTACCATTATCATTATAGATCATACTTTATTCGATGATTTTTTATAAATCTCATCATAAACTGTATCTTAGAAGTATTTACATGAAAATGATGAATGATGAAAATGAATGAAAATGATGAAAATGATTTTTTGTGCGAATTGGGGAAAACCTGCTACTTTACCATTATCATTATAAATCATACTTTATTCGATGATTTTTTTTATAAATTCCAAATTTTCAATTGAAACATCTGGAATTATATCGAAAGAAATACCTTTGTGTGATAGGAAACTTCCAAGACGTAACCCAAAGAGATACCTATGTATGATAGAGATATCGATGAGCCTATAAGTAATACCGGTAAGTAATAATGAAAAGTATGTTCCTATAACACATACTAGAAACATAAAAAAAATTTCCAATTTTTTTCTACATATTTTAGGCAATAAAAATATTACATTCGTTGGTTTTCATCTGTTTGGTAGAATAGAACTACCAATTACGCTTGAGAGAAATCTACAACTCTTGAGTCGGTTTGGGTTGTATACAACCCACTCCCCTAAAAACTATTTGGGAGGGGGGGATTTTTGTAAACATTATTTTTTGGCATACTTGAAGGTGTTGAATGCGAATGGAGCAAAGAAAAAATTTTTTTACCCACTGGAAATAATTCAGGACTGAAGGGGTTAAGCAAATTCAACACGACGTTATTAGACCTGAGTTTTTTCCATCACAAAAAAAGGTGAGAGATCTAGTTTTCCATTCCAAAAAAAGGTCTCGGCCCCGTTGATTCTACCATCTAGTCCCAAATCAGCGATTGAATTGGCAATCATCCTGGTCAAAATAAGTAAAAAGCCCTAAAAAAAATTGGTTGATCGAATGTTCCTCTGATTCTGAGGTAAAGAACTTGCAACGTTAACAGACCGAAATTCGCCTAGGCAATAAAAAGCCCAGTCAACTCTTACGAGAGATGAGAGAACTGGCTAGTCGACAAAAAAGTGAAGAATTACTCATCTCTTCTCTAACAAAGATTTTAATCAAATCGAAATGAGAGAAAAATCATCATTTAATGCGCCCTTAAGAAGTGGAATCGACGTTTTCATCGTCTTACGTCCAAACGGCTCCGATAAAAATCTTTCTTTATTGTTCCACTAATTTTCAATAGTCTCCTTTACTATACGCTTCATTCGAAAATTCTCCCATAAAATCTGACTTTTTTTTTTTTGCCACGTACTTTCGAAAATATATCCTTCATTCAATATAATCGTAGCATTGAACAGTTTAAAGCCAGTGTCATATGAAGTGATACAATCTCTCAACAATAATACCACGATGGGACTAGAGATGATGTCAACTCATAGGAGCACGTTTTTTGACCAAAGAGTGTTCAGAGTAGCTAGATCAAAATAGGAAAAAATATTTGAACTGAACCAAATTCCCAACCCGCTAAAAACTAATACATATTTTTATTTTTTGTTTACCAAACCAAGTTTTGTGTG
The DNA here is from genome assembly GCA_037159825.1 of Tupiocoris notatus. Taxonomy (NCBI): domain Eukaryota; kingdom Metazoa; phylum Arthropoda; class Insecta; order Hemiptera; family Miridae; genus Tupiocoris; species Tupiocoris notatus. The sequence goes on along the minus strand of JASJUZ010000448.1, from coordinate 112,224 downwards.
TTGTGTACCCTTAGTATGTATAAGATTTAGTGAATATGTCATTGGTTTCGATACTGGTGTGATGCCTCGAAGCTCTACTACAACACACAACAACACCGAAGACAGACAACACACCAAACAAGTATCAACGTGATCAAGTTAAAAGGCCAATCGATCCATCACATTTGAATAACATTAAAAAAAAAAAAAAAAAAAAAAAAAAAAAAAAAAAAACACCACTGCAAATGATTGTACAGTGGTTTTCGCATCAATAATGATTTAAAGACACTATCCAATTGTGATAGTAATTAATCCGAACATTGTGAACGTTCCCACCGAAAAACAGATAGGTAACTAGATATTGCAACTATTGCAATTTTAATCATTTCTATTTTTCTCAATTTCCTAATTAAAAGTTGAATTTTTCCCCTAGCGGTACAGCTGAAGAGTGAACATTACAACGAGTACAGAACGATTTTTATACCAATTTTTCTTTCTAAATTTTTGATAATCTCGAAACTTAAACACGAAAGCTGTGTTAACTCGAAAACGATTAAAGCTATTGGCCCCCCGATAGTCTCATTCGATTCAGCGTCCAAAAATCTATAGAAATTGATACCAAATACACCTTTTTCTGAAAAACGTTGGAAAATACGAATTATCTCCCCCTCAAAACTCCCAAAATACCCTTATAATTCAGGTAGCGATTTGGTTAACCCTTTATTGGCCAAGAATTGAAATATGATATAAATGTACTTTTTTCTTCTGTTTTTCCAACAAATAGAGTTCAAATGAAGGGAAAAGGACAAAATTTTCGAAATTTCATGTACCAATTTTATTTGGTGACATTGTTGACTGTGGTTAACATTGGCCGCAAAATGAACACAAGGGGACAGTGCTCGCAAAAATTTATTTTGAACTCTACCTCATTTCCTGAACTTCTTGTGGCCAATGTTGACTGCAGTTAACATTTACAGAAACAAAAGGGTATGAGGTTTTATTTAATTCATGATATTTTCCTCTTCAAATGTTGTAGATTGTGAAGGAGGTAGTAAATACCCGAGAGAAATAAAAAAGGTATCATATTATTTGAAACAATGTATAAAAATGTTCTCCGCGTACAATTCTATTAGATTTGTGATTTTCTCAAAACAATCTTATAAATTCCAAAATTCAGTCCAACATTACTTGTATTCAGAACGATACATCCTAAAAAATAGGACAAATAAATTCTATAACCGAAGGCGCTGCGAGTTGGTAGATAAATGGTACTTATAAATATGTTCGATACGTCCATGTGTCCGGATATCCACAAATGAGAATATAGGTGGGTTTTCATAATGGTCATCCTCACAGAAAAGTTGCTCTCCAGTCGGATTGTCAGGTAAAAACTGACGAGGAACTTCGTTACTCTCGGGTGTTTGAATTTCTATTTCGAAAGTTTTCAACATGTTGTTGAGTTGGGCGTCCAACTGGACGATTTCGGGACCCCTGTTACAACTGGAACAGTTTTTGGCACATCAGGGTCGTCTTCACCTTCATAATCCTGCCCAGGGCGAGGTATCAGAGATATTGGAATATCCTCCGATATTGGAACGGTTTATTCTAGAAAAAATATACGAAAACTATAATTTTTATTGATGACTATCATTATTTTACATAAATCGCCACAAGCCATTGTGTGGCCATTGTGCACTGTAGTTAACAACACTTCATTGGGAACTACTGAGAAAAATATTGAACCATTTCTACTAAGTATTGTGTAAAACCATTCAATAACATCATAATAATAAAAATCAGAAACATTTCAATCAAATCTATTCATAATTCGGTGATAAAAAAAGTAAAACTTACCTTCCTCCACCTTGACGCCATGCTGATCACCTTGACTGTGTCCACAACTACAAGAATTGCCGATGTAATCGATAAAACGCAACACATGAAACATTTGACACTTCCAGGGGCTACAAGAGATTTATAGAGACCAAAAGTGAAGGTTTGAGAAATTGTAGGTACCACTGAGAGCAAAAGAGCTCTCTTCAAAAATCATGTTAACTGTAGTGTACAGTGGCCAATAAAGGGTTAAAGAATTGGGCCGCTGTGAGACCGAGATTAATTTGCTTTTATAGTTTCGTCATTGTATTGACGGCGGACGGACAGAATTTTTTTCTTGGGCTATTACAATGGTTTATCATTGAATAATCGCTTATCATCGATTATTATTGAATAATTAACCAAAAATGTAGCGTCGTTCTTGACACATACACCCGGAAAATATCGCAGCAAAAGAAAAACCCCAATATTAGCTAGTAAAAATTCTTTTCAATTATTTTAAATCAATAAAAATGGAAAAGGGGTATTTTCTTTGATAAACTTGTTACGGAGTTGAATTTCACTATTGAATTTCACTAACCTAAAGGGGAAAACCGTGATTTTATAATGGAAATTTTAAAATGAGCAATCAAAGGGAAACTGCGGAGTTGACGGTTTATTGACGTTTCTCATCGGCAAGGACGTCTGCAAACGACACCCAGTCGATCAGGTTTATCCAACCTGAGCGGCATTTCCTCGCGATTTCAACGTGATGAATCGATTTCGCCAGAAAGATACGACTACGGTTAGATCGGAAGAACAAAGCGTGCCACACTCACTGATCAACTTCTCACCTGCACCCATCGTCTGGCCATCTTTGTCGTTAGTCGGCGTCGTCGGGAGACTATCAACGTGACCCTCACTGTCGGCGCTACCCGTCGCGCTGCAACGACATACGACATCCATTGTTCTAATAACTTCGTGGGAAAACTTCAGGAGCAAGAAGGATCGACGACTATAAGAGTTTTAATTGCCAACCGACTGATCAACGACTAACCAGCAAAAATGTCAGAGAATATTTTTCAGAAAAAAAAGCAAGATGTGCGATTGAGCACTCCAACTCGAGAGCCTCGCTTTACTGCTGCGTTTTACGTACCAAACAGCAATTCATTATGATAGAACCCAGGAGTCTAATTGCATACTCAAGTCGGTTTATCTTGCAACAACTTAATTTTTTTTATCGACCAAATAAAAATGTAACGAGACGTTGTACGTTATTTTCTAATATTTGTTTCCGTATCAATTGTTAACAATTCATCCGAACTGTAATTTATTAGTAACATTCGCTCTTCGAACACGTTTTTACACTATACATTGGGACATTTTTCAAGGGAAATCTAAATTTATAAGTGTCACCCCTAGAGACTAGAGCAGGAAAGAAATTTTGCGTTACCTGGAGGCGTCGTCATCTTTTTCTTTCGAAGGCGATCCCTTTGCCGAAAGGGCAGGTGATGAGACGGCGGCGTCTGCGGTCGTTTCGCCTTCGGCTGCTTCAGCCTTTTTGTTCAAACCAGGAATTCCTCCTCCCAACCAACTTGACATTTGACTTTTGACGGAACCGCCGAGACCTCCTAGGTTACCGAGCATTTCTAATCGGCTGCCACCTTTCGTCGGACTGCAACAGGGAAAGCGAACGAGTGATTTAATTTCACTTTCAAAACTATTTCAGCAGTGTTGGTCATTGAAATGCAGAAATCAACTCATTATTTGTTTCCTCAAATAATAGAAGAAGTAAACGTTTCATAAGCTTAACCGCAATTACGCATGAGGGAATCTGAACAAAATGTCAGAAACTTACCTCATGATAAAAAACGCTGCAAATGATTGTACAGTGGTTTATTATTATTTTGCTTCAATATTGATTTAAGAAGACCATCCATCTGTCATTTTAAATATTCCGAACATTTCTGAACATTCAGATACAGATGGTAACTACAGGGGAAAACTCCGTAGCAACTATTGTAATTTTGATAGTTTTTATTTTTCTTAATTTCCTAATTAAAAGCTAAACCTATTGCCTAACGATACAGCTGGAGAGAGTGTTTGACGACCATTCCAATGAGTATAGAACGATTTTTATAGCTCTAAGAACTCTCGAGTTATACCCTCATGTCAAATTTCTGAAAATCTCCCAAATTTGGCACAAAAGCTGCGATAACTCGAGAACCAATAAAGCTATCGACCCGGCGATGGTCTCATTCGATTCAGCGTTCAAAAATCTATATAATTTGATACCACGTACACATTTTTCTGAAAAACCTTGGAAAATATGAATTTTCTCCCCCTCAAAACCCCCCAAAAATACCCTTAAAATTGAGCTAGCAAGTTGGTTCAAGAATTGGGCCGTCGTAGGACCGAGATTGATTTTTGGTGAAAATTTCAAATTTTTAGCTCTTACAGTTTGCCCGGAAAACTGCTAACGGCGTACGGCGTACGGCGGACGGCGTACGGCGGACGGCGTACGGCGTACGGCGGACGGCGTACGGCGGACGGACAGAAATTTTTTTATTGGATATTCGGATTCTACATGCCTTGAAACGTAAAACATCAAATTTTGAGGGGGGGTTAGAAATTTTTTTTTCTTGGGCGATTACAATGGTTTATTATTGAATAATAAACCAAAAGTTATTTGGTATCAAAAACATGCAATATATATTTCTTTTTTCAGGGTTGTATTGTGTTTATTATAAGATTTCACAATTTATTTAAAATTAAAAACTGAAATCAAATCTTTCAACGAAAATGGCGCATGTAGTTTTCTTTCTACTACCATAAATATATAATAATATATATCCCAAAAAACGTAATTTCGATACCATATTTTTTTTTTTTTTTTTTAACGGCTAAAAATGATTTAGTTTTGGATCAATCAATACCAAACTTTGGGTGTGCAAAGTAGACTCAAATTTGAACACACCACAAAAAACAAGGTTTGTACAGCCCTGAATTGCTCCCTTAAAATAATTATTTTTCACCATCCTGTTGAGTATTTTCAACAACATGAATGTCCATATTTTTTCTAGATTTTGGTAGGGAATGGTTTCTGAGACCTTGCAGAAGATCACAATATTTCCATTAACTACTCAAACCTAGCACGCAAAGACCAAAAACTCTTTATTACTTCTTAACAGAATGCTCAAAACATTCTTTGGATACGGAATAACATTTTTGCTGATTCATTCACAAATTAATCAAGTTCAGAAAGTACTAGGGGGCATTGGATATTTATTAGCCAGGTAGATGGGATTTTCGTTTGTTATTTAATAATAAACCATTGCAATCGCCCAAGAAAATTTTTTCTAGCCCCCTCTAAATTTGATATTTTACGTTTCAAGGCATATCGAATCTGAATAGCCAATAAAAAAAATTCTGTCCGTCCGCCGTTCTCCGTCAACACTTTTCCGACAAAACTATAAAACCTGAATACTTGAAATTTTCACCATTAATCTTGTTCTGATAATGGCTCACAATTATCTAACCAATCGATTCTCTACATCAATTTTAAGGGTACTTTTGGGGATTTTGAGGGGGAGAAAATTAATATTATCCAACGCTTCAGACAAAGGTGTATTTTTGGTATCAATTCCAATAGATTATTGGACAGTCGAATGCGACCATTGCGGCGTTGATACCTTTAATGGTCCTTGAGCTATCGAAGCTTTTGTGTACAATTTTTTCAAGGGTGTAACTCGAGAATTTTATAGGAGCTTTAAAAGGGCGCTATAAAAATCGTTTATTACTTGTTGGAATGCTCGTCAAACACTCTCTTCAGCTGTCTTTTAGGCGAAAAATTTAGCCTCTTCATTGAAAATTAGTAAGCAAAATAAAAATGATTAAAATGAACATAGTGGCTACGGGGTTTTCCCATATAGTTACCAAAAACGTTCACAAATGTTCCGAGAAGCTATTATCACAAACGGATGGTTTTCGTCAATCATTATTGAAGCAAAGAAATAATAAACCACCGTAAGATATACAGAACAATCATTTTTTGCAGCGTTTTTACATGTTCAGTCTCAGTTGGTGTTTTATTCGCTATTTTCTTTTAGCTAAGACATGACAATGCTAAGGAATCTCGGATACCAGAATTTATCATGTTGTAAGATGGAAACATAAATATCTCACGACTCGGATCACTATCGCCTACAATAGGAAATTGAAGTAAGGGATCGTTTTTCAAGCAACGTCGAATTCCACTGGTCCTTGAACTCAAGCCCGAAACGCAGAAGAATAATGTTTATTCCGGGAAAATCGCAAGACTCATTAAATTCATATAACTATGAATAATAATATATTTAATAGCATATTGGCGTCACAATCCCCGATAAGTCATAGCCTTTCTCGATTTAGCAAGCTATAAAATAATAATAATGCAATTAATGAATAGTATAGATAATCTAGATCTAGCTCACCTGACATCTTTTTTGACAGCGTCCTCAGCAGCCTTTTCCGCGGGTGGGATTTCCTCGGGCACAGGTTCCGTCAAAGGCGGAGCATCATCTTCAGTTTTCTCGCCTTCTCCATCGCCTTTCTTGCCCATCCAACCCGAAACCTGGCTCGTTAAATTCGAAAACATTTTGACAAGCGAAGTCTCTCAAACTCGAATACGCACAACGAGTTTCACCTCGACTTGAACGCGACGGCCCAATCGATTAATTCGAATTTCGAAAACTGATAGCTATCACTAACTTAGCTGAGACGCGGGGATTCAAAACAACGCAAGAGATTCCCCTTCATGTCACAGGGCTTCCCTCATTACCGGAAAAATTATTTTTCGGAGCAATTGCGCAAAAATCGCGAGGATAACCAGGGCACACGAATCGGATCGAAGGCGTTATCACGGGACAAACAGTCGACCGAGCACGACGTACTTCACGAACCAACCAAGAGTCCAAATGGCAACTAAACTAAAACTTGATGCTGAGAAAGTGGGAGGGGGAGGCGAAAGAAGCTTCTCGGCCTAGCACAAGGCGAGGCACAGCTAGCGCTGGTTCACAGTTCTCCCTTTCTCTATGCAGTACACCCAAGTACTTTCATCAAGTCAAGTACATTCATGATTCATGTTTTCGTAGGGTTCATCATGAGCTACTAGCTGACCTCTACTAGCCCTGTGATCCTGAATGATCTGCACTTTGTGCGATTTATATACAACTCAGAACCTTGAATTATCTGTGACACAAATACATAGGAAAATGCTCAACAATTATTATTGTCATAAATATTGGCGTGAGGGGGAGAAAAACTGGGAGACTCTCTCAGGGTGACTTACTTGACTCAATTTAATAAATTGTAATTTATTAAATTACATATTTAATAAAATTAATATTAATTTAATAAAATTGTAATTTAATATATAAAGCATAATATTATGCTTCCTAGGCTACAAACTCAAAAGTACCTGCTATTTATGTGATTTCTGTGGAGCAGAGCACTCTAGTGGCAGGTAGGATCACTAAAAAACAAATGAGCCGCCAATTGACCGCACTAAACAGCGCTGCGCGACAGGGGCTATTTTGATCACTGCTTATTAACGTTGAGTGGTTCCTCTTGCTCTTTCATCCATGATCGGCGCTTCTACGCAACGATCTTATCTGGAATCGGAGTAAATTTTGCTATTATTCATCCGCAACATTCTTTCGATCCGTTCGGCTGGCCCATCATTTGCGGATCCCAAAATCTAGTTCAAGAGCAAGGTTCTTGGGGCAATTATCATTCTATTGTTCGAGCAATTCCGTGATAGCGCGGTGACAACTGAATGACGGGACTCAAACTTCCAAGCCGTCCAGTGGGCCAAAAACATCACAACCGAGAGTCGACAAAACGGGAAGTATCAGGGTAAGTCTTGTTTTTATGTATTTTCTGTCGAATTTTCTAAGAAATAACTCGCTAATATTTTTTATCATTCCAGTTTTTTTTCGACCAATAAAAACGAGTCAGACGAACCTTTTTTCTTTTTTTTTTTTAAATTTGGAACCGAATCCTCTGAAATTCGGACGCTAAAGAGCGTCGGATCAGAGAACGTCAATCTCGTATAAATCGACTAATCGTTCACGTACTTGGCCGTATATTATTTCTATGTGAACTATTTTTTCTTCTGCCGCTTATCAGCTTCTAATATTGCAATCTGTGCTGCAAAATATTTCGATCGCAAGGGGGGTTTTCCACATACTTGGAAACACTTGTCCTGAATGTCTTCTAAGAACTGTACTAAAAACTTTCCCTAGTTTGAAGTGAGCTAAACAAAATTTATGTTATGCAGAGTGAAGAATAATTATCCCAAATTTTATTGAGCGATCACTCGCATGGTCTTGTCACCTTGAAAATTCTTTAGTTTGTGTGTCAAACTAAATTTTAATTAAATTTTTGTAATTAGGAAATAATTTCGATTCCAATGTCGCAATTTTTGGGAAAAATTGGATTTATTCAAGAGGTCTTGTGCAAGATAATTTAAGATAAGGAAATGTCATTGTTGTAAAACGTCATTTTGAGCAATCACTTCAGATTTCCATTGTATCCAATCAGACTCCAGGAATTTATTACTATGAGTTCATGCTCACCAATCACTGCTGTTAATTGCAGGATCAACTACAAACTCTTGCTGCAATGGATGAATATTGATTCTCATTGAGACGTCATTTGAGCCAAAGGGGGAGCACATAAGACGAGGAAAGCATCACACCACGTGCCTATTGATCTACAGAAATTCTTTTTCAAAGCTTAAAAATCAGCACGATGTCTTATATGGCGTCCACAGCAAAATCTATGGAAGCTCTGCAGGAGGCGCTCTCTCTTGAACCCAAGTACATCCCAGTTCTTAGGCTACTTCAAGATTCGCAGGTATATTTTCACTTGTATGCTTGGTTTAAGTTAAAGTGCTGTGTGTGTGGGATGAGGTGGAGAAATCAGTTGCAGCAATCGTGAGCAATTTATTTGTCTGGCCACTATACCTGACAGCAGCCTCTTCAAAGAATACTTTTAGAATCTGGTCCTATAGTTCATTTGCCAATCGTCGTCCTAATCTCAGTTACAGCATTGCCTGAGGAGAAACCCAATTTTGCGAGGGTGAGGATTAAATTCTACATCGCCAGTTCAATCCAATATCTTTCAATTCCACGTCTCTTCTGCACCTGGAACCTATCTGTAATTGAATATTGGAATTTGGGTTTATGCCGTAGCCTTACTGATCTAATACTAATCCACTTAATGCATCCCACAACGGTACTCTTCCACAATGGGTGACAAAAGCACTCGGGTCTATCAGAATGACTAACCAGTCCCCCAGTAGTGTTTCCCTTGAAGAGGCTGTTGCCAGCTAAAGTGTTCATACAACTTACTCAACTGAGACAATGATTACTGTTGCACCCTCGTCCACTCCTATTAAACTAGCAATTTAAACATTTTTTTCTAACTGTTAATTTTTGTGGTTGGTTATAGGACGCTCAAGAAGTAACTGTGGGAGTGAGAGATGGCACAGCTCATGTCCTGCGTTGCCTTAAGGTTTGGTTCGATCTTCCATCTGATGTCCTCTGTATTGCTGTCAACGTGATGGACAGATTCCTGACGACTATGAAGGTTTGTATGTAATAACAGTTGGGTAAAATTTCCCAGCAAATATTAACTGCTACTCGATCTCCTGCTCTCCTCCTTGGCAGACCAGCTACCAAGTATTGTTGATCTCTGGTGTGCTATAGATTTTACTAGGCACCGGTGATACGCTACAAGTTGATGTAACTAACACATCATTTACAATTATTGCACCTTTGATAACCTCAGTAACTGATTACATTTGAAATCTCGGTTGGCAAGACAAATGCATCGTCATTTTTCATTGTATGCAACGTCCAAGCAAGGTGCGTTGATTTGATGGGTATTTAAAAAACTAACCCACCTTTAAAATTTGGTTGGCAGAACCCATTGAAAACACAGTTGACTGTAACCAATTTAGCAGTATTCTATATCCGTTTCCATGTTTCTTTTATTTGCAACAAAATTTACAACAAGGGTCACTTAATGTAGCCAACTGTCCTGTTATTTTCAGGTGAAATCTCGTCACATGGCTTGCATATCAGTCTCTGCCTTCCAAATCGCGTCTCGCTACGCAACAAAGAACGCTATCCCCGACCCATCAGACATTCTGGCCATCTCGCAGAGCAACTGTACTCCCGGTGATCTCAGTCGGATGGAAAATGTCATCGCATCAAAATTGGGAATTTCCTACGATAGCTTGCCCATTACTGTTGCCATTTTTCTTCGCATTTTCCACAATCTTTTCATCAACGTGGGAAATGAACTGTATATTAGGTAAGCAGAATCGCTGCGAACGATTGTAAAGTGGTTTGTTATTCCTTTGTTTTAATCATGACATTTAAGAAGACCATTCACTTTTGATCGGAACTATCCTGAACATTTTTAACGTTTCCTCCAAACTACAGATTGGTAATAATAAGGGGAAACTTGTTAGCAGCTAACGTAATTATCATTATTTTCCTCATTTATCTTGTTAAAAGTTGAAAAGTTGTTTTGAATTTTGATCTAGCCCACATTGTATTTATCACAACGGGCGTTGTAGCTTGTCCACTTGTAATTATTTCCATTATTTATCTTTTTTTTTAGTGTGATGCAAGAGGCAGAAATTTGGACATTGACAGAGGTGATTTCTTGTGATGCTGGCTGTTCTAACTTCCGCCCCTCGGAAGTGGCGCTCGTTCTTCTGTGCTCCCACTTCGACTCATGTGTCGCCTCTTTGAATCCAGCTCCTCCTGCTTCAAGTGTACTATCCATCGTCTCTTACTTCGCTCACCTTCAAAAGCTCTGCCAGGTAATCGTCAATCTACAATAACTGTAGAATAAATGAATTAATCATCAATATGGATCCTTTTATTAGGGAAATACATTTTCAAGGTCTTGCTGTGGCATTGCTTTCTATATCTAAGTTGTCAATGGGAGGAAAACCAGGCAACTGATTCTCCAAGCTTATATTGAGGGACTTTCATAGCTTGGGCATGCACAGGGCAATGTGGAACCATAGTTTACCACAGTCAAGTCGGTGCAGTCTTTGCAATTTAATATTGAGCATAATTTAGCTCAATATTAAGTTGTAAAGACCGCGTCGACCTTTCTGTGGTAACCAAAGGTTCCACATCGCCAGAGGATGCCCAAATGGGTGTCTTGAAACCTCCTTCACAAATCTCTTTGATTTCCATGGTTTCCTTGTGGATTTTCATGGTTGAATTATTTTTAAAGATATCAGAGCTCAAGTTCTACGCGTGTCATTCGGCTGTCGTTAGCGCCTTGAACTGGTATCATGCCCGAGCTACATTGCCGAACAAGCAGCGCCTTGTATGGAAATTGTCAAACAGAACTTTGAAAAAACTGCGACCCACTGAACGTCACGTTTTCACCCTTCCGCCTATCGACGAACATGGCCAACTTCAACTGCCCGCAACAATCTTTCAGTAAGTCACTTTTAAGAGGAAAAATGGCATGTATTGGTTGTTTGAAAATTGCATTGAGTACTTTGTGTTGGTTTGTTCAACTTTTCGGTGGCTGGATTGATGGAGGAGAGGTAGCGTACAATTCAGAAGCTGATGAGGCCAACCAGATTTGGCAAAACGATAGAATGAAGAGTTGAAGTGAAAAAAATTGGATCTTTCTTCTCCATAGCTATATTAAGTTACTTTTAAGTAGGGCTTCAGCTTGTCGGGAGAGAACTGCTGAGATCAATGATTATGCTGGCCAGCTGTTTTTTTGCAATAGCGAATTTATTAGGGGGTACAAAAACAAAAGTGAGAGAAGGCTTTGATCAACTTTCATTGATGACTACAAACTGAGTAAATAATGCTCAAGCGGTCGCCTGACCTGAGCCTATGGTTGACTTGTAGAACTTGTGTAGTGGATAGCATTTTTTGAATGTTGATACTATTCACTTTCTGCCAACGTTTCTCGGTCTTTGTTGGTCAATTGGGCTACTTTTTCTTTAATATGATTTTGCACGACCAAAAACAGAAATGCCTTTACTGTGCTAATCTTGAGAAATTATACACCATACATGTTTTGCATATTGAAAAAAATGATCCACCTATTTTTTAATCAGATTGATCTCTTGTAAAAGTTTCCCACCATTATTAGCAATTATTTTTTTGTTACAGTTCCTATGAATCAACTTCTTCAGAAGACAGCTGGTCATCTGCATAAGCTTACATGGAATTGTGCATATCTTAGGACAAGCTACATCACCTGGTAACAGACGAGATGAATTATGAATTCATTAAGTTGATTCTCAGTTTGCATCTCAGTCAAAGTTTCTCTTTTTACAATGAATCTAGCTTTACATTAAATAGGCTTTCTTCCAAGTTTGAAGCATCTTCCTAGCTAGTCTTTTTCTATTCGTTACCAATTCTACTCGATCAGATCTTCTTATTTAATTACAGTAACTCTTAACTATGCATAGAGAAATGCCTTGAGAGGAACCAATTCTCAAGAAATCCGACATCTTGTCAGATACTATCACCATACTGAGGTACCTGTACGTATTTTGTAAATTCGAGCTCATTTTAAATTCGTACTTTGATCTCCACTACTTATTTAACTGGTTAATGTGTTCGCCAAGTTTGACTTTTAGCTCCACATTGTTGCGTCATAACTAGGATAATTGTTCTGAACAATTTCTGTACATTATTTATCAAATTTTTACTTTCGTGTGTTTGTTGATTTTGAAAAAGATCCCTTTTCTCCATATTATCATTAACTGACTCAAAAGGAGGAGGCTACTAACCTAACCAATATGAAAAGGGGGAGGTTACTTTTGTGTTGTTCACTGGTGTTCAGGTCTAATGTCCAATCGAACTGCATAATTCTTCTTTTTCTAAACAATATCCATCCACCTTTTCCTTGTTGTCGCATTTCTTGATGACAATGGGGGGGGACCAGGCAACTCATTCTCCGATTCTATATTCGCTGGCCATGCACTTTCGGGCATCTTCGGGTGAGTGCGCTGAATCATAGAAAACAAGTTCTGTGAAAAGAGGACATTTATATAACGAGGAAACCATAATATGCAAATAAAATAATTGGAAATGCGAATTTTTGGGAGGTGCGGTGTGCGCCACACCGGTTTTATTTTTGGTGTGCCACCCGAATAATAAAAATCAAGCGACATTCAGCTAGCATAAAGAAAAATTTCAAGTCCCCCAGCGTTCAAATATACTCATTTTTGCAGTGTGTAAAAATCAACTTAGAGTCAGTATGTGAATAACGCAAAAGTACGGTTTGTGAACCAAGCGGCGGAAATCAGTTGCCCTTCAATTGCTGTCTCAAACATTTCAAGACCTTGAGCGTTCAAATACATTTATTGATTTTTTCGGCTGTGAAAATCATATTACATTTAAAAAACTTTTGAAGAAAATGAAACCAAATTCAAAATTTGTCGGCTAAAAAAAATGAAAATGAAAAAAATAACAGAAATGCCCCAACTTCAGTGCTACTCACACCAACCACACATTTTAAGGACTTCTTATTATGATGATGATTATCAGGGTAGGTATATTTAATGGTTCTCAAGTCACTACAGTTATATATAGATTTTGTGTTTTGGATAAATGCATATGGTATGCAGTGATAATACTAGCTGAGCATTATATAAAATGCTGTATAAACATATTCCTATTTGTTATAATATTCTTCAAACAGCCCCCTCTATCATTTTTCTCATTTTTTTCTCATAAAGATATGCTGCATTACTGGAACTTCTTTGTAAAACTCTTATCTCAAGAAAGTCATTTATCGAATATGCCGACACAATTGAAGATATAATTCACTACTATACTTGATTCATCCTTATACCTATGGATAAAGAGGAAATTGCATTGAGGTGTATTTTAGCGTAGGTATATTGATAGTTTACAAAAGCGAATAATTATACTACGGAGAGAATTCACATACAACAGGAACAATCGATTAGCACGATTTCAATGAAATCGCCTTTCCGAGGAGCTGGCGAAAAAATACCTTTTTTACATTAATTAATAGCAGTTTCTATCTCGAAACGAATGCTTAAAAACTGATATTTAATACTATACAACGAAATAACCAGCGCCCTGAAGATTCCTGAATAAGCTAGGAAAAAATTGAAGCAATCATAAATCATCATGGGCATCATCATCAATCAATCATGGGCATAAAACTGAAAGCTAGAGATGAAAAATAGATTAATTGATTGAATTTAAACGCATCCCTGGGCAGTAAGCTACATTTTGTAGGAATTTCCACTTTTCCAATCCTCGAAGGTATTAGACGTTGATCCCTTTTAATTATACGTTAACGATCCTGAGTTGCCCACCACAAAATCATCTCAGAGAGAAAAGCATTTAGTACCAGTCCAACTCGACTGGTAGATAAAATATTTAACTAATAATCTAAGTTCAAATTAAACAAACAAATATATCAGTAATCGTATGCAGGAAACTTGACACATTCAATGTGGCCGTCCCGGATCCGAGCCACCTTCTATTTTTGTTATATATGCTCCTACGATGTTGCTCAGCGGGGCTGGAGGGTCTCTGAAGTGTAAACGTATCCTTAGTTTTAATTTTCACAGTATAAATATTAGCAGATAATTGGCTTTGAAGTTAACCGGTATTTAATGCAGTTTGGCCGAAATTTTTCCAATTTGCGATCCGCAGTGAATGTGTTAAAAGCACACTCTTTAGCTGAGGGGCGCCCCAGCAGAGGTTGGAGGGACGGCGAACAAGAATTCATTTTCCCAAGCAGCGAGCTACACTACATGATTTTCTAATCTGAATGAATTTTAATACTTTTGCTCACGGCTACATCAACTCCTCAGCAAATCTGTCTGTTGGCGGTAGTTACAACTTCGATTCTCGCTTTGTTGGTGGTTGTGATCCAAGTGATTTTTTTTATACGGAAAGATGGTTCCAATGTGAAAGGTTTGTGGCTATTTTTGAGCGCCTTGAAATGATCAGACTAAATACATTGAGCCAGATCAGAACAAAAACATCAATTTTCAAAATCACAACAAAAAATCATTACAACATTCTGCATTAGTGGATGGTATTATATTAACTGCATCAAAGTACATAATTTTTTCAAGATGCGTTAGACAGGACATAGATAACGCACCACTACATTGAAATGATGGAGAGGCTGACGAACCAACTAAAACGACAGTCCTGTCCAGAAACGGAAGGATTTAGATAAACTCACAACTATCAACATTTCTTTACCCATCCCAGCAAAATAATACTATCATTGGAAACAATTGATAATAGTCTTTACCAATAGACTCAGTTGTCCTCCAAGTCGTACCTGGGTGGACGCTAGAGTCCCCTTGCCCAACACGGGCTTACCAATAATCAACACAGCACGATGAACGTATTGAAACAGTAAAACAAATCTATTCTATATTAAAACACTGGCGAATTTTCTCCCTTCGTATCAATTTAAGCGTTAAATTTATTCACACTTTTTACAAGATAGATTATGAATTCCGAAAATGTGCAACCGCTTAATTCATGTCGCCTTCTTCCTTCAATGCCTTCAAATCAGGAATCACCTGAAATCGACAGACAGAAACGTGAGGTAGTGAAAAAAATAGTAGCAAATCTGGTAATAAGAATATAGGCTCACTCTTTTGAAGTACGTAATCATCATGTTGTCAATTTCTTTCCCAAGTGGACTATTGATATCGGGTGATAGCTGCGATAGTTTGACAAGGTCTTCAACTGTTGGGCGGGCAGTCGGATCCTTATTCAAGCACCAGCGCAGTGCGTAGCGAAGGGAAGGTGGCACTTGGATAGATAGTTTTGGAAAAGTGACCTGCCAACAATGAAACCGTAGAACTTTAATAGGTTACTTTAGAAGCTGGGTGGAGGGTTGGGGAAAACGTAGCCATTCCTTTTTTTCAAGTATGTCATTGAAGCAAGAGCACTCCTAAGTTCTGCTACCATCTAACCCACATTTTGGTCAAAGTGGGTTTATGACGTTTTCCAAATAAAACCGCTCTACCTGAGTGATCAGAACTATCAGCTATGAGATTGTGCCATATTTGCCAAATGTTGACAAGGGGCCTGACAATTTTTTGTGACTCCTGTAAAATTCAGGAAACGTTGTTTAGGCAGAATCAGAATTGCTTCGGCAGTTTGCTTCTTTCAGCCAACAACTAAACAACTAGCCACACAGTCAACAGAGTTTTAGTGCATTGCGTGTTTTTTTCCAATGTGGGTAGGATTTTGGTTCATTCGTAAAACCAGTTATTACAAGAGGGCACCACATACTATCAAACATTAGATGGTAATCATTAGTCTTTAACAAAATAACCAAAACTACCACGTCAACTTTTGAAAACAAAACGCAAAGCACTAAAACTCTCTATGGCCTTTCAGACATTCTCCCTTGCAGAAGGTTTACTTGTAGGTCTCGAGATGCTGACCAAACAAACCAAGTAGTTGTTTTACATCAAGCGGAATGTACATGGGTACATTCTGAGAGAGGACAAAAACGAAAAAGTGGGTGAGAACTGCCAAAACACGGTAAATGGCAATATTCCAGATCCACACTTCATGCAGAGTACTCTAGCCAGTAATCTCAACTGATATCCCAAAAAATGCTAGCCCCCTATAAATGTAGTCAATATTCCATTCCATTACCTTGTGATTTGGATCAACTATTGCATGGAGTTTCTGCCAACGATGGTTGAGATGTCCGAAGGGCGTTTTACCATAAAGGAGATTGTACAAAATACATCCTAATGACCACACGTCTGATTTTCGCGTTATCTGGGAAAAACCTTCGCATTAGTCATTTGCAGGGGAGGAAAAATCTATTACTTCAAATAAATTTTCAAACTTAAGACGCTGATAGATTTAAACTAACCTTAGGTCCAGTTATAGATTCAGGGCTCATGTAGTTATAAGTCCCAGCAGGTACTTCCTTCATAACGCTTGTCGTGTCGCCTTGGATTGACGAGGCGATGCCAAAATCAATCAATTTCAGCCGCCCTTCCACCAAAAGGAAATTGGCCGGCTTCAGGTCTGAATGGATAATGTCTAAACAGAAAACGTGGTCATTGAATGGAATTTTGATAAGAAAAATTGGAAATACAACGATTCAATTGGTTGAATTGTCATTTCAGATAAGTGAATCCATTGCTTACATACCACGCTTATGAATTTCAAAGACAGCGTTGAGCATTTCTGTCCAATAATAGATTATCATCGGCATTGAGATCTGCTTCGTTTCCGATATGTTCTTGACAAGTTTTGAAAAATCAATGTCACCCTTTTCGAGAACAACATAGAGCATTTGCGATTGCGGAATATATTCACTGGAAATGAGAAACTCGTTAAGTTCTTACAAATAATTTAAAATAATTATATTGATGGATTGAGTATCTACAACGGTTATCTCAAAAGTAGTTCCATAATTTTTTCACCTATGTTTACGTGGTAAGTGGAAGTATTGCTGTTGTCCAAATCGAATTCGCAATGGACGTAAATTTGTCAAAGTACTAAACCCAGAAACACATTCTGAGGGACGGTGTCTGTGTGTCCATGTGTATATGGTCAAAAATGGTCACCTTCCGCGGAGCCAGAGCCGTCCAAAATCGAAACTTAGCAGTCGTGTTTCAAAAAATCGTTCGCACGCAGAGAAAAATTTGTAAAAGTGAAAAATTATTTTGTTCCAATTTTGTTAATTAGGTTCGAAATCCGGAGGCGGATAAATCGTACTTTTTCGATTTAAGCCTTTAAATTTTCTTGAGGAAAATTACTAAATTGTTGACATCGCCGAAACCACGTTTTTTCCGTGGTTAATCGCGATTTTCTCAAAAAGTTCTCAGGAGGCGATACGATTTTATGAGCGCATTTTGTCATGGGTAAATTCTTTAACGAAAAAGTACAGGAATTTGTTCGAAAGAGCTATCAAAATCCTGCAATTTAGTGTATACTTATAATGTTGAGTCCCCGCAAAACGTTTTTTACCAAAAAGTGGAATATATTTTGAAAACAAAAAATAATCCGTGTCTTTTTTAATTTTAATCAATTCTAAATTACACTTCCTCAATTTGATGTCACAGAACTTATTTTTCAAAATTTGGGAACGTGGCTAAAAAAAATTCTCAAATTAAAACGTCAAAGTTATGAAAATCGAAAAAAATGTATTCGTTAGAATTTGAAACTTTTCATTTGCAATTCTACGTCTCATTTCCTGTAGTAATCCTTAATTAATTATAATTGAACAGTACTGTAAGTTCGGATCTCTGTAGGTTCTGAACATTTGCAACGGATGTTCAAAGTTGGAAAACATAAAAACGTATAGTACTAAAACTACAAAAAAGTAATCGTTGTCGTCAAATTTCCGTCGGTTTGACGTCAAATTCGGATTCAGCGTTAAATTTCCTTTAAGAATAGCTTTCAAAACCATAAGTTTTATTTTCCACCTCTCCCGATGCCACCGGAGCTCGGAATTTCGGCCGGTGAAAAACTCGATTTACGGAAAATAATTTCTGTGGCGCTGTTTAAATTTTTTTCACCGAATTTTTTGCTATGTACGTGTGTAAGGCGTTCAAATGAAGACTCCTGCATAATAAAACAATTGATTATCATAAATTTGGACCCCGAAAATCACAGTTAAAGTCCAATTTTCGAGCTTTCAAAAACCGATTTTTTTGGACCACTTGCAGATTTTTCCGAGAAATAAAAAAAATCACAAAAATACATCTTGGTAAGACACAACTTTCCTGAAAATTTCAGATTTTTATCTGTATTGAGAGAGGAGTAAAAAATCGTTAACTGATCGTTTGAAAAAAATCGCAGGGGGACCCCTTAGACTTTTTGCGGAAAATTTTTTGAAATCGATTTCGCTCAAATTCAGCAAAATGATAGTTGATGATGTGTATATCAATAATATATGCTTCATTCTTTGTTTCTTTCGCACTAAATAAATGAAAAGAACGTTCAAAGTTGAAAAATGTGATGTTTTCGTGTATACTCCACTAATATTGTTGAATAACGCACAAACGGTTGAAAAATTGATAGGTACATTACATGGGGAAAATGTGTACTGTTAAATTACCTAACTTTTGGTATATTCAAACATCTGAAATGACGACTTTTGTCTGTGCGATTTACAAATTTTGGAAAACAACCAAACAACACACAAGCAAACAAACATCTGCATTGACGACTTTTGTAAAAGAATTCCACTAAATATAAATGGGATAAATATAGATGAGGCGTTTAGTAACAATCTTACAACTCGTGATGCTCTACGTACTGATGATGGCCTAAACGCCAAAATCGATTTACCAATATAAATCATTTGAAATTAGAGGAATTCGTGACTATATCATCGTCTTCTGTCCTTGTGAAATGGGAATCCACAAGTAAAAAAAGGCAAAAACAAGGTGTTTGGGAAATAGTGGAAAGCATTTTTTCCAGCAATATTATTAGGGGTGATGGTCAAATTAATCAGGAGGTAGTTACATCATTACGAGCATTGAAATATGTTGAGAACGTCTCACACGTATTACTATCACAATCCTGATATGTGTAATCGGCGACTGAATTACTGTGAAGTTGGGACGCGTTTGTTATTTTTTCCTTCTCAGAGTTGCATTATTTTTATGCAAATATTTTTGAAGTCACGTTTTTTAAAAATTATTTTAAAAGTTTTTATTATTATTTAATTTTTTAAATAATGGAACTTCCTTTTGAGACGAAACTTGTTGATAACATCACTTGCATAATAAGAACTCACCTGTCGAACATTTTGATGACACATGGGCACCCTTGAAGTTTAGATAAGAGAGCAATTTCGTTCAGATAATCAGATGCCATGGATTCTTCAGCTTGACTTAGATTGACACATTTGATCGCCATCAATTTACTGCTCTGGGGACCCAACGCCTGCAACGGATATGAAAAACAAACTCAAGTAGAAGGGAATTTCTCATTTCTGCTTGAGATGCCCATTTCCAGTGCTACAATGATAATAGCTTTCGCCTATTGGACGCTTTTGACAGGCTTTAGGAAAGAGCAAGGAAAAGATGTGTGACGACTCCTCTTCAACCCCCAATTTTCAAATAGTTTATAGCTAATTCATTTAGAAGCGTTTTATGAAAGAGAAATAGTGGTCTGAAATTCTTGTAGAAAGATGGAAATTAACAGTGAATGGAGTAAGAGTTAATCAGCCATTCGGGAATCCATTAGATGAGATATTGGTAAAAAAAAAAACAAGCTGATTAAGGCAAGGTGAGCCTCATTTTGAAGTTTTGACCAATACACTATAAAG
Source organism: Tupiocoris notatus (assembly GCA_037159825.1). Classification (NCBI taxonomy): domain Eukaryota; kingdom Metazoa; phylum Arthropoda; class Insecta; order Hemiptera; family Miridae; genus Tupiocoris; species Tupiocoris notatus. Next base: position 92,067 of record JASJUZ010000448.1, on the reverse strand, counting down.
GACTGGACGGGCTGTTTAATATTGGAGACATTTTAGGAAGGCAGCTTTAATTGCAATACATATAAGCGAAACTCACCTGATAAACTTGGCTGGATCCTCCTTTTCCAAGCAAACTGAGGACAGTGTAAGGTACTCCTTTTATTCGTATCACATTTTGTGGCTGCGGTTTGAGCACGTTGGGGACTGACGAGCTATTGCAATCGAGCGCTACAGCAGACGATGGATTCATTAAAATATGCTGAGCTTGAGACTGTAACACCTGGGTTGGTAACTTTGATGCTGGAACCGAACGTTGGTCTTGAACTTGCAGACTTGTAGGAGCGACCTCAACTGTCGTCACATCATCGTCACCAGTGGGGTAAGTATGACTTCCAGACATCATATCTGGGCGATGGTCATTTGTTGAATGCTTTTCAGGAGCAGCTTTAATAGTATAGTCCTTTGTGGTGTAGCTATTATCATCCATCGATTCTTGACTACTACCTTGAGCTATTACGTTCACATGGACAACTTTTGGAGTATTTTGAAAACTGTTCTGTTCAGAGGTCCACGCACTTGAATAATTTAATGAGCGACAGCTGGATGAAATGGGGAGTTCGGGAGGAAGGGACACTAGACCAGGTTTGGGAGTCTGCTCTGAAACTTTTTGCTTCTCCTGCTGATCTTCAAAAACTGATGTGACAAAGACATCTTTAGCACAAGTCGACGGTTGTTTGTCCAAGGCCACTTTGCTCGGATAAGCAACATCTGGGCGTTTCGCAAAACTGTTCAAATTCAGCGACTTAAGTGGAAAGGTGTCCGTAGTTCGACTGCTCCATGTGCTATCAGCACCAGCATTTTTAGATGCAGGAGTCTGGGAAAATTGACTTGAAAATCCGTTGCTCAAGGTGACTGGGTTGTGGGAAGATTGAGGATATGTGACGTTGGTCGTGTCACTCAGATAATGTTTCTGTCCGGAATCGTGAGTTTGTATTTTTGTGCGGCATTCCTCTCGTTTCTTAAGAGATGGCAAAACCATAGGACTGCTATCTGCGCTGTCTGAAGCTACTTGCTGAAGCTCTTTGTTAAACGGTAGTTGCTTTGAACAATTGGATTTTACACAGTGGCTAGTCGCAGCAGGAATTTCGGAACAACTGGGAACTTTATCTTTACAGGTAACCTCAGACGAAAGAGAGTATGGAATTTGTTGCTGATTATTCGAAACGCTGGCATTGATGTCTTCGCGCCTTGAGACGTTGTAATTGCTTTTCACTACATCATTTGCATTCCTCTGAATAGGGGTTTCCGATTGGTCCATGACAAATTCTTCACTCTGATCAGGAAAACCTTCAAGAGGATTGAACGGCGATTCGTCAATTCTTATTTCTGCAAGATTTTTTCCAGGCGTCTTTAAAAATTCAGGATCATAAAACGTGCGATTAGTGAGAAAATCAGGGCGTTGAATGTCGTGGGCTGTCATGAAACTAGTTTCATCACTTTTAAACGTGTCGTTTGACGTTTTATTTGCAGTGATCGATTGAGATAATGATTCACTAACGTTCAAAATGGGAGGTGAATTTTCTCTGCAGAAACTGGTGTTCAGTTGCTTTTGTACTGTTTGCGCATTTGCAGCCTCTTTGCTGTCCATGCTTAGCTGGGACGAGGATGTGGACTGATTTCCCTCCGCACCCTTCAGATCAACTTCGGCACAATTATTCACAACATCAGTGATTTCTTTGAGTGGTTCGTTTTTGCTGAAGCGAAACGGAGTGGATGGGTATGCGAACTTTCCATTTGGCCTGTTAGCACTGGGGGTCAACAAATTTGAAGATGGTGTAATCGTCTTGCAGTCCTGTTGGCGTAGATTTGTCTGGTGACGAAGGTTTTTCCACGCTGGAAGACCATCGCCGAACACATGGAGTCGTGAAGATGGCGTAGTATCATTGCCGGTGGAGATTCCTGAATCGTCTCTAGACCAGACCCTGCCAGCAGGAGGTTGCATTGGTGTCTGTGACGAGGCACCATTTTCGCTTTTGTCATTGTTGGATAGCGGTAACCTCCTTCGCCCGAGTCGGCTGAAAAACAGGTAAATAAATTCAAGGATGACAATACTTTGGATTGAGGTAAACCATACGCAGTATTTTACTATGTTAACAGTCTCGTCAGAGATCACAAGGCTGACAATGGCCGGGGGCCCGTCTCTAAAGACTTTCACATTGCACGTTACAACTCTTCATAAGGAGATTATGTCGAGTTGGAATTATTCCTGTTCGTTAAGATTCTTCACTCTCACTTTGTAATCCAACTCGAAATGATTATCGATTCGAGGTACAGACAACTCGTTATTGTTCTCAAACTAAACACTCTATAAATAAATGCATAAGCAAAAGCTTGGGAGAATACAATGGACGCGACTCATGTGCATATTATGGTGATAGAGTTGCTTCCTTTGTATTAATAGAGATTCAAGAACTTCCCCTATCACTTCCAGCGTAATTAACTAATAGGTGCAACGAAATTGATATAATATAATTGCTTTTGTACTCTTGAGAACGTAAAAATTATAGCGTGAATCCTTCTCTACTTCTTGCACTGGGTATCAAGATCTCTCACCACAAAACAATACCCAACAATATTATTCAATGATTACCATTGGCAATAATCCCTCGCTCTCCTACTAACAAGGAATCACTAGGCATTAACAAATTACCTGCGAGGCTTGACAGCGGGGTTGAAATGAATGTGAGTTGAGGGAAATAGTCGGTTGTCGGAGTTCATGTCAGCCGTATCTTCGTCAATATCCAGGTAACGATACATCGGAATTGAAATCAGATATTAACAACATAACAATCAATAAGAATGCGGTGTGTAATTCAATTGACTTGTGCTGTGTTATCGCGGTGATAATGCGAATTTGATTACGTTCTTAATCACGGTCTCGGTAACCGACAAACCGAATGGTAGAAAGCGGACATTTTCAAACAAGCGAAATTTACGTTACTATTATGCAGGTGTACCACCCACCTTGAATTTTCAATGTTGTAAAAATGGTATAATAAATTAAAAGCACTTGGTATTTTGTAGATTCAGAGAACAAAAAAATGTGAAAATCTCTTTTGCATAATTGTTTTATTTTGAGCAAATCTGCGATGTGGTGAAAATCTACACATATCGTTGAAATCGGTTATACAACCGTAATCACATCGAACTACTATAAAAAATTATTTCGATTTCTTCTAAGAAACGTCAATTTCTCTCCTTTCAATTGATGTAGGTAATTTATTGATGTGTATTTTGGCTGGCTGTGTTGACTAGCAATTTTCCCAAACATCTACGGTCACAGACTAAAGAAGAAGAAGATGAAGTTACTAGTCACCACCTGATATGATAAGGCTTATTTTGATATAGATATGATCGTCAGTGATATCGGTTTGAGTTCTGACTTATTTCTTATTTTTTGATTGTTCAAACTTGAAGTTGATTGTTGTTGATTGAGTGTTGTCGCTAGAGGAATCAGAAATCAGTTTCATGCTCATATACTGGTGCTGATTCTCTGGGTAACAATTTATTGCAGGATTGCACGTTGTTGTCGGTTTTTTAAATTACCCTAGTTTGGCTTATTAGCGGTTTTTGCGGGAAATTATGCTACTTGACTCGTTCCAAAAAACAACCATCGAATTTTGACCCGAAAATACTTACTAAATCCGTTTGATGCATCTGAGAACCGAATTCTAGCAATAGTTGTGTGTGTCGGCCACTTTGTCAGTTGACTGCCATAATGTTCGAGACAATCATCTAATTTTTTTGTAGAAAAAATCATTCTCGACAAACGAAAATTTGACCTTGAACTTGCCCAAAAATCTAAATACCATCAAAACCGGTTATAAAGGAACGTCAAAATTCAATTATTTTTTCACGCTCGGTTGAGATTGCAGGGAGGTCGTTATCTTCAACAGTTACGTATATCTATTTAATTACATTAAGGTTGCGCTTGGAAATCGAAGATGCTGTTTCGGTTCGGACAGCTTTGTGAATGTTGTTTTGAAGCTTCTCATCGGTGGCACATTTGTGATGATAATCCATCAATTCACTACACTGAGCTTACTGCTTTATGCAAGAGCTTATTATTAAACATTAAACATTAAACGACATTAAATAGATATACGTATGCATTTTTCCAGAGCTCAAAAATCTCCATAAAACTGCAATTATTGCAGTTTTATGGAGATTTTTGAGCTCTGGAAAAATGCATACGTATATCTATTTAATGATGATATTACTCGAGCATTTATGAACTTATGTAAAAATCTTTATTTATTCGTTTCGTTCGTTCGTTTTAGTTATTCTCTATAATTAACTCGTTCAGCCAAATTGATTCTTGGCAGAATATTCAGCCCTAACAACTGTACAACATATACGTAGATAATTTGATTATCTAACTCACTCGTTCCGTTTAGGGAAGGAAGGCTTTCAAATTGAAGAATGAACCGGTTCGAGCATGCGTTTCCATACTTACTGGATGGCGAGGAACGTATGGGCAGAGCAAAGAATGTCCGATTGTACGAAGGAGAAACTAAGGTAAGAAAAAGTCGTGAATAATCTGCAGATGAAGTGATTGGGAAGTTCGATGTCTAAATTACTTGGAGCGAAGTGAATATTGGAAGTTATTTTAGTATTACTAGATTAGTAACTGTCTTACGGTGAGAGAAAGATACCTCTCCAACGCCTTTATACCACGTATTAGCTCCGTTCTTTAAATGAATGAGGTAGAAAAAATGAAACCCAATTGTTGAGAATTGGTTGATCCTAATGCAATTGTGTCGGACCGCATCAACCTAATAAAGTTCAGAATTATAATTCGTGCACTGTTCGATTTACTCATTTGTGACACAATTTATGGTTTTATTTCCGGTTTCAGACGTCTTACGAGGGCGGGGATTTGCTCTTGACGTCGCACCGAATCATCTGGGGAGCCCCTGGTAACAATGCATAGTTTGAAGACGATTAGCTAATTATTTTGTTATAATTTTTTCGACTGGAATTCCAAACAACTTTGGACTCCATGTATGAAATTTACAGAGCAACTGTACCGATCCTTAAAGGAAAATCTGGCTCTGTTATATGTTTGCTTTCTTCTCACGGCCGATGGCTATATTTTAGGTGCTATTGAGAATTGTGATGCCTGCTTAGCGCTGCCACTTTTTTACATTGTATTCCTTGAAGTGGAAATTCCCGGAGCTTTTGTTTTCACCAGGTCTACAAAAATCGTCCTACATTTGGCCCCTCCTCTGCCAGGTGATTTCATAACAATGGTCTGCTTTGTGTATTTATTTCCTTTTTGGGGTAAACACTTTTTTACTGTTTTGCTAAGTATTATTATTATTTACCTCCAGGCAAAGCTCCTGGCCCAACATCGACAACGTCTGCAAATTTGGTGAAACTATCTTTTAAAGATGGTCTTGAAGAAGCCTTCTTATCAGAACTGAGAAAAGCTGTGAAATTGAAGAAATGGGACTCACCATTGCCGAGCCCGAAACCCTTGCCGAAGAAAGTGGTAAACTCTGGTCATTTTGAACGACTTAACTCTCTTTTTACTTCCATATTTACATAGTAAATGGAAGTATTATGACCGTCTGAAAATTCGAATTGAGAACGGAGGCGTAATATTGTAATTCGTAATTCTATAATCAAGAAAACTGACTGCGTCAAAAAACTGACTGGTCTGTGGTAAAAAAATGACCTTAAATCGTCATAACTCCATGAAAAACCTATGAAAATCTTTGAAATTTTCACTGAATGTTCTCCTAGTTAGCCGTTTCCGGATTTTGGATAACACTCAATACATTCTGAGATATAACCGCTCAAAGTTTTTTCTGTTTCGGTTTTTACAGGCTATAAGTCAATATTTTTCAACGTTTGGGTCTTAAAATGTTTATTAGGACGAGCAGATGAGGCTTGGTTTTTGCCTATTGGGTCACATACCGTTCCTCCACGTTATGTGCTTTTTTCACGATTTCGCAAGTTCTTATTTTGTGTTTCGAATTATACAGGCTGCAAAAATCAATGTATTTGAGGTTTTCAAATGTTTGTAGCTGTCACAAATAATATCAAGAAGCAATGAAATAAATACGAAAATTATATCATGTAATATTCATAAATTAAATATATTATTTCCATAATGATTTTCTTGATTTTATAATCGGTGATACCTGTTACCGACTCAGACATGGGCATACTGTGTCACACCACACCACTGGTTTTACCATTTGTTCTAACTTGTCGAATTCCTACAGCTACCAGTGATCAAAACGCGTGCAGGCATTGTTGGTATCGAAAGAAACCTTGAAGAAAAACAAAGAGCCACCGACCACTCAATTTCAGCCGCTTTCCAGGATCTCAGCAAACTTATCAACATGGCAAAAGATATGGTGTCTCTTTCGAAAACTATTTCAACGAAAATCCGGGTAACACAATAGAGATTTTCTATACTTAATTTGAGAGGGAGGAACACCAAGCGGCTCGTTCTCCATTTCTTTTAGTGGGCACCGAGAACTTTTGCCCATCCAGGCAACATCAGGATCTTGTGAAAGGTCTGAACCATCAGGTCTGCGGGTCATTAGGCCTTGTTGAACAAGTTGTCTCTTGTCTCTCCCCCTCTGCCAAAGTACATAAAATTAAATGCGACTACACGAAAGAAGAGGAGGAGAAAAAGCTCCATAAATGTGTTTCACCAGTACGTCTTTCTATTTAATTGTCTTGGTTTTGCAGGAAAAACAAGGTGAAATCACTGACGATGAGACAATACAGTTTAAAAGCTATCTGCTCAGTTTAGGTATCGACGATCCAGTAACGAGAGAATCCTACTCGTCCGAATCAAAGTACATGACGAATCTTGCTCAACAAATTTCAGAAATACTGGAAATTCCTATAAAGGTGAGCATAGTAACATTGCAGAAATTCAATTTATCATTAAGAGGTAGCGAGGAACGATTCAACGATTCACCCGGCCGTCATCACCATCACAAGAATCAACGTCTGGTAGGGAGTATTTGGAAACTGTGAGATGGCATCTGTTCTCACCCCTTCACTTAAATTACCCCGGCAATTCACGTTTTTATAAGGCTGTATTTGAGACCCCATTACTTCTAGATGACTGTATTTGCCTAGATCTCTAGCCCGTTGAGGCATCTTCAGGGCCATGGAGAGCAATAATGGTTATTGTTGGCATCATAATAATGCAACTCTGCTGTTGCCTAACTATTCCCTCAACTTCCAACAGGAGCAAGGTGGCATGATGTCTCTCGCAGACGCATACTGTCGGGTTAACAGAGCAAGAGGTTTCGAGTTGCTCTCGCCTGAAGACCTATTGCGAGCTTGCTGCACCCTAGGTTCACTCACATCTGCCCATCTTAGGCTCAGAGAGTTCGACTCGGGTGTCCGAGTGCTTCAACTATCATCCCACAGCGACGAAGCAGTTATTGAAGATACCTTGCAACAAGTGAGTCATTTTAAACTAAGTGAAAAAATTGGTAAACTTTCATTGATTGAATAATTTATAATGTATTCCTGTCGGTACAGATTGAACGGCATGGGACATTGACGCCCGAAGAGGTCTCGCAGAAATTGGGAGTTTCACTGCTGCTAGCGAGGGAGCGTCTTATCACGACAGAAAAGGCAGGGAAAATCTGTAGAGACGAATCAATCGAAGGCCTCCGCTTCTATCCTAACCTGTTCATTCAGAGGGAATGTTAATGATTTACTTGGATACAGAATGTGCTGTAGAATTTATAAATTATATTGTTACGATTTCTTACTGTTAGTATAAAATAATAAAACACATTTGTATAAAATTGTTTGTTAACAAAAGATAATTCACAGGAGTCACAGCTCATCCCTTATTCATTCCCAATCATGGTCAAGCTTATATAGGAAAATGTTGGATTGAAAAATTTATCACCTTTCACAAGTATATTTACTGAAACTTGTGATAGCCAACACCAACACCACTGATGAGCACTTTGTTCATTCCAATGCTACGACGCTCTGAATCGTCATCATCGGGACTGCGATAGGGCTCAAGTTTGAACATGATGCCAGCGAATGTCTTAAGATGCCGGATGAGCTCAATGGTGTACGTTGAAAGAGGGCCGAGCACAAGTTGAGAAATGTCCTTTGTTGTGAATGTAAGGTATATCAGCGCCAGTGATTGGAAATCCGAGTCTATTACACCTCCTCGAGAAATCGCCTCCAAAAGCAATCCGGCGCATTCTTTGCCTAGATCTTCAGGCACCTGTCAACGTAATTGAATTTTATTTGAAACAATCATCATGGGATAAATTAGTCACACCGGAAAAATGCGGTTCCACGACCAGTGGCGGAACTAAAGTGGGGTTAACAAGGGCTTTACTTTTAATATTACTGAATTTCATTATATAAGTTGAGGAGAGACTAACAAAGCTATTATTTTCCCAGTTATTCACTGCTCACCTGTTTTGGAGCTGGCGGTGGCCTATTAGTCACGTCAACAGCAAAAATAACATCTGTCGTCGTCTCAGCAACCAAACACCCGCCGAACCCAGGCGACTTCCCACCCATGGCTCCTTTCATTAGATCACTAGTGATGAAAACGTTTGGCAAATATTTCAACATCTCTCCTTTGGCAGTATTAATAAAACGGTTGGCCAGCGCTGGGGAGACCTTGACAGAGTAAGCAGTACCTCGCACTTTCTTGACAAGCCCCATATCTCTGAGCTGAACAGGTTTGAGCTTAAGTGTGGGGAAGTGGCAATAAATTTCACCACCACCTTCAGGCTCCATGCCGCGTTTCCTAATTTGAAACTCGATGCCGGGGTCGATTACTATGAAGCGTTTCAAAACGTTGACAGCTGCGGATTTGAAGGTGTCAACGGAAGGGTCGAGTAGGTTGTTGGTCACTCCTCTTAGCGTAACCGTTAGAGGGCTCTTGCAGAAAGGTGCCAAAGCAAAAATTGCCTGAAACGCAAGATTCAATAATAAATCAATTTATTTTCACTATTGCACTATTATTGCAAGTTGAAGGACCTATAAAGCTACTTGTTGAAAGCATGTTCTGTGTTTCTTGAATTTTAGCCATAGGCTCTGAGCAACAGCTGGGCCCCAAGCCAAGCACATGGCGATGCGGTTTTGGATTATTATTCAATAATAAACAATTGTAATCGCTCAAGAGAGAATTCTATTTTCCTTCAAAATTCGGTGTTCAAGGCATGCAGAATCTGAATATTTAATTTAAAAAATTCTATCCATCTACTATCAACACTTTTTTGAGAAAACTATAATAGCTAAATTCTTGAAATTTTCACCAAAATCATTCTTGGTCTGACAATGGCTCAATTCTTTAGCCAAACCGTTGCCTCAATTTTGAAGTCATTTTGGGGGTTTCAGGGGGAGCCCCATTTCAAAGGTTTTTGAAACATAGGTGTGTTTGATGGAAAATGATATTGATTTTTTACGCTGAATCGAATGGGACCATAACGGAGTCGTTAGCCTTGGTGGTTCTTGAGTTATCACAGCTTTCAAGATTTTTGGCATAATGGTATAACTCGATCATTTGTGGAGCAATGAAAATCATTCTTTACTCGTTGGAATGTTCGTAGAACACTTCCTTCAGCTGTATCGTAAGACAATTAATTTTACTTTAAAATAAAATATTTAAATAATAAAAAATTTAAAAAGTGAAAAATAAAATCAAGGCGATAGGTTGAGCTCTTAATGCTTCAATCATGTATTTGCCTCACCTCTAGATAATATCCTATGCCACGAAGTTTACAACAATCATGATTTATAGTGCCACCGGTGAGGGAGCCTGGTGTGAAACTGAAGCTCGTCCCAGTTTCATTGACTTCAAGCCAAGTACCGTTGGTCATTTTATCCAATAGTCGAAGTAGGTTTACTTCATATTCGCGAAGGCCAGGCTCTATATCTCCGGCACGGATGTTCGTCACTGCAATGGCCTTACCGGTTAGTATCGACAGGACGAGACGCTGTCTCAGAAAGTTGCTCCCAGTAAATGTGAGGACGTTCGGGTTTTGCTTTCTCATCTTGAGCAACAATTTTTCCTGAAAAAAATATATACAGTATAGGTACACTCTGAGTACCTCCAGGAAAATGCCAGGTCATTCAGATCAAACATTATAATTTCCTGAGGCCCATTTCACACTTGGTGACACGGCTACTTACTGCCGAAGGCCTGAGTTAGCTTTTTGGCAGTAAGAGACAACGCATAGAATGAAATCTCGTCGCTCCTTGCAGCGTTAAAAACTCGTAACAACTTTAACGCTCGAGAAGGACAGCACGAAGAGCATACTTGCCCCACGAGTCGCTGGAGTTGGTATTGCAGGAAGCTTTAGAGGCTATCAAAAAAATACAGAATCCGCGGCCAAATATCAATTTTGAGAATTCATTAATGCTTAAGTTTAGGTACCAATTTGCATTTTTTTTTTTATTCCTTAAACATTGGTTTTTTTATTCCTTGAACATTGGACATTTTTTTGATAAGTTGGTTTATTTGTCGGTAATTTGGTCTCCTATTTTTAACGGAGGTACTTCAGAAACTAAATAGACTAACTATAACTTAAAATAACTTCAGAATAACTGTCCTGAAAGTGGCGTAATCATGCAGTAAGTAACGCCGTCTTTCAGTAGAAATATGAGCTTTCAGCTGAATTCAATACCTTCCTTCAACAGGCCAATCAAAACATTATGAAGTACGAAGAGAGCATGAGCGCACCACATGGACAGCTTATCATGATATCAGTTAGGGATACGACATCGATGTCGATGTTTGTCTAAAATCGATGATTCACAAGAATATCGATGTGTTCAACATCGATTTCACTCATGTCGATGTTCCCAACATCGATGTTTAGCTTTCGATGTTTGTGCTCCGTTTGAGCAAATAATAATAAAATTTCACTTACGAATGCTGTAACTGAAAACTGGAGAGCCAGATTACCTATTTACCATTGCGCTAAAGGTTAGATACAATGTAAGGAAGAAATTATCTTACTCAATATGAACTTGAAGCGAAGCTTAGGCAAATCAACTTCCCATTTCTACTGAATGATGCAACACTTTCAATACGAAAAACAAGGTTAGCTTTGAGCAGTTGGTTTTTTTCAGATTTTTTAGAATTTTTTTTTTGTCTGAAAATTTTCCCTTGCTAAGGAACGATCCTTCAAGCAAAGCCCGAACTACGAAAAATCCCCAGACATCAAGAAATGCTATGACAAGGAAAAGGAGAATATTCTCATACGTTCACTACCCAATCCGGAATTTCCTAAAAACATCGATTCAGCAGGGTTCAAAGGGATCCATCAATGCGTGTCGCATTCTGATTGGCTAGGCGGTAACACTCCCGCCAAATACGGAACGCAGCTACGCAAATGCATTCATTCGATGGATATCTGTGAAGCAAGGAGCAAAGTTCACAACTTCAAACGCATCCAATTACTTTGGTTAACGATTTCCTATGCTGATGTATCTATTCTCGGCAACCATCCCTTGATTGTGACGAAAGAGCTTTTCTGAAAAACTTTCTCGTCAGTCGCTTAGCAATATATGAGTTGAGGCTTTGCGTTGATTATTGTTTTTGGACTACCGCATTCGGATGGGCAGAGCTTACAAATATCCTCCACATCTTGCTGTATTCAACGCATATGACAGAGGCCTTTCCAGTTGAGGTTCATAGCAACTTGGCGACGTTGTAACTTCTCCCACCCACTCGACCAGGAGGATGTATGTGTGGTGATAGTTTAAGCGACATTTACTTTAGAAAATACCCCTTCTTATTAATTCTTTTTTTCGCAAAACTCGAAAAAATTCAATGCATCATCTGTTTTTATAATTTTGGGCAATGATCGCGCGTCCACTTCTTTCTCCTCTCCTGTAATATTAAAAAATGTCTCTTAGACATTCTATCTTTCAGGGGATGAGCCATACTTGCCATTTTCTCTCATTTCCAGGATCACTTATTACACAGCGCGCTATAATGACTTGGACCAAGTTACAATCTTGCTAAGTCTTATTATCATTCTTTCCAAAAATCCCTCCCATGCTTGAGAAATAAGATATTTTCAGCAGCTAAAACTCAAGAGGAGTCGGGTAAAAGAAGAAGCGACATGAGTTGGAACCTGCTTATTAATTTTTTGCAATCAATACAAAATGCATTAAAGTGATCTTGCGAGAAAATTACGCGTCCGGTCGTTAATCTGCTGTGATTTCACTGATGCCGCGTTAATCCTACTTATGGAGTCAATACCTAGCTCTATCGCAATAAAAGGAAATAAAAAATGAGCCAAATTAGCACAAGAAACGCCTAAATTTAAGACTAATGAGCAGAATTAAAGCGGTCGAATTCAATAAGCGCCAAATCGAAACAAGGCGATTATAACTGAATACATTAACTAGCTGTCACTAACGTTACAGCTACAGATCACCGCGTTATCAAGCATCTGTAATCACGTCAAACCAATATTGATGAGTATATTTAACTGCTTGATCAAGTTATAGCTAGTGAAAACTTGGGTATGAAAAATGTGTTTAACAATCCAGAAAATTGGCTGCCATTAGAAGTTCCAAAGCAACTTGAGGAGCAATTGGAAATTCGGGTATTTCTGTTGATGAATTGGTGTAGCGAACTTTGTAAGTAAAGTACATGCAGACTTTTTGAAGAACGTGAGATCTGGAAAATAAAATGTCCACCATCAGTCGTACAGTAAATTTTAGTTTAGCAGTAACAGTATTAGTAGTTTGCATAGTGAAGGGCAAAATAGTGACCACGGAAAAGACAAATAATAGAAAAATGAACTCACGGGATCTCTCTGAAATGTATTTGATTTGTCTCATTTTCCGAAAACTGTCCAGGTCCACTCATCATTGCTTTTATAGTACCTGAGAACATTTCATGGCTTAAATTTTTAATAAATTTAAGAATTAAATTAAATAATTTAAATTAAATAATAAAATAAGTTTAAATAAATTAAACAATTAAATAAATAATTTAATATAAATTAAATAATTTTTAATTTCATGGCTTTAATATGTGGCTTAAAAATGCGATATTTTCAAATAATATTCAACAAAGAGCTCGATTGTAAGTGCTAGGCGACTATAGAATTACCAGAAGTTAGAGCGTGCTCTTTCTTCACCACAAATTCATGTCCATCGGAAGAGATGAGTTTCACATACATGGCCTCCGGCCCTTGACAGCCACCGTAAACCTTCTCGTCCTCCTATAATTACAGAATAAAATATATATAAACATCAAGTATAAACGCAAGTCATGTTACCAGTTCAATCAATCAATATTTGTTAATTGTATGATCCCGAAGGTATTACAAAAATTGGCAATTTTCTATAAAAAAAAAGGTTTGAAATTCCAATCAGCATCAGAGAAAATAAAAACAATATTTATTCTGACATGAAGAAAACACCAATAATCATTCCCGCAAACGGGATACAAGAAATTATATCCGTAAACAACCACAACCAAGCCTAAGCGAATTAATAGATGAATAAAACCTTCGTTGGCAATGCTTGCTCTTTGCCTCACAACTGTGAAAAGGAAGTTGAACAATTTTTTAGCCTCAATTGCATTTGTTACGTTACACCAGGCTTAATATGTTATAATTAAGGTCTGCACGTAACTGAACATGGAAGTACTGTGTGATTTATGCACAACACTGGTTTTTCATCGTTTGTGGTCATACCTTTAAACTTATGTTATGTGTTTCCTCTTCTTGCCCAAATGTACCACAGTACAATGTATTATTTATTAATAAAGTATCGTAATAGCCCAAGAAAATGTTTGTTTGTTACCCCTTCCTCAGAGTATGTTTTACGTTCCAAGGCGTGTAGAATTCGAATTATATAGTAACAAAAATTCTGCCATCAGCCGTCAACAGTCAAAGCTGAATTCTTAAAATTTTCACCAAAAATCAATCTCGGCCTGACAATGGCTTAATTTTTCAGCCAAACCGTTACTGAAATTTGGAAGATATTTTTGGGGGGTTTCGAGGGGGAACGGAGAATTTGAATTTTCAATGGTTTTTGAAACATAGGTGTGTTTGATATAAATTTATATAGATTTTTTGACGCTGAATCTAATGGGACCATAACGGAGTTGATAGTTTTGATGATTCTCGAGTTATCGCAGTTTTCGTGTACTATTTTGGAGATTCTGAAATATATGGCAAGAAGGTATAACTCGAGAATTCTTGGAGCTATAAAAATCGTTCTATACTCGCTGGAAAGCTCGTCAAACACTCTTCTTAGTTGTATCGGTAAGCAATTAATTTTAATTTAAAATTAAGTAATTGGGAAAAATGAAAATATTATTAACTACGACAGTTGTCCAATGCTTCGCCCTTTCCAAAATTCAGGTGGACAAGCTCATGAGATTTTCGATTAGTGGACGGTGTTTCCAAATCATGAGGAAAGCAAAGGATTAATAAAGCACTGTACAATAATTAGCAGCGTGGTGGTCTTTATACCTACTTATGTTGTGTTCTGCCTTTTTGTCCTATCAAATGTACCTACATTTTCTAACTTTGTGGTATCCCTATACACACGTATCATTCCGTTTTTCGGATTAGTTGAATTTCTAGTTTACTTTCATTCAGTACATTCACTTTCCAGCACTCGTCGAGCTAGATATCACCGACATGATAGCAATCGAGTTGTCCAGTGAATCATAGCATCAACTCCGTTCAACCAATGTAGCCGAAATTGAGGCGATTTAAACGCAACAAATAAAGATCCTTTCGCATCACGTAGGAAATTCAATCGACCTTCAATACGCTGGAATACCTTTTTCTCCTCCATGCTGTCATTCGGCATAGTCTGGCCTTCGAGGTACGACGGTGACGAGTCGTATAAAAGAAAACTCTTATCGAACCGTCGGCGCAATCCAATTCTTAGCGCTACGAAGAAATGGGAATCCGAGTCAAAATTTAAAAACTTAAGATATCCGGAGAGACCAAATGATGACTAGCAACTTAGCGTTAACAATTACGGAATATAATCCAAGAGAAACCCCTAATCGCTCACTATCACAAAATCACAATACACAAAAACGTTCGAGGGTCGTTCAGTGCAGCCAAGCGCGTGGATTTTTCCCTAAATCGAAACGACAGCGAGGTAATTTTTTTCAAATGTTCATTTCCGTACGAATGTTCAACATCCATTTAAACACAAAAAATGGAGTCGATTTGAAAAAGATTTATATAAATACTTTGAGGTCATATGAACGTGAAACAACAACGCAGATTGAATTTAAAAAAAAAGTTGACTCCAAGTTTCCCTCGGAAAAAGAAATTATTACGATCACGGCAAACTTGTTCATGCGTCAATCGTCATCAAAATAAAAATGTAAAATTGTTGAAGATGATAAATTTTTGCTTTATCATTCACTTATATTAAAAATTATTTTTTACTTATAAAATATTCACATCTTCAACAATATTGAAATTACTTTACTAAGGACATCTTTTCTATAAGGTAAGAGAACATCGAATGACGAACTATCGATTTACCTGTCGATTTTTTTAAATTGTAGGATAATTAAAATGAGTTGGTTTTTTGGTGATAGCACTTCATAATTATGTCCCTCTCATTGGGATCATAATTATGAGTATCACATTTTTCTATAGAATATAATTATCAATGGATTATAATTTGCATGCGATAGAACAATAAATAACCGCCAAGATTTCTATCATTAGCACTAGTTATTACCTCCATGACAACGCCTGTTAAGCCTTATCAATAGCTCTATCAGCCAACAGCCAAGGGCCGGTGCTCGAACATGACACTACCTTTTTTTTATTGCTAGTTAAAACTTGAAATTGACGTTATTTGTGAATAGGCCTTAAGATGGATCTTCTCACTCTGATAGGTCTTCTTGTCGTACTTTACACAGCTGTGTATACAATTTTCCTCGTGGTCATCGACTCGGATCTCACGCTGTGGTATGCTGATCATTTTGGCAGAAGGCTGAGTAAGTTGCGGGGTGCTCTATCTCCCGTGCTGTGTCTCAAATGCACAGTTCGTATATAAAACAATAAAAGCTAATTCTGCACATTCACTGGGAGAACTTTTCCAGAAAATTTCGTTTGATTTCATTCATTTTTCAGTGTGATTTATGTCGCTTTGTGACCACAGACACTTGTTCAGAGCTCAGAAATTGTCTCTGAAATGAAAATTTCTTCCAGATTCACATCCGTTCTGAATTTGTCTTTTTTTTACGGATGCGCAGATAAAATGTTCTGCGTTTTTATGGGGATGTATTCCCCATTTCACTGTCATCCCACACTAGATTTGCAGGACGATTACAAAACTACCATATATGAACATGCCAGTAACAATATTCAATATATTTGTTCCAGGCGAGTTCAACGGAAAGGTCGTATGGATCACTGGAGCGTCTAGCGGTATCGGCGAGTTCCTCGCAGTTGAACTTGCCAAACATGGAGCGAAATTAATTCTAACTGCGAGATCAGTTTTGAACTTGGAGCGCGTTAAAGGCCGATGTTTAGGTGAGATGCATGGTTATCTAAGGCGTGAGCGTCGAATGGGTTGCTTTTTATGTGAGTGATAGAAATTACCAGTTGAACATGTGTCAGTTGTGCCTATTGTGAGTTGTGTCGACTAAGAAAAGCCCATTCATTTGGAGTGGTATTAAATCAGTTGTAAAACCTGGGTACTAATATAAGTTCTCTCATTTGTTGAGGGTCGTGGACAAAAAAGCCAACTGTTGGTCCCAAAATAAGATTTGTTGACTGCACTTCAAATCAACTTCTATAAGCCCAATAAATATCTTGCAATTACAGTCTAGACTAGACACAATTTTGCACTGATACTGTAATACTCAGTAAGTGGGGACAAACTCGACAATTTTCTAGATTATTTTGCCATTTACTCCAAAAACTACCACAAAATTTGAAAACAAGGCAAGACTGTTTGGCTGAACTGTTTGAATTCGATAATACCTTAAACACCATTGCAAGCTAATTAAAGTGTGATCATGGCTCATCGCTTTCCTTAAAGGCGGTGTCAACTAGCTTTAACTTGAGATTGGCTTACAGCATGATTTGTTCAACCCCACGTCGAATCTACAGCATGATTTCCCGTAGTTCGAAAAACCGGCCCTAGAAGTCAACGGTTTTCTTAAACATGATTGAAACAAAGGGGTAATAAACCACCCTATTTTGCTGGACGCCTCGAGCCCAACTGGTACGTTGCGGTGGCTGGTGTTCTGTTTAGCGGGGATGATGGAAGATCGTAGGAGAAAAGTTTGCTCTAACAAGTTCGAGCTGGTAGTTTGCTTTCTGTGTGCACGAGCCTGAAAGGTTTCCCATAGGATTGTATCAACCCTGCTTCAATTATCTAACTTGTTCACAGTGGTGTTGTAAATTCGTGTTCGTTAGGTGCTAAAAGCATCATCGTCTCTGCACTGAGCCATAAATCGCATGTCTGCATGGCTCCTGCGTGCCCACCTGAGACGAGCCTGAGGTTGTTATTTGTTTTGGTAAGCATAGTGTCAAATTCAGTGTCAGCAATTAATTGTTCTGTGAAAATAATGGTTTCAAACAAGAATATACTGCCCAGAAGTTTATTTCTTCACTCGGCATTCTCTATGGTTTTTATGAGTGTGGCCTAGTGTTTTTTGTTTTTTTTTGTGTTTTGTTGCACTTACTGTGTGTGATCAGTGGAGAATTTTTTGAATTGTTTTCTCCAAAAGTACATGCCATGCAGATAGCCAAATGATGGCTTACATACTAGAAATACCAATAGTAAAATTCAGTGGTTCCAGTGAAGTTGTCCAAGTCAGCACTATAACAGAGCTGTGGAAAGGATAGCGATGAGGAAGACATGGGATACCCTTTCATCAGCTAGGCACCGGAACTGCTGAAATCCCGTATAATTAATTTGCTTTGCCATTTCTGACCTCTTATTCTACATTCCTTTTTTAGTCAACATTGTCATTTCGGTATTCTGGTATGACTGGGCTCAGTGCTGCGGGTTTTGGCTTGATTAGTAGGTATTTGCTCTGTGACGAAAGAATAGTTATCTGATGTAGTACTATATTCTAATTGATCCCTCTTTAGGGCTATGTACTTTTCAAATAATTCTTCTCTTTGTATTATTTAATTATTAAGAGTATTCCTCATAGAAAACCGTCCGTTATCATTTTCAGAAGCAGGACTGAGAACCGATGAAATTCTAGTGTTACCAGCTGACATTACTGCGGTTGATAAGCACGAAGAGCTCTTTGCTAGAGCTATCGCTCATTTTGGAAAGGTAATTACCTTCTTGAGAAATGATCACAGTATGATATAGCTGTCACCCTCAATATCTGAATGCTCCTCATTTAAATGTCCTGAGTATAGTGGCTTTGCCATCCCCCTGATGGCAAATGTGTGTGTCGAATCTCTCCAGCCAGTAGTAACCTACCCTGCTATGATTTTTCCTGATGCCTCTGGTTACAGAAGCACTCAGGAAGCCACAAATATTTTGTCCTGTGAAATGTTAACTACTAACCCACACTCAACCACTCACGTTTCATAGAACAGATACAAAATCAACCTTATGTTACAGTTGGACATTCTCGTAAATAATGCTGGCCGTTCGCAGAGAGCAGTATGGGAGAAGATAGAGTTGGATGTGGATATGGAGGTTTTCAATCTGAATGTCTTCAGCATCGTTTCTCTGTCAAGATTGGCTGTCAAACATTTCCTCAGAGTGGGAAAAGGGCACATAGTTGTCACTTCAAGTTTGGCTGGCGTCATTGGAGCTCCGTTCTCAGGATCCTACACTGCTTCTAAACATGCAGTGCATGTAAGTTGACATAATGCTAACTTATTTACCAAACTTGGCCTGACTTTAAAAAATTTCAAGACACGCAGAAGAGTAAATGCCAAACTTTTCTGTGAAGATTAGCTGCTAATTTCGACAGAAGAGTTGGTCAATGCTAACTAAATTTTTGTTTGTAAAAGCCAAGGAATCCGCTATTACCAAAACACTATGTTTCGATAGAATTTATTGCCTCCATAATCATACGGTTTGTTTTTCCCCCATCACTTACCCCTGAAGTGAACATATTTTCTTCAAGTTGGTTAGGATGCCTGTAAATTTTATAAACACATGCACATATTTTGAATTAAAATTTATTTGAAAAACCCATCAATATCCATAGGAAAATTGCCTAAAAAAATTTCATTATCGGAAGAACCTTAGCACGTCGACGAAGACATCGACAGATTTTTTGTTATGAAATTTATACGTTTGCGGAAGGTCAAACCTTAGCTCGGCTAGAACTTTGCACTGTACGTTGAGCTCTTTGGATTTCTTCATGAAGAAATCACGCGTCGACGTCTTATGAAGGCTGTACACAACGTTTGCCAATTTGAGTCCTGCTTTTATGAATTCGACGTCGACACCTTTGTTGCGTGTGCCAAAAGGTGGGTTCATGATGACTGTATCAAAAAATCCACTCCACCTAGATTGGAAGCCATCTGCCGTGACGTCGCAAGCCACCATCTCAACGTTAGTTAGGTCTTCGTAGTCATCCAAGTTGGCAGCGAATATTTCAAGAGCATCCGGATCGATATCGAAGCCAATCGTGTGAGCCGAGCCCAAAAGAAGTGTTCCGATCGAAAGGATTCCACAGCCGCAACCTAAATCTGCGACTATCTTGCCTTCAATATCGCCATAAGTTGATTGGATTGAGTGTAAGATGCAAGCGGAGAGATGCGGAGTCGTCATGTACTGTTCGAGAGCTATCTTGGGATTTTCAAAGCCTTCAACACCTTGTAATGCTTGTTCAAGCTTCTTCAACTTCATGGACGCCATGAAACAATCTCAGTCGCCACCAATACACGCGAATATTTCAAAATAGCTGAACTGCTTCCAGTTTTGCTGCTCTGTGTCACTTTTCGTCAAAACGCGGAAGCACTGGTAGAATCAGGTTGCCAAATGCGGAGTCTTGAGGTATGAAAAAGCCGTTGGATTGAGTTAGCGCAGTGTTAAGCGCAATCCTTTGAGTCGCTGAGAGCACAGGAGTGTCGGATGGAAGGTTCACTAGCTATAATAAAAAATTAAGTGCTACAAAGTGAAATAGACGAAATTGGATAAAATATTTATAACTTAGCATCACGTTAGTATTCTTCTAACTGTTCAAGAGCTACTCATATTACTTACTTTCTTACTATTCGAATTTGAGCCCGTTTGTAACGAATTTTGAGAATTCAAAGTCGCTACCCCACCTTGCTTCATAAGTTTCTTATTTAACTCCAGTTCCTCCAGTAGTTTCTTATTGGCCAGTTCTGGAAAAAATATCCGAAGAAGTCGCAATGAAATATACTGACATAGGGAAATCGCCTAAAACTTCGTTCAAATGCCTACAATGGTGGTAAAACCTAACCAGTTTCAATGAAAATCGACCATGTGTTTAATTAGAAAATGATGAAGCGAAACGCCTTCCTTCCGAGGCAACAATTAGTGCCTGTATAATGAGATGATTGAAATTTAGTCATTTCTCGGGTGAATACTTCTTTGGTCCTACCTCTGTTAGGAATCATTGCCATAACAAGATGCAAAGCAAAAGCCCGGCGCACAGCTCACGGAGCTAAGTTGCAGACAATTCGATCTACAAAACAGGAAACAAAATAGGTAAATGTGCTCCGTCTGAAATGCTGTAATACGGTTGGCTGACAAGAGATAAACGTGTTCGGCTTTTTATACGTTTACTAGTTTACCTGTATCCGCTAATATTTTCTGTCAGTTAGTTGTGACTGGAACAGTTATATTACACTTTTTTTCCATTTAATCGAGCCTTAATTATGAACCAACCGCTTCAATTAGCGAACATGTATCATCATTACCGAAAAGCAAGCCCAAACAAGTGCAAGTGGTAATGTTATCTGATAAGATAGTGATACCACATGTTCACCTATCAGTCTTTTTCGCGTGCCATGGCAGACGGAAGAGTGAATCATGTACTTCGAAACGCTGTACTGTGGACAGCAGTGTGTTGAATAACAATGCATGTCTTGATCGGTATAGAAGAATATTGAGATCGTCCGAAAAGTCGACTTTGGAATGGAGGTGGAATCGAAAAACACGTGAAGAAGTATCTTTGTGTCCGTCTGTATGTGGTCAAAATTCGTCATAGTCCCATAAAATAATTGCCCTTCTAAAAAAAATTCTGGAAATGAAAAATTACGAGAATGTCTTCCTATTTAACAGCAACTCAATCACCAACAACACATGTTAAGGATTTCCTATTATGATGATAATTCTCCCTTTCTCTATGGAATGTCTATGTAATCATGTGAGACTTCCTTGATATATTTCACTACTCGTATTGACCTGACCACCTCTCCTAATAATATGCAAAAATATTTATTTCTCCCATTTCCCAAATGATCGAACCACTTTCCTTTATACCTCTGAATCCAGTACGGTTACTTTTTTTCGCCTCACTTGTAATGTTTTAGAATAGCCAATAGAATCTGAATTGGCCAGAATATAATTACCTATTGTGAGTTTTCATGATACTTAAACGGAGCAAGCTCCAGTTTAACCATCCGGTGGTCAATGATCATAAATATGATACTCGTTGTTTGGTATTAATGGTTTTGATTATAATTTGTATTTTCCGAAAGGATAACTTTTGTGTGGAATGAAAATTTGGAACCCCTAAAAGGGGTTTTATTTTATTTTACAGGCCATAAAAATCAATATTTTCGAACTGTTATGACTTATTTTTTTAGAGCAAGCAGAGGACGATAATTGTTGTAGTGTAGTAACGTAATAGCCTTTTTTGTGAGTTTCTTGATTTTATTATCAGTTATACCGGTTTGCTACTCAAACATGAAGTACTGTGTGATCAATTCACACCTCTGGTTTTTTTCAGGGCTACTTCAAAAGCCTTCGAACGGAAAAATTGGGGAAAAGAATCGCCGTTACGCTCCTATGCCCTGGCCCAGTATTCAGTAACTTTCTTTCCCATTGCTTCACGGCTAGCAAAGGCGAGGTGAGTTTGTGTTCATATTATATACATTTTCAGTGTTGTACAACAAATTTCTAAACAATTTTTCTCAAGTTGTGTTAGTCCCTCTTCCATTTGACGCAAGTGGTTGAGGGTGAGAGGGCAAATGCGACCGACACGCATTCAAAACAACGGTTGCCCTCTCCACCTAGCCTTGGAGCAGGGACCTGTCGTATCAATGTTGTTGAATTGTTGCCTGAAGAGGCGGTTGGGCAAAAGCACTTGGATTTCCCTAAACCACTTGCAAAGAATCCTTTTGACACTGGGTTACTAGTTATTTTGCATTAATTTCAGCTCAAATTCTCAATCGAGGCCAAAAAGTAGAATGAAATAATTGTTTTATCCAAAGCAATGAGAAAACAAGGTTCACAGATGCCACACCAATTTTTTATTTACAGTAGTCCCTCGCTAGTCCGCAGATATCGGACAAGGGCAGTGCCGGATTACCGAATATGCCGATTGGTGTAATTCACCAAAAATCACTGCTGGTCTGACATTAGTTAAACTTCTAACCCAACCGCTACCCCACTTTGTAAGATACTTGAAGGGGGGGAGTAAAAACTCGTGTTTTCCAAAGTTTTTCAGACAAAGGTGTTTTGGTATCAATTTACACCATTTTTGGGCGCTGAATCGAATAAGACCACGGCGGGGTCAATAGTTCTAATGATTCTCAAGTTATCGCAGCTTTAATGTTGAGTTTCAAGATTTTGAAGAATTGGCCATGATGGTATAACTCAGGGTTTTCTGGAGCTATGAAAAGCATTCTCTACTCGTTGGAATGGTCGTCTAACACAATTCAGTGAACCGTTAGGCGAATAATTTAACTTTTTATTTGGAAGTTGGTAAAGAAAATAAATTAAAATTACCACTGTTGCTTAAAAGTTTCCCTTACAGCTACCAATTGGTAATAGTTAATATCCCAAATGGATGATCTTCTTGAATGATTATTGAAACAAAAGAATAAGTAAATACTGTACAATCATTTGCAGCGTTTTTGCATGATATTCTTATTATCTAAATTTAGATTATTCCTACTGTTTCACAAACCCCTTGTCATTATTTTTTCTTGTTTTCTTGCTCCAAGGAGTTTGGGCAAGATGTCGCTCCGAGCGATAGGCGAATGACCACTGCGAGATGCGCGCATCTTTCGGCCGTGGCAATTATCAACAAGCTGGACGAAGCGTGGTATGGACTATTTCCGGTAGTCCCAATTACATATTTTCTCGTTTTTTGGCCTACATTATCCAAATGGTGAGATCCAAGTTTTTTGTTATTGTATTCGGTGTTATTTTTTTCACTTTTGCTATGAAATTAGTTCTATTTCAAAAAACTTGTCTTGCAACGTTAGGTTCACTTCCTGCATTTTTTTTTTTTTTTTTTTTGTGTGTTCATTAGCACGTTTTTAAATTACAATATCATTGTGATCTCCATGTTGCGGCCTTCGTATGAGTTTCTTGATTTTATCATTGGTTAAACCCGACTCACTGTCAGCTATCAAGTACCTACCTACTTTGTGATCCATAACACCACTGTTGTTTTTTTTTTTTTTTTTTTTTTTTGACAATGAATAATTTTCAATTGGAAATAATATTTATCTAGCCTCTGCAACAAATTTGTGGCATTCGCCATTTTGTATGATTGAAACTAATAAGTCCACTAATTGTTTCAGGGTTGCACAATTCGTTGGACAAAAAGAAATCATGAAACTGAGAGACAGCCGAGTTGTGATGAAAAATGAGTGATTTTCGCAAAGAAGGAAAATCTAGTCAAAGATCTATTTAGTCATTCCCCAACAGGGTATTTGTACGGTTTGCTGCATTGCTCAATTGGGTGTTCACTTATGTCAGAAATCGGTGGGTTTTTTTTGTTACAGTAATAGAAGGTCTATGGCAAATAAATTGCCTGTTAAATTTGTTGAATTGTTCAAGTCTGCATGGTGGTAGAAACGAAAAATAATATGGATCTATTTGAATAGTCAGGGTTATGACGTCAATATTGGAGATTGTACAACAAAAGAAAAAGTTACCATTTTCCAGGAGAATTCCACTAAACTAGATATCGTAAAATTAATTTTTATACCAGAAAAATGAAATTTATTCTAGCGATACAGTTAATTTAAAGATTTTGTGTTGGTTAAATTGGATTCAGGCGTGTTCGGGTCCGTTTATCAATCGTAGATAAGGCCAAGATACCCTAGAGTTAGTGCTACCAACAATTTGTTTTAGGTGCGCATACAAAATCTATAAAGAATAGAACGATTTTTATAGCTCCGAAAATTCTCGAGTCCAATCATATCAAATTTCTATTAGTCTAGAAGATTCCACTGGAAAGCTACAATAACTTGTAAACTATTAACGCTATCAACCCTGTTATGGTCTCATTTGATTCAGCGTTCAAGAATGAATATAAATTTATATAAAACACACCTTTGTCTAAAAAAAATCATCGTGCATATAATTACGGTTGCCTCGATATACATTGATTTTCGTCTAACCAACCGGAAAGAGAATACAATATAATGATATAATTTTTTAAAATCATGCAAACAGCCTTGTTTGTTCTCCATGTTATGAACGTTATGAGCATAATTATATCACATTACATTTTTTCATATTTGTTTTGAGAATTATATAAATAGGGACTAAACAATTATAATCATCAGAAATTCTTAATATTCATCATAAAATTTAGTGAAAATGTATTTTGTAATAGATGGGTATGAAGTGTTCTCAAGTGTCTTCGAATGAGATAATCGTAACCTTTATATTGCTCATTTCTGAACGTTCCCTAGCCATTGTTTTCCAATTATTATAATGTAATATTATTGTGGAATTTTTTGATAAATTTTTCACTCTTGCCATTATATATTTTTAGCTTTGATGGATTATAGATTTGATATCTCTGTGTGTTGTGTATTATTTAGTTGTTGACGGTTTATTGAATTGGTGGGATGAATAGTAGCTGGTGTTTGCGGAAGCAATATTCCGGTAGTCAAAAATGGCTTGCAGGTATGCTCAATTGTATGGTGCAATGATTTGTTTTTAACATGAAAACAATGCTTACAACTTTCAACTCTTATTCTTCATCCTTTTCCCTAGAGTTGAAATTTGAATGAAAATTTATAAACTATTCCATTTTGGTTGATATTGATAAACTACCCTTTTTTTCTGTAGAAAATTGATATTAGATCATATTGTTCTGTACAAATCGAGTGCCACAGTAATACATCCTACCTATAACGCCACCTTACTGAACGTGATCCTTCACTTTCTGATCCTTGTATGATGATATTCATACTTGAAGTGCATCTTAGCATTATTTACCATTGAAAGTCTTCAGATTCATAATTCACTCTGGGTTTGCTTAAATAAGAGTGAAATCTGGAAAGGAAGAGCAAGTCAGATCGCTCAAAAATTATCGGGAAGAAAAAAACCTCAATTTTCTAACATGCATTTTTATTGATTGAATGTCCAACTGTGGGATAGTGAATATAGTCATAAACAAAACTAAGAGCTACTGGCGTTCAACAATTTGGAATGTTCCACTCTTTTCTGTTTACCTTTGATGATGGCAGCCTTAAAGAGGGAGCAATAGAGTTCGATTGCGCAAGGCGAATCGTCATTGGCCGGGACAGGGTATGTGATCAAATTAGGGTTACAGTTCGAGTCAACAATACCTACCACAGGAATAGACATTTTAGCCGCCTCAGTTACGGCGCAATGCTGTTCAAGCACTGTAGTCAGAGTGTTCATTATGATGACAAGGTCGGGAAGACGGGTCATTGCGCCGAACATCATCGTTGAATTCGTGAACATTCCGGAGCGCCATATTCTCGTGTGAGCAAACTCGTTCACTTCAACGGCCGTTTTCTCAATCAGATTCGCCGTTTGGGGCGTCTGGCTTACGAAGAGGATGATCCCTTCACGATAGGCAATGTGAGCTGTTATGTTGAGAGCAGCTCTCAGGAGATTGGCTGTTATGTCAAGGTTGAATATGAGGTGGCCAAGTCGCGAGCCGAATATGTATGGCTTCATACGTTCATCAAACGAACCTTCTTTATGTCCAAGGTGAACTCTAGCTTCGAATAGGTCCTTGACAGTGAAAAGTTGATGTACTTTGAAATAGTCAGGATGTTCTAATACATTTGGCACGGGAATGATTTCTGGAACAAAATGAAATAAAAGGGCGTGTACAGGACACAACATAGCACTTCCATGTTTGGGCCAACAGACTGGTAATCGATAATAAAATCAAGAAAATTTAGTCATCCAATTCGGTGGATCATTGACAATATTACTAATATTATGCTAATACTTTTAAAGTCTTTTCCATTAAAAATACCTTTTTATAGTAACAATACTATATCGTGCAAACTTTGCGGCCTTCGAATGAGTTTCTAGATTTTAAAATTGGTTATTTTTTATTTACTTTATTATTGCGACCTGGGGGAGGAGGCGATGGTAGACCGAACTTATCGTCCCACCGCCTGTACTTAGACCTTAAGGTCCATTGAACTATTCTCCCAGTATTCTCAGGCGAGAAAGCTTGTCCCTTTAAGAAGGTCCAGGAGCTCCCTCACCAGATAGCCACTTTCCAAGGATTTTTGGTCCATATAAGTCCCAAAAGCCCTGAAGCGTGCGTGCTCCAGTGCTGGGCAGTCGAGGATGAGATGAGAGACCATTTCATCCTCCTCCCCGCACAGTCTGCAGTCTGGCTCCATTCCTTGAACGTCCAGTCTGCAGAGATGTTTTCTAAATGCTCCGTGTCCTGTAAGTAGGCCCGTGATAAGATTGAGCCGTTTCCTGGAAAGCGATAAGCAGTCCATCGCCCTTCGCTTACAAGGTCCTGGCATCATTAATTTGCCATGGGATTGCGCCCTTGTCCCCCTCCAGGCCTCTAGGTGACGCTCCGTCATCCACTCGCGCACCTGCCCCCGGAGGGTGGACATTGACACGCCCAAGCATGGCTCTGGCCCTACAGGAATCTCAAGAGCTCCCCATCGTGCCAGAGAATCGGCCTTCGAATAAGTTTCTCGATTTAAAAATTGGTTATACGCAAAGAACAAAAATTCTTAAAGGTACAATTTAAACTCATGTAGCCAAACTGATTCAGTTTTGAAAAACCTGACAATAATATTATTTAGGTATTTTCATAAAATTGTCCACTTCTATGAACTTCAACTTACCTCTATTTTCTGCAGCTAATTCGGTTTCGATCGGTTTAGGTAGTGAGAAATTTCGACGAACCAAAGCTGGACGAGCTCGTCTCAGAAATTCACATCCGCAGGCGGTAACTGTAATCAAAAGAATAATATATCTGATCAGTGCGAAACTCAAGTGAAACCCGAGTACAGTAGACAAATATTTTTACCTTTCCTGAATAGGAAATGCATGGTGCAAGACTTTTTAGTAGCTGAAATACGAGGCGTATAATTATCACGGGGCACTCTGTACTTATTCGAATAGAACACTAAGCGAGTCCATGGGCAGACACCTCCGCACGCGCCGCGAATTTGCGTGTAGTCATAAATTAGTAGAACGTTGATTCGGCAATAAGTAATGCGAATACTATAATAAGGTACTACCAAATCGAAATAATTGACAAACGATGGAACTGGAAAGAAATGAAGCGAAGAAAGAATGATAAGAACGAGTGATAAGAATGGACGCCATAGTTGATAAGAATTAATATTGATAAACATTGTAATTGAAGTAACCTCTACCGTAAAAACGTTATTTTGGATGGTTGAAAGCGATTTTACGCAAATGAAAATGTATCAAGAAAACATTATCCTCAACTAGAAAATACATTAACAGCACTATTAGGGAGTGAAATGAAGGATTAGTGTAATAAATAAGATAAACAAGAACCGGGCCGGTCTCGTTCCATTCATTTAGATATAAAACCAACAAAGCCACAAATTAAAAACATCTCCCGCTTGAAGACATCCTAGCACAATGAAATTGAAATTATAGTAATAATAATTGGCCGAAAATGGACGGTTCTGATAAATTTTGAAATTCAAAATTAATTCAAGTTCACTATCGATACTGTGAAATTATTAGCCGTTCGATAGTTCAACATGTACCTGTATTCGGTTTTGGGGAAGTCACGCATCGGACGATGGGATATCGAAAGAAAATATCGAAGTTTATATCGATAGCAATTCATACCGGCGTCAACTATCGATACTTAATAACATCGAAGGTTCAAATTAATCAGTAATTTTATTTTTCATTGTTAATATTTATTCGAATTTTTAAATGGGTTTATTTCTGATAAAGTTCTTTCGAGCGAACAACTGAAACTTCACACTCGTACGAAATAATAAATTTTCTCCCCATTCGCGTTGAGCTTGTAGATTTTAATTTTTACTTTAGATCAATTGAAAAAAAGTGGACAAATTTGAAAAAAGAAAAAGTTGAAAGAAAAATTAGGCACTTTGGTGTATACAAGTCCCCTAATTCTTGAATCGATATTGGGAGAAGTGATCGATGTACTGATAATATCAGAATTTTAACATCGATGTTCATATATCGGTGCCCTAATATCGATATTTGGTATCTATTCCTATTCTCTGTATGGAGCTGGCGTATTGTTTACACTAATCTGTTAGTTTCTTAGTTTGTAAATTTATATAATTATATTTTTTCCATTCTAGGCTTAGTCTACTATTCTTCATTTATGAATAATTCAAAACTCTACATCGTGCTTTTCTTAAGTACTTAAATTGTCCTACACCTTGGATCCTAGCTAAGCGAGCCGCACTTGTCTTCGTTGACATTCTTCTCAACTTCTGGGTAAGCTGTTGAGCTGTGTTCACCTATACCTACAAAGACAAATCTTCGTGCGTTAAGTTAGTTGGAGGTGTAGAAAGTCAGTATAATATGCCGAAAATGTTCTCATTGTGTTGCATGACCCTTTGTTCAAATCTTCATCCTTCCTTCCGAAGTTAATCCGATATCAATTTCTGCTGATTAATCACCAATACATGAACCTTGTGAAATTCGGAAGCGTAATGATTGCTCAGGTGTGTTTTCATACTTTGAATATACTTTCAGTGAACAATGAAGGCCAAAGTTGACACGAGTTGGGACGTGATGAAGTACAAATACCACTACGAGCTTCAGCATCAGTGGGATTTGAAAAAACGTTTCATCGAAGCCCATAAAAGCAAATACCCGGAGGATCGGTTGGTCTGCCTTGCTCAACTATTTTGCAACGTGCATTTCATGGGATGCAGGTAATTCACCTCTATCAAAACTATTGCCCTATCTTTTTTCAACTTGAAGCGTGTTTACATGGAGAATAGTGTAACTTGCTTAAATAAAAGGGGAGTGGCTCACAACATCACAAAAACCTTCACTCAAATGTTATTTGTGCGAGCTACTCGCACCTTAACCGTGGCCTACATTTGAGCCTGTTTTCAGTTATGAAGAGAATGTCATGAAGCTGATCAAAGAACTGTCAGAAGGTATAGCTGAGACGAATTCGAAATGGCAAAAGCAATCTTTTGTGGCAGCATCAGATGCAGTTGAAGCCCGCGTTAAGGGTATGCTTATGAATAGTTATACAAAAATATTTTAAATTTGAAGGAGGTTTGATATGCGAGTTGCTTAAATCAGTGGTGTGCATAGGTCACTCAGTATAATTACATGTTTGAGTTGGCAAAAAGGTTTAAGGATCGTGTTGATTTTTTCTCTGGCGTTTCCATTATTCTGAATTTCGCGTTGAAATTCTGCAACACTCTCTTGCCTCTAGAGAGTTTTTGTAAAACTTCTCTGAAGTTCATACTTGTTTCAGATCGTCTCAATGCTCCTCAACGCGGAGGCCAACAGTCGAGACTGGGCAACCAGCAAAACGTCAACCACCAGGAGGGAGTCCAGTCGAATGCGCACTCAATGAAATCGAAATTTCTCAACTTCGTCCAAAGCATCGACCGAGAACCTTCGGACGCAAATCGGAAAAGACCTGGGTCACCTGTTGCTGAGCAATATTTTGAAAACAAGAGGCTAAAGTCGCTCTCTGATCGGCAAATCAGGCAAGAGATTGATCTAGTCGTTGATGGTGGGCCGTTTGGCAGCGTAGTCGTGTTTCAAAGCGCTTCCACCACTGAGAGCCCGGTGGCCATTATGGAACGGACCGCATCTGCTGCGCACATGCCTCTTGACTATTCAATCATCCCTACCAACGCTGACAATGTGTAAGAGATCATTTGACTTATCCTTTTGTAAATTAGATGTAATAGCAATTGTTTAGTCCTTCTTTCGGTCGTACCACACGTCATAGTGTTATTGGTTAAGGAAGCGATAAACTTGGCGACTTATTCTCCATGGTGTTTTTTATTTTAAATGCCTTTCATCCAATGATTTCCATGATTTTCTTACTATGTTTTCCTTCCAATTTTTAGCACTTGTAAAATCTCTCTCGACGGAATGTTCCTCAGTTCCGGTTCTGGAGTAGGGCGGAAAATGGCAAAGGATGCGGCCAGCAAATTGGCTATTGAACGTTTGAAAGAAACATCGTTCACAATCATAGTAAGCATAGCATTGCCATCTCAGATGTATGTCTATTTGTTAAACAGAACACTTAATTTCCTGACGCAAGGTTTTAGGAGGTTTACATTCTGATAAACAGGAAACTTTCACAAGAACACTCAAAGATGTTTATCGGGAATCAGAAAATATAAAACGCTGCAAATGATTGTAGAACGGTTTATCTTCATTTACTTCAATTCAGATGTTAGAATATCGTTTGTGATTTCCAACATTAGTGAACGTTTCCACCTTCATATATAGGTAACTAGTGCAAAGAGCTATCCTATTTAAAAATATTTTCATTCTTCCCAATTAAGTACTTAATTTAAAGTAAAATTAATCGTCGACTTAATTGTTGTTAATGATCAACTTGTAAAAGGTGACCTCTTCAATAATGTTGGGCTGAAAGATATTTTTGGAGCTGAGTGACTCTTCAGTTGAATTGATTTGCAATTAATATGACAAAAGTTGTTATTATGAATAACAATGATTGCTATTTTGATGTTCGCTAAGGAGATTGCGCTTTCTATTGACAGATTTTTATTGCTGACATTGTACGTAAAATTATATTTATCCTATGGAACCTTTTTGCAGTAATGCTGACTGCATCATGTTGCAATTTGCAGGTCAAAACTGGTTTCATCAAGGGTGGACCTGAAGTTGATCGCGGACTTAATCCACCCTCGGCCAACTCAGCTACCTCCAGCAATAACACGCTATTGGACGACAACATTGGCAACAGAATGCTGAAAATGATGGGCTGGGGTGGTGGTGGTCTTGGCAAAGATTCCCAAGGCATTGCAGAACCTGTTGTGTACGTTTTTCAGCAT
Source organism: Tupiocoris notatus (assembly GCA_037159825.1). Taxonomy (NCBI): domain Eukaryota; kingdom Metazoa; phylum Arthropoda; class Insecta; order Hemiptera; family Miridae; genus Tupiocoris; species Tupiocoris notatus. The sequence continues at coordinate 60,634 of JASJUZ010000448.1, read as the reverse complement.
ACTTTTAGGGAATACTCAATATAATTCGTAAAAATGACAACGCAGTTCATGTTGAACGCAAGATGCAGAATGAATTTCGCCAAAGAAAATGTGATTGTCTTTAACGAACATTTATCTAGGATAGACAAGAATTGTTTCCAACACTCCCCTTCACTTGTCTGTCGTCCTAGAGTTTGACAGATTCCAACAGCTGCATTGTGTTCATTACTGTCAAAATGTATCTCAAAATTGTGGACAATCAAAATTCTATCTATCGAGAAAATACCAATTATTATTTTTTCCAGTGCGAGTGGAACAGTCAATCGTGAAGGCCTTGGCCTCAACAAAGGCGACTTCAGCAAGAAAATTCACTCTCTCCTTCAAGACTTTATCGCCAATTCAGACTCGAAAGAGCTGGTCTTCTCAACCGATTTCTCCAAAGACGAGAGGAAATTTATTCATGAGTGAGTATCAAGATGAGCAGTTTAAATGCAACCAACATTTAATGTATGACCATGATAATAATGTATTTAGTTATTATAATTTTTTTTTTTTCAGATCATGCAGAAGATACCACGGCCTGATGACGAAAAGCTATGGGAAGGATTCTAATAGACAGTTGGCTGTGTCCAAGAAAAGCAAACCTCTCGAAATAGTTGAGGATCTTTTGAAGGCTGGTTGGGAAACTGAGAAATACAAACTGATACCACCTAAATCGGTCCTTGAAAGGTTCACTGAATGAAAACCACAAATCGCTTGATAATATCTTAAGAAAATAATGATAACAGTTTTTCAAGATAATCAATACAATTTCGAAAAACAGAGTTCTCTGAATCTTCCTGCCTTTCACATCATATTCAATATTCTTTTTTGGCTAAAAAAAAACCAATTTCCCCTTCTTTGGTCAAGGTTTCCCAAAATCTCCGCTTGAGACCTGGCAACAATGTCCATGAAGTGGCTGCCAACGACAAAACCGCATGCTCACCTGATCTTGCCACCACTATTTTGCGCGCAAATTTTCTTTCATTTACTGCTTGATTCCTATAATTTAAGATATTTACTATACAATCGCAAACTGTTATTTACCATCCACAATAATTTTACCTTTACCTGGTGCTTGCGCTAGCCGCTCTTGTCTTCATCAGGATCCTGTCTCTGTACAAAGAGCTTGGGACAGTACTAGGCCTAGCGATTGTGTTCAACGTCGTCTGCAGTAGCCCCCGCAAGTAACTATTCTCCTCAAGACGTTGAGAGTATTCTGTTTCCAAATTTCCCAAATCAACTTGTAGTTTGCCGTACCTTTCCCAGAAGCGTGTCATCCCTTCTAGTGGGACTCCAGCGTTGCCGCAGTCCTCCACTTCTGCTATCTCGACGATCTCACTGGGCGACTGGAGTTTATCTATCGCGTCCATGTAGCGTCTTATCTCTTCAACGGTGCGGCTGAAATCGTTCAGCTCGTCAGTGGTTTTGTTGCTAACTCTGGCCAAATGTTTCAGTCGCCTGTTGTCTTCTTTGGTATTGGTCTTCAGGGCTTCTTTCATCTTCCTGTAGGTATTTTTTTCTTCAAGAACACGCTCTTTCAATGTGTTAATCTCTTCTTTAATTTTAACATCAGCTCCATTATTATCGTTTTTCAATTTGTCCATCAATATTTTATATTCTCTTACGGTTGCCTCGTTTTGAGATACAAGCTTCATCGTATTTTCATCCGAAGATAGAAGCTTGTAGTAATGGTCCTGTATTGGCTTTGTCTGCAGCAGATATGTGTTCTCTGTTTGTTTGATGGCGTTTTTCAACTCGCTAATCCTTTGTTTGCCTTCTATTTCCGCCTGCTTCATTTCGGCCATAAGCGTGTGGACCACATTATCCAAATGTTTGCGGCTTTGTTCTTCCAAAATTCTATGGTTCCGGTCATAGCAGGTTTTTTCACATTTGATGGCAGCCTTTAGGACTTTTTCATCGTTGACGTATGCCGTTTCAAGCCGACGCCTGTCGCATTCAGATCTTCCCATGTTTCTGTCCTCTGAGAACCCGAACCTTTCGGACAATGTGTCCAATCGGCTTTCGCGGATTTCCAAAATTTTCCCCACAGCCATGAGATGCGTCTGGACTGCCAAACCGTGCTGTTTCGCTGCATCCTCCAAATCTTTGCTCAAATTCGATATGATAGCGTTCTTCGTCCTTAGCGCTACTTCAAACACTTGCTTGAGAGTTTCGCTTGCATCGTGCAGTTCCTTGTTTTTTATTTGGCGCAACGTTTGACGCCACTGTTGGTTAATTTTGGCTGTGTTGAGTCTTGTGAAAGTTTCTTCGTGCTTGAGTTTGTTCTTCATATAAGAAGCAATCACATGCTCCTTCCTTCGTCTTGCTTCTTCCTCAATGGCTGCCCTGTGCTGAAGATAGCGCAGTTTCTCTTCTTCAGACATCCTGGCCAATTTGTTCCCCTTCCCTTTCTTTTTTGGCGGCATTTTGTATCTAAATTAAGTATTAATAACTCTAGAACTACGCTTGAAGGGATTGGCTTTTTATGCTCTTAAGCCCGCTCAATTCAAAGAATTATTAAAATATGAACTTGTTACGTTCCAAAAATGAGCGCTAGAGAAACCTACGTTTATGACTGATCATACTGTGCTCCTATATTACTGTTTATCAGTTGCTATGAAGCGGAATGGACGATCGATTAACAGCCCCGGACAACCTGCCGCAACAACAGCTCTTAAGTAGGAGACTTTGAAAACCGGAATAACGAGTTATAAGGAGATTAATTACGCATGTGAAAATGAAATTATTCTATTCAGACAGTAATTACAGTCAACAAAAAATCGCTCGAAGCGTATTTTGAACTCTTTCTGGCAAATAATAGCTCTCACATGAGAATATTTAAAAACATTTTCCGACATATCATGCAGTCCTAGTCTCTAAATGCGAGAAAAATTTTCAAAATTCAGACGCATAAGTAACAATTGAAAGAATTATAGTCGATTAGTAGTCATAGAAGATTGAATCTTTTGCCAAGCAGTACCCTACATAAAAAAGTCAAATCAACAATGAACACGAGTGATAAAACAAAAACCGTCTCAAGTGTCCAGTAAATCGAGAATAAAATTGCAATCCATCACCTTTCAAAAAAGTTCTGCATCACTTTGGCAACCGGAAACGCCTAGCGTTCAAATTCGGTTCACTTTCCCCCAGCTGCATGCTCTTATTCAATCATTTGATATTGGTCGATTTCCATTTGGAGATCGTCGGTGAAGAAATGGAGGACCACCCTGAAAATGACTTTGATGATGGCTTTCGGCGAAGTTAAAACCTGCGCTACCTGTGAAGCCGTTTTCATTCCAGCTTGACTAATCGCCCTTCGCAACTTCCGGGCCAGATTTCTTCTCTGTTCGGGCTTGAGATTTTGGATGAGATGCTTTCCGGAGGCGACATTTCTATTTCTAACCACATAGTATGATGCCAGACTGCTTACGGCTAGAGCGCCAATGCCTGAATGAAACAAAAATGTTCATCTTGTTATTAGTACATTTCCGCACAAGAATGAGCGAGTAGAATCTAGAAGCAGTGTGGAATTTTTCCTTAATATTTTGGTTTTAGATTGATTTTTTTGTAGAACTAAATAAATAGCAATACAAATTGACAAAATAAATTATGTATAGAATAATATCCATCCTAAAAATTGCGGTATATTGGTTTCCCCTTTGGGGAAAACAGAGAAAATGTCATTCAAAGAATATAATTCGCGAAAGACCAACCCCCTCTAAATTTGGCGGCATTTCAACAAAAAACGTCCAGCAGTGTATGGATCATTATTCCTCTTTGAGAACATTAGTTAAATTATGACGAATTAGTTGTGCTTACCGATAGCGATGCCTATAGGATTAGTAAAGGATGAGATGGCGAAGATAGTTGAAGCAATCGAGACACCTCCAACGGCTACCACATTACCCAAAACCAACGTCAATTTGCCAGCCTCGGTAGCTTGGATGGCAACGTTCAACAGCTGTGATTCATGGACCTCCAAATCCGGATAGTTCTTCACTTCTGGCATCGTTGGCACCTCCAACACTTGAAATCCCTCTATGTTCTCACATCCATCCAAATCGTCAGGTGCACAGTTGTCCACAACCTGGATCACATTGTGATTTTCGACTTGAAAATTATATTCATCCTCTTTCACCATCTGTTGGTTAATAACTTTTGCATCTGGTGTTCCATCGATTGGTTTCGCTTGTTCTTGAAGGCTTTTTAAAACCATAGCCAGCAAAGCAATTGCATTTTCGCTTCGGGCTTTATCAGTCCCACATATTTCAGCAGGTTCTTGCAAAGTACCCTCGCTACGGTCCAGATTGACAGGAGATAGCTGATGTACAGATCCTACAGGTTTTTCCTCTGATAAGGGCTCTTTGCTCGATTGTGAATTTGAATCCGATCCTGTGGCACTCGCAGCCGTGTTTGGCAATAGCCTTCCTTCAGCCTTCGCCTTTATCTTTTCAAAAGTGTCTAGAGCGTCGAAAAACAAAATTTCATCCTCGTCTTTGAGCAGGTTTCGGTTTTCGATGTTCTTATTTAGTGTTTGCTCCATTTTGCAGAAATTCCCTGGAACATCATTCGTTCGAAATATTAATGGGTTCTGAAGATAATCACACACTCAAATGAAAATAAGTCGTTGTTTTTCAGTTCACACGGAAAGAGCCAAATACCTGCACGCTTATAATTATTAGAATAATTGCTCAATTTTATTGTTTCTGATTCATCTGCCTATGAGTGCCAAGCTCAAATTTTCGTTTGGTAGCCTGATATCGCGTGTAGAGAAGAAAGTGTATCGTGAAACGTGAACCCGATTTTCAATTTTGGTTCATTTTTTAAAATAATAAACCATTGTAATCACCCAAGAAAAAAATTTCTTATCCCCTCTCAAAATTTGATGTTTTACGTTTCAAGGCACGTCAAACTCGAATATCCAATAAAAAAAAAGCTCGAAAATCCAATAATAAAAACTCAAACTCGAATATCCAATAAAAAAAAGTAAAAAAATATTTAAAAACGCTGCAAACGAGTTCTGGTGTTTTTCGAGCTATAAAAATCGTTTTATACTCATTCAAACACTCTCCAGCTGTAAGGTAGGGGAAAAAAATTAGCTTTTAACGAGGAAATTAAGAAAAATAAAAGTGAAAAAATTATAATAGTTGCTACGGAGTTTTCCCCTATAGTTACCATCTGTTTTTCGGTGGGAACGTATAGAAATGTTCGAAATAATTTAAATCACAAATAGATTTTTTTTAAGGTTTTTTGAGCACCATTTCTAACAACGTCGAGAAAAAATTGCAATAATTGTAATGCAAAAATTGTAATGTAATTGTTGAAAGTACTCAAAAAGATCTCCGATGGTAAAAAATTAGTTCTACTTATCATATAAGGGAGTAATATTTAGGTATGTTTGAAAACCCATTACTTCTGAACGAAAACGTGATCATTCTGGAGGCGTTTGAGAGGTGAAAAGGAAAGTCGTTCCGTTATATGGGAGGAATAATTCTTTTTTATATTATAAGGGGATATCGTCAAATCAATCAGGAAGTCCTTCAAATGTGTAGTTGGTGATCGAGTTGCTGTGAAATGGGGATACTATATTTTTCCTTTTTGAGGTTTTTTTTTTCAAGAAAATAATTTTGAAGTCGGTTTAAAAAAATTATTTTTGAATACGTCGTTGAATTGAAGCGGAACTGAGAGGAATGAAGTACTTTTATAATGATCGACTGATGTGCAAGCATAATTTCCATAAACGTTTACTCGAAACTTTAAAGGGTTGGTTCCTACTGCTCACGGTTGAACACGTCATGATTTAGTTCGAAAGCGAGGTTAGAAATTTCCTACACATTAAACATCCAAGAGCTATCTGCACGTGGTAGTAGGTAATTAAAAACGTAGGCTTACCTGTCGTAAATTTTTAACAATTGCAGGAAAAAGACGAGAATTTTATGAATAGAAAATTAACTTTACGACTGATGATCACTTGGATGAACTAATTCAATCACGGCGTGAAGGTGTGAGACGAGGAGACACGCTGGCAAGTTCTTATATATATGAGAAAAGAAAAGTTGGAAAAGAAGAGAGCAGTGTCCCAAATTATTAGAAAAGTCCTCCGCAAGTCGTAACATGAGATTTGTGTGAATGTGCATCCAGCGTGGAGAAATAGAGGCTTCAAGGCTCAAAAAAGAAGACCTTTATGATCAAGTGTGAACATGAGTATTCTACTTCTTGGTTGAGTCGTCGCATCTCTCATCGTACTGGGTTGGTGAGGGGGAGAAGAACTGGGGGCTGTGGTAACCTATGGTTCCACATCGCCCTGAGGATGCCCGAAGGGGCGAAAGTGCTCGGCCAGTAAATAAAAAATCGGAGAACATGTCGCCTAGTTCTTCTCCCCCTCACCAACCCAGTACGATGAGTATTCTACTAAAGACACGACCTTTGAGCCGAAGAGAGAAGATGATCAACTCAACGGGCGAGATTCGTCTTTCGAAAATCGGCAACGAGTTACATACGCCAAGCAAATAATAGCTTGGTTCCCGCACTTTTGTCAGTATTGATTCAAAAATGAGTTACTGCCGTGTAAACTTGTCATATTAAAATAACATGTAATTTATAAAGATTTTCCTTTCCTAAAACCTTGCTCTAGGATCATCTACTATTGTTAAATATTACGTTGGGAATCGATGGCCGTTTGAGTGAAGGCAACACTGCGAAGCAACGATGCTGGCGCCGATCAAGGTTGATCTTGGGCAAGCTTGGGCGCCCTGCCCTTTGCGATCTGCCCTCGGTGCCCCCTCTTCTACTCACTCTCGTCTCTACACTCTACATGCTCGTGCTGATGGTCGACGGCTTCCCTATTTTGATCTTATAAACGAATCGTTTGCTTAAATCCATTAATAGTTGGCGAAAGTATATTCCTGAATATTCATTATTTGCCCCCCCCCACGTTGAGAGAAGAAATCAGGTGAGTAACCAACTTATAAAATCCAATATGGATTTAGTTAGAATGAATGTGAGACGGTCAAATGACCCGATGATATATTATTTTTCGAATTTTCCTATAACTTTTTCCGTACTATAACTCGTAGTTAATTTTTTTTAACCATTAAAAACGTCCTCCAACTTCACAGAAACTCAATTACCAACTATACATTTGTTATATATTTTTTACTACTTGTATTTACCTAACCAATTGTTGATTAATAAGACAATATCCCCTACTAACATAAAAAATAACTTCTACCATTTCCCAAACGGTTGAACGACTTTCCTCTCTCAATCGCCTCAAGAATGGTCAATTTTGGAGTCAGCTTGTGTGTATATTGTTGTTATGTACTGTAAGTATTTGCGACGGATTTTCAAAGTTGAAAAACGTAGGAGTGGCGTAGTATTAAACCTGGAAAAACTTATAGTTGTCGTGAAATTTCCGCCGTTTTGACGTCATATTCGGATTCAGCGTTAAATTTCCTATAAGAATAGCTTTCAAAATAGCTTATAAACAACATTTTAATTTTTCACCCTTGCGGAGCTCGAAATCTCGGCCGGCGAAAAACTCGATTTACGGAAAATAATTTCTCTGGCTCTGTTTAAATTTTTTTCACCAAATTTTTTACTATGTACGTGTGTAAGGCGTTCAAATGAAGGCTCCTGCATAATAAAACAATCGATTATCATAAATTTTGACCCCGAAAATCACAGTTAAAGACCAATTTTCGAGCTTTCAAAAACCGATTTTTTTGGACCACTTGCAGATTTTTCCGAGAAATAAAAAAAATCACAAAAATACATCTTGGTAAGACACAACTTTCCTGAAAATTTCAGATTTTTATCTGTATTGAGAGAGGAGTAAAAAATCGTTAACTGACCGGTTGAAAAAAATCGCAGGGGTACCCCTTGGATTTTTCGCGAAAATTTTTTTGAAATAGATTTCGCTCAAATTCAGCATAATGATAGTTGATGATGTGTATATCAATAATATATGGTTCATTCTTTGTTTCTTTCGCACTAAATAGATGAAAAGAAGGTTCAAAGTTGAAAAATGTCATGTTTTCGTGTATAGTCTACTAATAATGTTGAATAACGCCAAAACGGTTGAAAAATGGATAGGTACATTACATTAGGAAAATGTGGGCAATTAAATTACCTATCTTTTGATATATTCAAACATCTGAATTGACGACTTTTTGTTTGAGTTATCACTTAGAGTTGTTTGAGTTTGAGTTATAACTTGAAGTTTTTATGTCTAATTTTGCTCCTACTTTGCTCCAGTTGAAAAACCCAATACTTTATGATACTAAGTACGATACAAGCCCCACCACCGCTGCATATTTAGTCGCTGCAATATACGAATTACGGCTCGTAAAAATAGTTTTAATGTTTGTGTCTTCTTTGAAAAAAGATTTCAAGACCGTTCTGCCTTCTGAGCAAGCAAACACTCGTCGTAGGGAACGTATGTGGCAGGGCCGGCTGTATTGCTGAGTGGAACTTTTCCCAATGAGGTTTCGGCTTTTTTCAAATTAGATAGAATGTTGCCTGCATATTGCCTTGTTTCGGCGTCCGTCGAATCCTTGAGGACTTCCAGACGGTCCCTTGGAATCTGCTCAAAGAATTTCAGTCAATTTCATGGAGCTGTTTGAAATGTACATGGTTACCAAATAAAGAATCTCCATCCTCCATCCCCAAGGATAAGGGTCTCCATTCTTTCCTTAGTTGAAGCTCAATCAAAACCAGTATCCATGGGTTTTGAAGGGGAGAAAAACCCATGGTCATAAAAAATGCGATAACAAGAAAAAAAACAGTATTGGTGAATCTGAATGATTTGATATAAAAACTTAATTGGGCCATATGGTGAAACAAATATGGCACTCACGTGTTGCTGGATTTTCAGCAGAACAAGGCCGTTTGGTATTTCGAAAGTAATGGACTCAAGTAGTCGAAGAGCCAGCACTTTGAGCTCTGGAGTTAAATCGCTGATGATCATTTGAGACAACGCAAACAGCAGAGGTTTCTGATCTTGTATTAGCACAATGCCGCTCTGGTTGATGCTAACATTATATAGTACCATGAGGAGTATTCTGTGAATATAACCAATGTAGATTGTAAAGCAGGAGGTTGGTAATTGGTTTGGATTAAGTGATTCATCAGGTTGCAAATTTTGTGCTGTGGAGGTCATTAGTTTATTCAGCAGAGGAATCACAAGAACTGTAGTTGTCTGAAGAGTTTTCATTGGAAACTTCTACTGTACATGGTATTGCCAGTAATTACTGTTCATACCGTGTGCGGTTACATTAGTCTTGTGAAAATGTGTGTTGAAAGTTCATATAGTGTTAGTTCAAGGAGTTATGGTTTATAGTTGTTGTTAATGATCAACATGTAACGTCATCCCTACAATTGTGATTTGTGGGCTAAAACAGATTTTTGGTGCAAAGTGACTAATGCCGATTGTCAAGGCGGAAAAATGTCCACTTTTCCACTAGCCACCGATGTCCACGGTCCCTGTTAGTACCGCCATATCCACTGTCTAACAGAAGCCTCTGCTCCATTTTAAAGAACGGGCTGACCACTATTGGCATCATCAGTCCGATGTCCGTTGGGAAATGGTCAGTTGGCTCTCAACAATCCATATTTTGAGCGAGATAGTTCGTCAGAGTGCATACTGTTCTTTACTGCCAACTTTCAAGCAAAGGTCGATAGTCGACTCTAGCGGTCTTGTTTGAAAATTGTAAGTCACTCTGCATTGCTTATAAAAGTCCTACAATCCCAAAAACCATCTCGGATTCCTGACATTACCGTTTCAAAGGGTCCCCTGAAACTGTAGGTATTGCTGGCATTAATTTAACAATCTGCTCGACGAGCTCTTTGCCATTTGGGTCGGACACGATGAACTGTCGGCCCTCGGGGACAGCGGCCACATTCGCAACGATTCCTCCCATTGACAATATAAACTGCGTTTCATCGGTTTTCACGTCGGGCAACTCTCGACCGTACGTTTCCATGAATGAAGCCAGTGTGCTCGTTACAAGGCAGAAGAATTCGGCAAGTTTGTTTTTCTGCGGAACACAAATGATTAATTATAACCCTAATCACTGCTGCATTTTGAAGATTGGTAACTTCTATCTTAAACTGAAGGGACCCTTCGCTTTAAGCTCTGCTCTGAAAGCCCCATTTTGTACCGTCGTTAGGAGAAGTTCCACAACTGGTTGAAGGCGCGAGGATTTCCAAACGAGATGGCCCATGTTTGCCCCAAGAGAAGCGCAGTATGCAGACTGCGTCTGCAACTGGTTGCGCAGCTTGTAAGTCTCCCCCTGAAGCCTTCCAAGGTGCTCCTGTTGGTTGTCCCATTCTCTTTGTAAATTTTCGTACTTTGTCCGAAGTATATCCAGCTCTGTTCTTTGTTCCTCCAATACTTGCTTGACTGTAAAAGTAGATCTTTTTTTCTATTATAGCATAGATGAAGTGAAAAGTGATACAGCTAATAATCCTACCAAGAAAATTCCTGCCTGCAATACACTATCTAACCTATAGACTCTATAGTTGCTGCTTACGTACACCACTCGTTGTTGGTTGCATCACCGTGAATAGCCATGGCTGCTGTCTTGATCCTTATCAAATCTTGGATTCTCACCCTGCAAAATTGAAACAATTCCCTGTTTAGCTAAGAGGATTTTCAACTAAAACGTCTTGAGAAATTTGATACTGTCTACTTTCGGTTGTCAAAGAATCGCAATGTTTGTTTCAATGAATAATGAAGGCTGTGGACCAGTGGATACATGGCATTTTTAGTTGGAAGGCAAGAGCTAGCTCAAATTCGAGTTTACAAAGGGTTCAGTTTTGATGCGATTTCCAGTAACCTTATTCTTAGCCAAAAAATTAGCGTGACACTGTCATTTTCTAAACAGAGACTTGACATTGGCACAAGTCACTGTTATATTGATCATTGCTGTTAGCCTTCCATCAGTAATGTATGGGGCGCCAACCCAAAAACTTTTGTCAATTAACAGAAAGAAAAAAACCTACAAGACTTTATTTTGAAAAAAATAAATAATAATCAAGGAAGCAAGTCTTTTATATTTGAAAACTCATTTTGCAACTTTTTTGAATTCCGACAGTCGTTACTAAGAGTGTAAGAGACGAAAAACAACAGAAATCGTCCAGAATCTTACCCAAACAAATGATCAAATCTGCGCGACGTCTCACGAATGACAATTTAGAGAAATTCAATTTTGAATAGGAATTCCCAAAAATGGGTTGATCGTCAAAAATCACATAATATGAATGATTAGAGAGAAACGAGCGCTTTTATTTGTACTACCAACTGCAACCATGGGAGTGCCAAGGTGTATTAATTTTTGTAGAAGTCGCCTTTACTTCAGTTATGGAAATAATGCAAGGTTTATGATTTTTCATTTCGTCCAATCCGGGTTAATTAGTGCCTACGCTTTCGGTTTTTACTCGAATTTTTCTTGGAGCAACCAACGCGTTATTTTGGGGTTTCCCTTACAGAATCGTTCAAAGGTTCACGAATTAACGTCGTCGTTCGATGGAAACGAGATTCGAGCTCCAGGAATTATTAAATCGGGTTAACCCGTAGGTCAGAATTGACAGATAGTTCAGGTCTCGAACAGGTCAGTGTCTCCCACTTGTTTCCCCTACGATCTGCTTGAAGTTGCTGCCGATCAGGTCATTTCTCGTATGCAGATTACTGGGAATGAAGATGGGGAAGGGGAGGACCGGTCGACCTCGTCACCGCTGGCGAGATATCTCATCCTTCAATCAGTTTCTTTGGTTCTCAGCGAGATTTTTAGTACGACTCAGTTCGATATCAACTCGGCGCTATTGCTGAATCAATCTCGTCCTGACCGGTGCATCGAGTGCTAAGCGTAAGTGAATGAACCGATTTTATTATTTCATAAATTTTTTATAGTCATTGACCTTCAATTAAATTATTTCCGGTTTATGAAACCAATGTCCTTGGCTGGAAACGCCATAATATGGAGTACCCATGTATCTCCAAAATGGACCTTACATTTGGTTTATTTTTCAATAATTGGGAAACTCGGTAGCGACTATGGTAAATTTAATAATTTTTATTTTTCTTAATTTTCAAATCATATGCTAAATTATTCACCACGGTACCTACAGCTGAAGAGTATTTTTTTGACGACCGTTCCGACGAGTATAGTACAATTTTTTATAGCTCCGAAAATTCTCCAGTTATACCCTCATGCCACAATTCTGAAATTCTCAAACTTGCCTCACAAAAGCTGCGTTAACTTGAGAACCAATAAAGCTATCCTTTACCCCCCTATAAAGCTCCTATAAAGATTTACTCCCCGATGATCTCATTCGATTCAACGTCCAAAAATCTATAGAACTTGAAAAAAATACAACTTTGTCTGCTAAACGTTGAAAAATACGTATTTCCTTCCCAATCAAAACTCCCTGAAAATACCCTATAAATAGAGATAGCTATTCGGTTAAAGCATTGAGCCACTGTCAAGCCAAGATTGAGTTTTGGTGGACATTTTAAGAATTTAGTTTTCATAGTTTGTCAGAAAAGTGTCGACCTATTTTTTCCTGGGTGATTACAATGGATAATTATTAAATAATAAACCAAAACACTGGCAAAAGCAAAAAATCCTAATAACTCCGGGGATACCAAACGTAAGAATCATTATTTTGACCAGACCAAGATGTTGGTTTTTTTTAGAGTTATCTTACCTCTTAGTAGGGTACTATGACTCAGTAATATATTTGGTTGAAAAGTTATTGTGGAAAAAACCGATTGAGCTATTTATTGTAATTATTAATAGCTCCAAGATTGAGATCGTCGACTCGACTTTCTCTCTAATTCCGCATACCTATCCTGCTGCAGTAGTTTAGTGTTAAAGGCAGCTAATTCTACAGTGATCGCGGATCACAATGGTCTGTAGGTCTCTTTTTCACAATTGCTAGTCTTTTCAACTTCAGGAATTGGAATCTCTGGTACTGAAACGGATAAAATGAGGCGGATGTCCCTAACCGTCGCATTAGCGGCCGTCGCGCTAATCGCTTCGGTCGATGGAGCTTCGCTTGCGAAGACTGTAATGCACCCTGCCTTCGCCAACGCAGGCACCAAGGCCGGCCTGCAAATATGGAGAATCCAGGTGAACATTGCGATTCGAGTATTTTATTAGAAGATTCACTCTTCAGAATACATCGACCAAATAAGAGTAAAATTAATGCGAACGTTTTTTGCAGAGCTTTGAACCTGTTGCCGTTCAAACTGGGGACTATGGCAAATTCCACGAAGGAGATTCATACATTGTTTTGAACGTGAGTAAATCTAATGCGATAAATTGGTTGTATTTGCATAAGAATGTTTGCTTTGACATTCACCTCATACGACCCTATAATGATCATGCTCAGCATTCCATCGATGAGTTCTTCCTTAAATCCAAGTTTATGAACACAATCTATAGATGATGTGGTTTAAAAAAAGTATATTCTAAATTAGAAGCTTCAAAGCTCATTGTGAATGAACATTTTTAAACCTAATTTTGTTCACTTAACCCTTGCTAGTACAACAGTGCATGGAAAAATGTAATAACCTACTATGTAGAACCTACACTATTTTATTAGCCCTTTTCACGGCTGCTAATTACCTGGAGAGCTCGTCTTTTGCTCTCTGAGCCATTGCATCAGAAGGCCCCTTGGTGCTCAGCATCATTCCTTCTTATGCCCTTCAAGAAATCACTTCATTACAAAGCTGCTCAGACTTGAGCGACCTCTTACCTAAAATTATACCAACCAAAAACGTCATATCTTATTAGGCGTCTTTGTAGTCCTTGCAAACGTTCAACGCGTCCACTGCGTTTCTGAGGTTGCCATCTCATCTTGGCGATATTTTACGACCTTCATGAGATCTTCCAGAACCTATTCATCGACAAATGGCGCATATTCGTTTTTCTTTTCCTGCGCTTTGAGGTTGTGAGCCATAAAAGGCTTGCTGCAGATATCTGTTAGCCTATAAGGCCCTGATACCAATTATAATCCATGCAATCCACCCAATTTTTCCAAGTGGACTAAAAAAAAGAGTCCTTCTATAATAAGGCTCTGTTTTTGTTTTCATGATTAGATTGTAGTGGCCCTGCGTTAGAGTAGAACTGCCAGTTATAGCGAAGCTTCTTCCTTTGTTTTGTATAGAAGAATAAATTTGTGAGTATAAATTGTGTTTTATACACATCACAGTGAATCGAGTGATTTTGAAAGAAAAAAATATTATTGCCCCTTTGATTGAGTCATACTTTCGTTTGGCTGGGCCTTGAAGAACGTCAGCAATCTCTACCAGCTCATGATAGTTGAACCTGCCCATGGCTAACGATTCCAGCGACAACTCTGAACAGGGATTGTTTGCCAGCTAACATTCTAGGTCTTCCTGTCATTTGTCTAAAATTACGTCTAACATGTCGGACCTTTTCATTGCTGAAGGTGACCAAACTAGTGCGTGAAGGTGAAAAGCAAGGACACGAAGTATTGTTTTTTCTTACAACCTCCTTATAATCTTGCACCTCATTTTAATTTTTGCTTTCCTGGAAGATAAGCTTAGTCCAACTGAAAATGTCGTCTGTTGCATACCCAGAACAGGTATAAGCTGACGCTAATCTGCAAATGTGAACAGTTTACAGATTCACAAGTTTGATTTCAGACGAAGGAGAATAAGGCTAAGAAAGGAAGCTTCAGCTGGGACGTCCACTATTGGTTGGGAAGTAAAACATCGCAGGTAAGACATTTAGTGCTTTGAAACTATTCATCTTTTAAGGGTTAGTCCTCTGAAATTCAAAAAGGTTAATTGTCTAGGATGAATCTGGAGCTGCTGCAATTCTAACAGTCGAATTGGACAATGCTCTTGGAGGTGACCCAGTTCAACATAGAGAAGAACAAGGCCACGAGTCGTCCATGTTCCTCGGATATTTCAAAACAGGTAAAGATATAGTTGGGTTGAAAACGATCATGAGAAGGTTAAGCTTTATTCAGGCACATTGCAGTTCTGCAATTTTGGCACCGAAATTTACTATCTAGAGTTGTACAATTTTCAGTTGTTATCTTATTGGTTTTTAGGCGTCAGGTACGTACCAGGAGGAGTTGCTTCTGGATTTCACCATGTCGAAATAAATGCAGCTGGTGAGAAGAAGCTTTACCATATCAAAGGAAAGAAGAATATCCGGGTCCAGTTGGTGAGCATGACAGTTGATTTGTTAGAAAAAGTTTTTAGATACATCCTAGACATTTTTGGACAGTTATTTGCTAATAATCCTATGACTCTTAACATTCTGAACATAAATCCTAGGTTGAACCAACGGTCAAGTCAATGAACAAAGGCGATTGCTTCATCCTGGACAATGGACGGGACCTTTATGTTTATGTCGGCCCGAATTCCAAAGGAACGGAAAAACTGAAAGCAAGAGCAGCAGCTAACCAGATTCGAGACCAGGATCACAATGGCAGAGCAAAGATTTACATGATTGGTGAGCAAAAGATGGAGATCGGAATTTCCAAATTGCTTTGTGCTGCAACCGCAGAAGATTTGTCTCACTCTCAATCGACGTTTCGGACTTTTCCCCATTGATTAATAAGGATTGTAGAAACCAAACAGGCGGCTGGAGGTGGCTATTACCAGTAGTAAAAAAGAGGACTAGTGGTGATGAAAATTGAAAAATGAAGTTGGTATGCTCCTGTTGATAGAGAAGGCATTGACATAATGTTTTTGGTCAGGCCCAGGTATGAGAAGGACATTCATATCCTTGGCTCCATCTAATCCTGGGAACGTCAAATAATATATTTCTGAAACAAAAACTGCAAACCACCGAACAGGAGTGAGTAGGTTGTGTTAACACCAAGCTTTGTTATAGCAGAACAAGGGCCGAATTGCCTGGTACATCAAGTCATTTATGTGCAGCAGAAATGATTTGTAACCATCGTTTAGCGAAATATTACGCCCAATAAATTTTTCTTTCAGATTCTTCAGCCACACAAGATGAAGTCAGCAAATTTTTCTCCGACCTTGGATCCGGCTCACAGGCTCAGGTCGCTGATGCGCCGGCCAAGGATGATGACCTTGAATTCGAGCAGGCCGTCGAAGTAATTTTTAATGGATAATAAATTTCATTGATAAAAAGAATAGTTGCTGATTGGAAGGAAGGGTTATCTACTTGCCAAACCTTATCATCACAATGAGAATCCACAGGATAGCTAATTGCAGCTAGCAACACATTAATAAGTTTTCCCATGTCACGTCACGCTCCCTTGACTGCTGAGCAATCAGGGTCTACCAACACAATGTGATTCCAGCTTCAATAAAAGCATGCTGTAATCAATCTAAATGATTTCAGAATTCAGTAGCTCTGTATAAGGTCTCCGACGCTGGCGGCAAGGGTCTGCTGACGGAGAAAGTTGGCGAAAGGCCACTTAAGCAAACAATGCTGGATCCAAATGTGAGCAAGAACTTTCGAATTAAATTTGCAAGGCTGGATTAAATAATTGATATGCTAAGAATCGTTGATACCTGGCTAACTTTTTTATTCAAAATTTCCAGGACTGTTTTATTCTTGACACTGGAAAATCCGGGATTTACATTTGGGTCGGAAAAGGCTCCAAAACCGAAGAAAAAGTTGAAGCATTGAAAAAAGGGCAGGTTTTCCTGAAAAATAACAAATACCCATCGTGGACCAGGGTAATTATTCAGCAGAGCTGAAATTATTATTATACTTATAATCAGAGGCCAGGTGGAGTTACAACCATGAAACCAAGAGGAGGTCGTTTCATTGCTCTCGCCCCTCACCCACTCGCACTATTTATTATTACAGTGCTTTCCCTCTACTGAGGTTGATGTCTTCAGTATTCTAACTTGTGTAAATTAGTATAAAACACCAAAGAAAACTAGACACTTGGATAAATTAGTTTAATAATTTTTAATATAAATTCTATCAAATTTCAGATGCAGAGAGTCGTGCAAGGATCCGAACCGTCATCGTTTAAGGAATATTTCAGCGAATGGAGGGACGCTAGTCTTTTGGGCAGGCCAAAGAAACCTTGATTTGAACGCGGTTACTTTACCATTATCCACCGCAATAATTGTTGAAACTTTTTAAAATAAAGCTTTTATAAAAAAAAATATTTTTGGGAACGCTTTGAACTGATTTAATTGAAGAATCATTTATCTGCAGCGAAGTTGTTGTACGCTTCATTCAGAGGAAGACGCGAGGTGGGCACACTCAGATTTGATTGGTTGTCAAATGTATCATTGCTTGATTTATACGATTTCTTACAGGATGGAGCAGATAACTTGACCACTTTTGTTTTTGCTACCATGAGCTTAATATTGAAGGTAAAAAAAAAATAATTGTGTGGCATAGGATTGGAAATTTGTTTATTCACAAAAAAAATCCAACTCTAAAAAATGTCATCCGTCAAATGGCCTCCACGACGAATAACACATTCTTCAAGGCGCTCCACAAAGCTGCGCATCACCTTTTGCAAAACATCTTCTGGAATCCACTTGCAAATGTTTCTTAATTTATTTTGGTAATTGTGGCAGCAGTAACTTTGTGGAACTCCATCTTGTTTGAGGGTGATGCATTGAGAGGAGGAAATATAAGCCATTGCCAGGTCAAAAATGGGTTTGGGTGAAGATTTCCATTGAATAGGACTTATAGTTTCCTTTTTTAAAATTTGATATTCCGAGTTTATGTACCGTGAAAAGTAAAACACCTAATTTAAAGACAGAGGTTAGAAATTGCTTTTAAAATCAATTACAATGGTTTATTATTGATTAACACACTAAAAAAACTAACATTTTAGTCGTTGAAGTTTAATCCGTAACAATTGTAGAGTGCGACATGAAGCAAAAGTTAATTTATTCAACAATTAGGGTAAAGCTCATGTCCTAGCTAACAGGTTATTGACAGGAGAAATTAATTCATTCAAAACGTTTGATAAAATTTTAATTGAATAACTATAAAATATTTCACAACCTCACTATTGTCCCGAATTCGTTCGAAGTTCTGCAGTTGCTTTTTAACCCAGGAAAACTGCGATTTCTTGATGAGTTCTCGAAACATGTAAAAACTCACAGCTTTCCTTTGGTGCCGGCCCAAGTTCTCAATATGTCAGCGGCTTTCTTTAGAGTCTCATCTTGCTGAAAATAAGTCGAAAACCCACAATCAGATTTAGCTTTACCGTTTCTTGGTGACAATAACTTTTAGGTATCTCATTATGTTACCTTAATGAAGCAATATCGGACGTAATTTTCTCCTAGTTTTTTGTGCTGCAACGAGTAAAAGGCGGAGGGAGGAATGCCTTGGATTTTGACATTTTTCGACATCCATTTTGCAAATTGGAAGTCCTTGTATGGGCCCATTTCTTCATTGAGCTTCACTTTGTTGGCTGAAAATTATTATTATTTCAATGGTAACACGACCATTTTTATAGGACCCTGATTTCCCACGACCACTAATATCACAAAGCTCACCAAGAGGAGACCAGTCGACAAGCATAAAGTACCCGCCTTCAGGTATAGTTGGTACCATACCGATCTCGGCGACAGCTTTGGCCAAAATATCCCTCTTGTCCTTCAGTTGCCTGGCCAAACTGAATAAGTAACATTCAGGAGAATCAAAGCGAGCAAGTTCAAATTCTAAGCTTCGTGCAACAGCTTCCTGTAGAATAAATTAACAATGAATATGGCGAGAAAGCAAATCCCAGGTGTTTGCTGTTTTGTTTCAAATACCTGCGTAGCTGTGTTGACGCTGTTGACGTTATTTTGATGGACGACTTGCATGTTGTGTACCAAGTTTTGAGGCCCATAGGCCCAACCGATTTTCCATCCCGTGACGCTGAAAGTCTTACCAACTGATCCAACAGTGATTGTACGCTCCCACATGCCAGGTAAGGTACCTGAAAACATCCAGTTCTATAAAATTACCGCCAACTCCAAAAACGACTAATATAGTTAGAATCTAATAATTTGTAAACGAACCAACATAATTAGATTTCAAAGAAATCTTCATGTAGGTAACCAGTTGGATAAAATTTTGAGTTATAAACTGCAGTGTTCAACTAGATGTAAAATGAATTAAAAGTTAAATATATGTAGGGTATTGAAATTCATGTATTTTTCCTCGCTGAATTGATGAGACCAACCTACAACAGAACCAGGTCGGATCCCTGCGAACTATGACTGAGCCGACTAAGAAACAAGAATGTGAAGAGGTTTCTCAGCAATTTGCTCTGCCTGACTTAGCTTCAAGATAGGTTGCATCTTGAGTCACACTGACTTGAGGTGCAACCTATCTTGAAGCTAGCTATTCACCTTGAGTTAGTATGACTCAAGGGATAAGTGTGCAAGAAAGAACGTTCTCCAGTTCCTTACTATAATGGAGGACAAATGAGATCTTCAATGTGAACTGACATTGAATCAATTCTCATGAAGTACTACTTACACATTCTGATATGTTTTGCAGGTAGGTAGACCATCCATTCGTATACCTCATCAGAGAGTAACAGGACATTCCATTTTTGGCAGAGCGAGGCAATATTCTCAAGTTCTTCAGCCGAGAAAACTTTACCAGTCGGATTATGTGGTGTATTAAGTATGAACATTTTAGTCTTCTTGGAAAAAGCAGAACTCAGCTCTTTTGCGTCCAATTTCCAATCTCTAGATGAAACGTTGTGGCCAAATTTTGTCTGAAACTTTCGTCAATGAAAATGAATATCCTTCCAAAACTATGGCTATCTCTCGATGAATCTCTTCATAAATGACATTTAATTTATAGTTATTTGTATTCATGAAAATTTTGAAGATAGGTTGAAACCGTTGGTTGCTTGATACAATGGGATGATATAGGCGTTATACCAGCAAAGCTCTCTGAGCCACCTGATGCAGAGAGGAGAAAAAAATTCCAGGTTGGAGATATTTACAGCTGTTTTGGCCATGAGACTTTTTCGCAAATATTTGTTCTCATTCCTTCCCCCGCAATGGTAAACGGTTTTGCTGGTATCGAACTGACAACTTCCCATTTTCACTGATTGGTAAATGAATTGAGCCCACCTGCCGTAGAGCGATGCACACAGGTTTGCCGCCAGCAGCTCGCACCATAGGCTCATAGCAATCGTAAAACGGTTCAATGAGAATGACCTCATCTCCTGAGTTCACATGGGCAAAAATAGCGCAAAACAAAGCTTCATAGGCACCGGCTGTTGTGATGAGCTCTTTTTTCGAGTCCAACTCTCGGCCAACTAATGGAGAATAAATCCGGGACAATGCGTTGACTAGACGGACGTGACCCTGGGCAATCAGGTAAACAATCATAGAGAACATGTCAACAGTTTGGCAAAACATTATGAGTTTTATCGTACACACGATAATAACAGCTATGAAGGCATGGTTAGCTAACGCCTGAGTGATAGTGGTTCAAAAACACTTTCCGTTTACCCAATCTGCCGCGCTTCTAGAACCACCCTAAGTATAGAAGTGTAACAATCAGACGAAGAATCAAATCTCTGCAGTCAAGTTTTTTTGATAGATTCCGGGATGAAAAAACGTTTTCCATGTTTTGTCAAGATTTGGTGCTATAGGGATTAAAGGTGTTTTTTTTTTTTTTATCAACCAAAAATGAAAACTTACATATCCTCTGCTGTATTGCTGTAGAAGCGGTTGATCGTCGGACACAGCAACATTAGCTAGATTCCTAGTGACGTGCTCAGGGGCGGCAAAATCGGCAAACCCTTGCCCCAAGTTTACCGGCCGATACTTGTCCGCCAATTCAATGAATTCAGCCCTCAAAACAAAAAACAAAAATTAGTTTAGTAAGCTTTCGAAGTACAGTTCTGCAATGACTTTGTAACCGCAGAATATGCTCAATTTTGTCTGGAATAAAAGTTTCATGAACTACAGAGATTAGTCGATAGTCGATTACATGAGCCATAGAGATAAGATATCCATAATACCGAATATATGTATATTTTTTAAAAATATTTTACATATCTTGAATAGATATTTTGAATCCAATATTTGATCATTTAATATCGATATTCAAATTCTGATATTATTGGGATGTAGATAATTTATTCAGATATTATCAAGTCAATAATAACGGCCTTTTCCTAAATCAGGGAGTCTACCAGCGCCATCTACCTGTTCCTAAAATTCAAAAGTTGTCTCTATTTAATTAATACATTACACATAAACTGATTTTTAAGTGAATTCAAATTAATATAAATTTCCAGTTTAAAAAAAATATATTTTTTTTTATGGAGAAACAAACATAAAATGTTTATGTAAAAAAAAAACAACAAAAAACCCATCCAATTGGTATAATTTAAAACCTCCAAGCTGTTTAAAATAATTTTTGATTATTTTTTAAAGTGACTCCCAATTTTAAATGGCTTCAAGTATAGGAATTATCAGAGAAATTTTGCTGGAATAGATTGATAGCTAAGCTTTAGAATACTTTTAAATTTCGCATTACAGAATTACTCGAAGAAACCCCCTTACTTACCCCTTTTAGTTTTCAATATCGAACTTTCGATATGATCGAAGATTGATAGTTTACGCTGATATAAATTGTTATCAATATTAGATCACCGATATTAATATATTTTTATATATTTTTTTAATAATATTTTTATTTAAGTAATATCTTTTTATTATTAATATTTTCGATATCCCATCCCAACTTGGCACTAATAAGAAGTAAGATGCACAAAATTAAATTCACTCACCAAACTGTGTATTCGGAGCCTTTATACTTTTCAGCCAAGTCGAACTTATTCGACATCTTGTCATTGATTTCAAACTATCTGTTGAAGAACCCAAAATATTATTACATAACAGAGAGTACTATGCGATTTTCTAGACCAACAAGGGTAGCATTATGAAATGAGACTGAACGAAGCCAAAAGTGGATTCATATTCATTCGGACGTCGTGAATCTGATTAAGTATTTTGGCCACATCTAAAGACGTAGGATACAAGTAATATAGGTACAAATTGCACGTTTAGATCTTTGAGCTTCAAGCGGTGAGATAACTTGTCCAACTCCGAATAGATTTTTTCAAGTAAAAAATACATCATATCACTGTAAACGAATTTAAAAAACAATGTGATGACAATTGTCCTCTCCAATTTGATTGGTTTAAACTTCAAGAAAAGTTCTACATAATTCGAAATGCACAGGTGGCACGCAGTTCAAGAGGCATTATTAAAAACACTACGTAAGTACCTTGGTAATTAACAGTCCAGCGCAATTCTTCGAGGCCAAGTAAGGGTTATCTATCAGTAATAATTATTGTTTTTCTAGAATTTACCAGTTCTACTGATAAGAAAACAAAACCAACAACCGCTGAGGTTGTCACGAGATAAGAACTATAAAAAGGGAAAACTGATAGAACGGTAACTTCTATGGGATGAGGTCGCGTTACAGGTGCGACCTCCTCGAACGGCACTTGAACTAATTTCTAATCGAGCCAAAATCACCTCGGGACGCTGAATCGAATGAGACGTGGGCGATAGCTTTATTTCTCGAGCTATCACAGCTTTTGTATTGAATTTGGGAGATTTTCAGAACCTAGGCAATAACTCGAGAGTTCATGGAGCAATAAAAAATCGTTTTATACTCGTGGGAACACTCTCTTCAACTCTAAATTAGGCAAGAAATTAAGCCTATGATTTGAAAATTAAGAAAAAGAAAAATATTGAAATTACAAATAAAGTTGCTACTGAGTTTATTTAGTCGAGACGTGAATCTCTAAGGTCATACCTTCTCGAAACGTAATAAGCACAAGTAGAGATCCAGATCACTGGCCCACAGTGATGTTGACATTCGACAAAGGTTGATAGCATGCCCTCATGAGGAACCACCGCCAGATTTCAAAATCAGGGGCCAGTCAATAGTTTTCAGGTCCAGCCGATTTTTTTTTTTTTGCTTTCATTTTTGGTGGGCGCATGATATCTATTGATATGAGATTGAGAATGGTATGAAAATGAGGTAGTGGAAAAATGGTTGACAACCATACACATCAAATGGGTTTAATCGATGCAAAAAAAAAAAAAATTATAATCAATCAATAATACAATAGGGCACATCCGGAATAGAAATCTAACTGGAAACGCTCAAATCTGTTCTTGGAAACCGAGTAGCTCAGTAAGCTCTTGAAACTGAAACAAACGAAATCATAATCATATTTGAGATTAGGTTTGCAGGAGATTGACAAGGAGACAGTCTCGCCATATTTTGTTTTGAGGCCACATAGACAAGTTGCTCTGAAGATGACTCAAATGGGTGCAAAGTGCTTGGCTTTTCATTTGAGGAAAGATATGGAGGAATAGCTTCCTTGTGAGTCACCCATTCATACAACTAATACCGCAAGAAATGCGACAGATGACAATAGCATATTCACAATTAACAACTGTAAAATAACAGGGCGCTGATTACCTCTTGTTCTTTGTCCAGTTGCTGTTGAAGCAAAGACTCCAAAATGTCTTGAAACCTCTGGCGAAGGGCATGATTATCCAACTGGGCAACTTCCAACTCATGTTGATCTCTTCTTACTTTAATATCCACCAACTCTTTCGTAAGCTCTTCGAGTCGTGCTCGTATGCTGTCTGTTGGATTATTTAGTAACATCTGAATTGAGTTCAGAAAAAAAATAGAGATTTTATGATAAACTTTTAATACCTGGTGTCAACGGTTTGTAGATGGGATAGTCTAGTTCGGCAAGTTCCCTCTCATGATCAATATCAGGATCATCCATGGCAAACATGCCTTTTGAAAACTCCGTAACAAGACTCTCCTCTGCGCTGTGGTCACCAAGCTCTTGTTTTGGATACAGCATCTCCAGAAATAAAGGTAAATCATTGATAAATATGGTCAAGAATCACAATGCATGATACTAATATTTATAAAACTGTGTGATACCTGCGAGTTCGACTCAGATATCCGGCTATCTTCGGCTGACAGCCGGCTGCTTTCATCCTCCATAATATTTATGCGACTACTCTCTTCTTCGTCCGAATCACTCACAGCTTCACCGAATAGCTCATGCTCCGCTGCTCAATAAGCAAAAGAAATGTCATCAGCTACATAAAACCAAATGAGGTGCGAGTTGATGAAGACAGGAGAAATTGTATGCCTCATATCTCTCATTTTCTTCTCAGCGCTTTTACTGCCACCAGCTTCTTCAGGGAACATTTCAACAGATAGATTGCCCAGATGGGGTCGTCTCATGGTGTCTTAGACGACACACATTCATCACGGACACACAGACCAGGCTACCTGTTCAGTAAGTTTCGGTTATAGTACTTGAACTTTTTCCGAATTTACCCCTGTTCCTTACTAGACTTTTTGGCATGGAAAGGCTAAGAGAGGACGTCATACAATTTCTCACACCTTCATACACAGGTCACCTCATAAAAGAGCAACCAAATTAGCGAATAAAACCAAATGTCTCAACATAGACAATTACATTAAAAATCAAGAACGTACCGACATCGACTGAAGTTTGCGTGTTTGTATCGGGTAATTCCTCTTCGACTTCCTCAGGTGGCTCCTCTTTTATGACGATTCCACCATCACCAGCGTTCATACCGGCCACAGCCTGAGCTAACGCAGCCAAATGTGGCCCCTTCTTGTCATCTTCTTCATTAATCACCTCCCACCGGACTGATACAGCCTCGTTATCACCTCTCAAGAGACGCTTCACCTAGCAAATGCATATTCATAGAGCTGCTATTCCATTAGAGCTAACATCATTGAAATAAATACTACACTTACTTCTTTCTCGATTTCAGGCGCTTCGACGTACTTCTTTTTCAAAGTTTTTCTGAAACGCCTCTTCCTCACGTTTTTCAATGGCGGCGTGATTCCGTGAGGCCAGAGAAATTTTTTGTCAACCTTGTTTGGATCTTTTTTCTTGTGCTTTGTAGGCGACTCCTCGTCTGTCTGTACTTCGTCCTCTTCTTTGCAGATCATCATCTAAACAATTAACTTCTAATGTACGAGAACAACAATATTAACTCCACATGAGACAACTTGAGGAAAGTTTCAAAATTTTTAATCTGATACTGAAGTCGTTTATGATCACTTGAATAAGAATTACACTCATTTTCATAGTCACAATACCTGCAATGCGCCCCACTTACCTGGCAAATATCTGATGTTTTGTAGAAGCTTCTGTTATCAATGGTTTTCAGTGATTCGACAATAGTAGGAAGATCGACAACCTGTTTTTCGCATGAAAATCGGAGCATTGAGAAATATGTCTTACTCAAATACAAAAATTAATTAGGAAGCGATTTTTAGCAGAAATTGATGCTTTTTGGCTCGTTCGAAAAAATCGGCCATTGAGTTCCTAGCTGACAACTAATACAAAATCTGTTTCTGCATCACATAATCAAATTCTAGAAAAAAATGTGTGCGTGTATATATACATAAATATTTAAAAAAGTTTATTTTAAAAGACCATGGCAGCACTAGCTCTAACAGTTCTCAATTTATTGCAGTTTTTATGGTGAAGTTTTGAAAAAATACATGTCATGTGATACAGATATTACTCGAGCATTTAGGAGCCTATAGACATCTATATTTTATTTAAATTATTCTTCAAACAATCCCTTCATAATAATCTTTGAAATTTTGCAGCTTGACTGGAACTTTTTCAAAGCTGTTTTTTTCAACATAAATAATTAAAATTGGCGCACCTTTGCATGGAGGAGCCAGTTATCCACACGTACTTCCCCATATCTGACATCATTCTCAAGTCGAACACTGAAACGGTCTTTCAAATTAGTAGCTCCGCTCCTGAGCATCTCCTTTAGAGCTTTTGCTGGTTCCTGGAAATTTTGCATTTAAATAAATATCACAAACTAACCTCCAAACCTAACCTTTTTTTTTACCAAATGGGTAACGCAGATTTGAGTCTGCTCTCTCTATTGCTTTTTATTAATAATACACCATTGTAATCGTCCAAGAAAAAGAATTATTGACCCCCACGCAGAATCCGAATATTCATTTAAAAAAAGTTCTGCCATTGACGCTTGTTGCGTCAATGCATTCGGCCTTCTGATTGGCAGTTGAAGTGGGTTTTTGCCGCAGATGCAAACGCATCGGATTACTTTCATTAAATAGTTTCCCCCTTGACAGATCTGCTCCCAGCAACTAATAATTGTTGATAGCGACGAAAGAGCATTTTTTTCTAAAAACTTTCTCATCAGTCGCTTGTCATTATATATGCTTTGCGTTGATTATTGTTTAAGAAATGCCGCATTCGGGTGTTGATCCATGTTTTGCTGGATTCAACATCAGATTCTATGAATCTTGCTGTACAGTAACAAACATTTCAAAACCTAAACCGTTCAAATATATTGATTTTTCTAGCCTCTATAAATCGAAATAGAAAATACCCACTAGACAAATAGCGAAAAATGCTAACGTGGAAGTATGGTAAGCAAGGTAAACATAGAAGTAATAAAGAATTGAATACGAGACTAATGAAAATTTCTTGATGCATTAGTGTGGAAATTACTAACCTCAGGAAGCTTGAGGATGAACTGACACTCTAACTCTACATTCGACTCGCTTTCTTTCTTCGCACTCATACTGCAAACTGAGTCTGCAACGGAACAACGCAATAAGTTAATTTGAAGAAGATAAATTGAGCAAATGAACGTAAAAAGCGTGAAACTGCTGTAATTTTTAAGTTGATTAAACATAATAATTATGTAGACGTAGCTCTAATAAACTCTTCATAGACTGAAGTTTTTTTATAATAAGTAGGAAATTGATACGCGATTGATTTAAACAGGGGAACATAAAATATTTGAAGGGTCCTAACTAGAAACTCAGCAGTTTTACAAATAGGCGAAATAAAAATAATTGTACTTATAAGCACCAGAAAATACGATCTTCAGTTCAGCGGTCCTGTTTACATACACATACAGTGTTCGAGTGTTCAGTGATAAAACATGATAGGGGCAAAAGAGGAGAAGCTAGAGGTAACTAAATTGTTGCGTCTCCCCACTGCTCTCTACCGTGCGATCAGGAAATCTGTCTGTGGCTCATTCGTAGGGATGAAATACCGAACGAAAGTATCGACAGTGATATCGATAAGAAGATCGGTAACAGAATTCTATCGGTGTAAATCAAGCTCTACACCTTGGGTGTAAATGACGGATATTCGATAGTATTGAGAGTTCGATATTGAAAATTGTAATTGGTATGGGGAATCTTCGAGTAATTTTCTCTTAATGTCCGTAACGCAACGTTTAAAAGTATTCTTTATTTTATTTTCGAAGTAACGTTTTTTCACAGCCAACTTTTTGCAACGAAGGGTCCATCAAAAGTTTGAAGGTAGACGGACCAAGTTTAAAAAAAAATTAATCATCGGATTCTACACGTTCAATCTTAAAATATAAATTTTTGAAGGGTAGAAAAATTATTCATGGGCTCACCAAAGAAGATAAAAATGTAGGCAATCAAAATAAGATATAGATGTCCGACGTGGCAAACGGTTAAAGAATGATAACAAGCAAAGAGCAAACCTTTCCGTGGAGCTCGACTTTCGCGTGCGTTCGGAAGCTAGAGCATCGATTAAACGTTACAATCGATTAAAAATACAGTTATCGAGAAGCTGGATACTTATCAAAATTGGCAGTTGGTATTTATCAGTATTTATTTAGAAAAACTAACGTGCTACAGTCACCAATAATTGGTGAAATTATAGAATTTTCTATAATTTCATCGTTATAACCAAACTGTCGAAAAAAATTAGATGCAGTTTTTCAAACCATCATGAGTTAAGTATCGAAGTAAATTAGTAGCCTACCATCGATGTTTTAAAATTTTCCGGGAGTTCGATGGAAAACAGAAATTGATCTGCGAAGTGTATTTTGTGATTGAGTTATGAATTCTGACAAAAATTGATGAAGTTAAATCAATTTTTTATATATAGGCGAGAAAATTTTTCAACCTTGTTCGTAGTCAATTTTTGACATTAGGTACGCACGGCTTAAAATATATTTCGTAGCAAGTTCGCGATAGATTACTATCATCCTCTTGTTATAGACACTGTAACTGTATTGTAACAGATGAACTGATAGGCAAGACACTTCGAATGTAACGAAACAGGAATCCCACAAGATCGGTGACAAAAATTGCGGTGAAAATGTTAATTTGACAGCAACAATCTACCCAGTTCCCAGCGTCGATCTTCAACGTATTCTGGATGCACGTTTGTTATCGAGATACCCCGTTCGCCAAGGTAATACAAACAGTTATTTAGTATTGTCAATTAGAAATTTTTCTCTCCGTGTAACATCAGTAGTAGCGCAGAGAAAGATAATTATGATAAGATTCGGTGTCTAGGTAAGTAATGTTGGTTGCTGAAGATTGATGAATATTGAACTGCAAAGACGCGGTAATTTAATAGTGTTTCCGGAAATTATTTAAAATACGAATGTTATCTTCTGCGCTTATTCTTCTGCTTTGCGCCATAAAGGCTGTCACGCCAAGAAAGCCAACTTTTTGGGCAAACTCCTTCGCGTGGAAGAGTGAATTTAGCTCCGTACGATGTTGTATGAATATCATCCCAGTCAAACAGAATGCGAACTCAAGGACGGACGGTTGAAACATTATAAGGAGCAAAATTCACTGTCTTGTGGCAAACCTAGTTGTAGTTGTAACCTAGTTCGCCAAAACAGAGCCTGATGTCGTTTAATTATTCAATAATTACCAAATTGGATCAATAAAATGATCAATCTAACAATCGTTGATTGCTTCTATGATGTTGCCATCAAATTTCGTTTTACGATCGCTGTTTGTGGTGTTCAGTTTCAGGTGAATCACTTTCCAAGGAGCGACGAGGGGAGAAGAAAGCGAAGGCCTGGCGGCTGTCGATAGACTTTGTAGAATGATAAGGTTCTCAGTCACAGTGGATAATTTGAGACGAGCGCGGGCAAACGAGGTACGACCCAGGGCAATCCGCATCTTCTCCGACACAGAAACGGACACCGAGTCCGACTCGGAAGCCGAGCCGCCCATGGATAGCCCTGGGGCAAACGAATTCAAATTTTGCGAAACCCAGCATCCGATAGTTTTACTGCGGGGACTCAACGAGCTAAGGCGCCGCAGCGAATTCTGTGACGTTACGTTGGTTGTGGATGGAAAAAGATTTCCTGCTCACCGAGTCATTCTAGCCGCCTTTAGTCCGTACTTCCACGCGATGTTTTCCGGTTCTTTGGCAGAATCGAAACAGAATATGGTGACGTTGAACGGCCTAGAGCCAGATATGATCGATCTCTTGCTCGACTATGCTTATACAAACCAAGTCCTCATCACCAGGACGAACGTGCAAGCTCTCCTTTCAGCAGCCAACCTACTTCAGGTCCTCCCTGTCAAAGAAGCAGCATGCCGGTTTTTGGAGAACCACATGGACGCCATTAATTGTATCGGTATCCACTGCTTCGGTGAGCTTCACTCCTGCACCGATCTCCAGGCTAAAGCAAAAGCTTACATTCTCCAAAATTTCACCGAAGTCTTCCACCACGAGGAGTTCATTACGTTAACTCCGCAAAAGTTGATTGAACTAGTGGCCGATGATAATCTCCAAGTGAAAAATGAAGAAGTAGTATTTGAAGCTATTGTACGATGGTACAAAGCCAAACCTGAAGAAAGGGAATTGATTTTCTCACAAGTTTTAGAAAACGTGCGGTTAGCGTTGCTTTCACCGTATTACCTTGTTGATTGTGTTGAAGGTCTGGACGTTGTGAGTAGGAATGCAGAATGTATGGCACTGACGGCTGAAGCGAAACTCTATCATCTGTTACCAGACCGTCGTCACGAACGAGAAAGCATCCGCACAAAGCCTCGCCTTACGTCAGACACGCTCGAGGTGATTGTGGCTGTTGGCGGTGAAGACGACAAGGTTGTCCTGCGGGCTGTTGAATGCTTTTGCCCGACTACGAAAAAATGGAAGTCCCTCGCTTGTTTGCCGTTCGCCATCAGCAAACACGGCCTTGTCGCCAGCGGCAAGAACACTTTGTACTTAGCAGGGGGTGAGTTTCCAGACGGTGGCCCATCGCATTGCGTTTGGCGCTACGATCCTATTCTCGACTACTGGCAGGAGGTTGAAACAATGCGCTTCGCTCGGTCCGAACTTGGTCTCGCTATGCTTGATGGCTACGTGTACGCTGTTGGTGGCTGGGAAGGAACGCACAGGTAATTCAATTTCTATGTTGTTTTAACACAATAGTACTTGTAGTGTTGAGGGGGAGATGAACCAGATGACCGATTCTCCTGTTATTCATTCTGGTCTTGCATAACATCCAATTTTGAGGGGGTGGCAGAAAATTTTCTCTTGTTTGATTACAACGGTTCATCATTGAATAATTAACCCAAACTTGGAGAATCACCTCCTTTACACTATAAGAATGCCATGTGAAGAACAATACTACCGTATGTATCTTTTATTCAAAATTCCAATTTTTAGTTGTTATCTCACGTACTGTCCCTACTCAGAGCATGCTATTGTGATTTTGTGAACATGGGTTAATTCTATTTGTTTAATTCAACGTGCTTATGTACATTCTCCCAATTAAATTATGTTGGTTTGTTTTCAGGTTGAATTCTGTAGAAAGGTACGATCCGAGCACTAACTCATGGACAACAGTTGCTCCTATGAGAACGGCTCTCACATCAGCTGCTGTTGTTGCCTACGATGGGATGCTCTATGTCACAGGTGGTGCCATATTAGAAGATGGCGATGGAATCGAACTTGTCCAACGATACGATCCACGCACCGATACATGGACTGAAGTTGCACCTATGAAGATCGCTCGCAGCGGTGCAGCTATCTGCGCACTTGGCTCGCAGATCTATGTTGTTGGGGGTTGGCACGCATCCACGGAAAACACCAATCGCGTTGAGTGTTATAACGTTAAAACGAATACTTGGGAATTTAAGGCGTCAATGAATGAAAAACGCTACCGCCCCGGTATTGCTGTGCTGGATGGCAAAATTTTTGTTCTTGGTGGCGAAGAAGGCTGGGATAGATATCATGATTCGATAGAAGTCTACGACCCAGCGAACGATACATGGACGATGTGGGGGAAAATGCTTACATCCAGAAGTTGGCTCGGCTGCGTGCCGCTGCAAGTTCGAAAATCCCTTTGCAGAGACAACTGACGCATCTTCATTTCGATTCCATGATAAATTCCTCCGCCGCTTTTGAATTCTTTCGCTTTCTCCTAGTTACGAATTCGGATCTCGCTACAATTAAATACGATTTCGTACAGTTATTTTTATAATATTTTATTATTTTTGATATTATTTTGTAAATGTATTGGTTGATTCATGGGTTCCCAAGTTTTTTTCTGATATTGCTCAGTTGCGGATCCAGGATTTGGCAGAGTTGAGTTTGAGGTAGTACAACTGTTCGTTTACATTGCGTAGACCCCCACTCAAATGATGACATCGTAGATCAATAATTATTTAAGAAGACTATCCATTTGTGATAGTAACTACTCCGAACATTTGTGAACGTCCGCATCGAAAAACAGGTTGGTAACTATAGGGGAAAACTCCGTAGCAACCATTGTAATTTTAATCATTTTTATTTTTCTTAATTTTCAAATTAAAAGCAAAATTTTTTGTCCAACGGTACAGCCGGAGAGAGTGTTTGACGACCATTCCATCGAGTATAGAACGATTTTTATAGCTCGAAAAACTTTATACCCTCATATCAAATTTCTGAAAATCTCCCAAATTCGGCACAAAAGCTGCGATTACTCGAGAACCAATAAAGCTATCGACGTCTTAGCTTCTTATGTTTTTTTTTTTACTCAACGTATAGTGAATAGGTCTACGTACTCCTGGATCCGCCACTGCATCTATTGTATGTCTCCATAGAAAGACCCGATGGAAATTTAAAATTCACCTCTTAGCGTCCGCAAACTGAACTATGACTGAACTAGTATTCGAATTGGTTATTGTATCAATAACCAATATTAATTTCGTATGAATGTTGTAAGCAGAAATAAGCATAAAATTAGAACACCTAACAGTGCTCAGGTTCAAGTGCCAGGACCATGCGCCCTTGCGTGTTAGCGAATCTCTGGCTTTACATTGCACTATATGGATTACAATCCCCCAAGAGTAACTGTTCTTCAAATTCGATTACTTCAGTCATGAAAAGCTGTGAGTAAAGTATCTCCATGTGGAAACTGGAAGGGGAGGAGTAATTTAGTATACCCCCATAATGTATTAATTCAATGAGTACGATTAATGTGAATAACTTGTACAGACGCAAATTAAATAGTGAGTAAGGGTCTTCGTAACTTGTTAAGCAACTTTGAGATTTTTCCCTGTGTCACTTTCAAAGAATACTCATTCTGTACAGGCTACTGTGTTATGCTGTTGTTTATTGTTTGATAATATAAAAATGTTCCCAGAATATTCTCTTACGATTGTGAAGCTTGGTTACTAAATGCATCCCTAGGTTCTCTGAGTGGGTCGGACATACTCTACATAGAAGACCTGCGTTCCATCTGCATTTTATCAATGTATGGGATTCCCAGAGGAGGTAGATTATAATTCGCAAGGAGCTTGAAGTCTTGGAAGACCTAGAGGAACGGGAAAGAAGCATAATGGATGAGGCCTCAATGCAGCGATATCACCTTGATATAAGCTGAAGGAACGGCAGCAAATAGGAACTGATGGCTAACCGTCAGGTCGTCATACTGCCACCTTACTTGCTGCTAATGAGTAAAACCCCCAAACGTTTGTATGGGGCTGTGGACCCACGGCTCCACGTCGCCCTGAGGATGCCCGAATGGGGAAAGTGCTCGGCCAGCTAATAAAGAATTGGAGAATGAGTTGCCTGGTTTTTCTCCACCTCACAACCACAATAATATGGATGCGGTACATCAAGTACCGAGCCAACTAGACGACCAGAACTCAACTGAATAACACGTCTTAATCCAGATAAACGGACACAGTCAATTTAAATATTGTACTCAAATCATAGAGAATAAATAAAAATTGGTGCACATAGGTCACGCAGTACTTTTATATTTGAACCGGCGAAAAGTTATTCCTAACTAATCATAAAATATCAAGAAATTTAAATAAGAAGCGCAATATTTAAGTTGGCAACCTAAGAAAAATAAACGATGAATATTCTTAGCGGTCTTCTAGCCTTAGAAAATAGAACGGCCGAGAAAAATCCTTACCGCAATGATCAAATGAAAATGTGACCAATTTCTAGCCAGGAGACCCAATAATAGAAAACCGCACAAAATGGGCAATTTACGCAGAAGTAAGGTGTGCGAGACTAGTACAAGTCAAGTTTTGAATTGGTGACCATTTTTTGAGCAAGAAGACACTAAAATGAAAATACGAATGTACAACCAGGTGTTAAGCAGATTAAGCACTCTTTGTACAATCAAATATTTTAATCCATTACAAACTCACTAACGTGCGAATAGCTTATTAAGAATATAAACTATGGATTCTAACAATAATTTACAATGTCGCATAATGCCAATTTATCATGGCATTTCATCACGTTATTGTCTTGACATAATTAGCACCTTTGACAGCGAACAGTTGATAATGATTGAAAAATTTGAAATAACACCGAGAATAAAAGCAGACATGATAGCAATTGATGAATTGAAAAATGTCCATGCAAAGAAAATTATAATTTGTTCAATAATTTTAATAGGTAATACATAATATATTACCTATCTAATTTTATAACTATTACGAGAAAATTTGATTAGTACCTAACCTGCTAAAAATAGTAACAGAAACTGTCAATTAGGCAAGAGAAAAAGTTGAAAAATATCGAACAGCTCACAAACGAAAGGCTAGCAAGCGGAGATCGACTTGAAGGGCTAACTCAGCTTGAATACTGATGAGATTCAACAGCCCAGGTAACTGGAAAATCCTGCCGGCTGCCCGATGCCAAGATGAATGAAGTTTATTTTCAAACGTGAGTTCTAAATCGTCCTTCTCCCAAACAACAGACATTTTCGGTTTTTTCAAAAGTACAGTTCACATTTATGATGGCTCGAAGGTCTGAAATAGCAATTGAAAAATGGCTAATAGGGAAGCGATGCAGTGGGGCAACGTAGGTAGTACGGTGGAAGGACTTAGTAGTTTCCCTCTGCTTCGCGCTACTTTTTGATTGCTCTTCTCTTCATTCTACTATTCCTCCTTCCATCTTTTGTTCTTATAATTTCGATTTCACCTGGAAATACAGTGTTCAAGGATGTATAATACATACATAATAATGTATAATTATTAATTATCACAACTGGGATAAAAAATCGATGCAAACTTCCCTCTAGCACTGTAATTGTGTAATTGGAAAGAGAGGACGATTTAGAACTCATGTTTGAATGCAATCAATAATTTATAGCACAAAACCAAATGGGCTGCACAGGCAGCTCAGGTGGAATGATTTATCTTTAGCGCAAGACCAGCTGATTAATTTTTCAGAGCGTGAGACCATTTTGATCGAGCGTGAGACCATCCATCAGTGATCCATTTTGACAAGGCACTTACCACAAGCAGCCAGTAGGGCTTCCCAGTTGCCTGGGCACACGTTACCTAGGCAATATCCCCAAGATGATGGAGACGTCAAATTATAAGTTGGCTGGTTCTAATCTGATTGATCCCCTAACCAGCTCTTGAAAGAGCTGTCCTAACGGTTTTTAGCAAAAGTCTCGTTTCCTAAGGTAGAAAGCTGCAGCGATTTAAAATTTTTCCGCTGCCAATATTATAGTGACCTGCTGCTAGATATCTTCAGCGAATACGAAGTTGTTGGAAAGCGTGGGGTTCAAAAATGACTAGTAAATAAGTCTTTCCAAAGCTTCTATAATGGGAATTATCACCATACGATTGAAGTTGCATTCTCTCCCATCTATGCTTATTTCTGCCCAGCTAAGGAAACCAGGTTAATAAACATGTCTATGGACGATTCTTCAACTAGTCGAAGCCTTTCTTCAATAGTGAGCTGAGACTAACAAGGCGGCTCTGATTTTCATGTTCACCGTAGGCAGCCCAGAATGGGCAAGACCTAGTCAGTTTTTTTTTTTTTCAACCTAATAACATTAGAAATGATTGGGCTGGTAACTATCAGAATTTGTTTCGATTGGTAGATAGGAGTGATTTTCACACAATTTCAATAAAACCCACTGAGTTTCCGTACGCAACTTTTGATCTTCTTTTCCTATTAAGGTTCCAGTAGTTGACAAGAACGGTTAGTAATCACTCGCATACATTGATAAAATGTGTAGAAGTGCAAAAAAAGAAGCCTTCTGTTTGTACAATTGCCGTTTCTAATTCTATAAACACAACTGAAATGCTAGATTTAGAATTTTCCTGTATCAAAATTACGCTACGCATGACATTAGCCTCTGTTCGTATATTAGTCTTTCTTTGTTAATCTCCTTTTGTATCCTTCTCACCTTAAAACGATACAAAACGAGTTACATTCAAATTTTGCACATAATTCACAGATCCTCAAAAACTGATCTCCGTTTACAAAATATACAGTTTATATTATACAAACCCAATTCAGACTGATAGACTAATTACACGAGCATTACAGTATGCGAAAAGACGAAAATATGATATTACAAATTATCACTTACAGATTAAAGTGAGACCTTATCTCTAAAGTTTGAGTTGAAACGTGAGAGAAGAATTAGATACCAATAATAAGAGGAAATTATATGGCAAAGTGGAAAAACACACCATGGTAGCTGAAGTATTTTTGGTTGAACGAAGCTGGAAAAAACATTGTCCGATGAGAGTCTGGAAGTTATTTAAAAAGAATCAGAGAACTTGAAATTATCAAGAACACACACACACCCCAAGAACTCCAGACTATAATGAAGAAAACCTCTCCTAATGATGCTCCTAGATTGCAAATCGCCCATAACCCATAGCATATTTTAAGGAAAATGATTTCAGTTCAATTCATGGATTTTCAGATGAACGAAACAAACTAAATTAAATACCTCAATAAATTTTGTCAAATCACAAGTGGAACTCACCACGAAAAGACGCCATCGCTGAGAAATGTACGGAAAATACGAGGTGAAGAGTGAAAGCACAGTGAAACTCTAGATCACTAAATGGGAATCGTTGTGTCCTTGGGAGATTCGCCTTTGAGGCGGCCGACCATCCCTTCGATCATTCCGGCATCAACAAGCCCTATGAATTTGTCAACGACTAGGCCATTTCTTATTGCCAGCACAGCTGGTACAGCCTGTGGGAGAAAATATGAACCATCACTCACAATAAATTTTTGCTTTTTTTGGTAACAAGATATTTTAGCCACATTTGTAATATTACTTTCATATCAAATAACAGTGGTATTCCTCCTGTTGAGGAGTATTCAACTAAATAATTTACAATCTGTCAGGAAAAACCTAGTTTCGGTCAGCATTGCAGCATGATAAACCTTTGTAACCTCAGGAGGATAGGAGACAAAGAGACTGTCAGAAAAACCATATCATAGTCTCAATTTGATAAAAATCTCAAAAGCTGATTTT
Organism: Tupiocoris notatus; assembly: GCA_037159825.1. Taxonomy (NCBI): domain Eukaryota; kingdom Metazoa; phylum Arthropoda; class Insecta; order Hemiptera; family Miridae; genus Tupiocoris; species Tupiocoris notatus. The sequence goes on along the minus strand of JASJUZ010000448.1, from coordinate 24,030 downwards.
GGTTTAAAAAATTTTTTTCTTCATATGTTCAGTTAAAAAATGAATATTTCAAGGGGAAAAATTTTTAAGTTATAAAAGGTCAATATTTAAAAAAAAAAAAAATATTATTATTATTTTTTAATGTCATATTGTAGTTGAATTGTTTTTCATCCTCCAGATTTAACCTCAAGTTTAAACCGTTCTGTCTCCAGTTCTAATCTCAAGTTTAACATTTCTGTCTTATTTTAAAACACATACCCTCAAATCACACCAAATTATTGATGCTTGGTGCAAATGGATAACATGCATGGAAAAAAGTAATTATTTTTTGCCCCGACTACGTTCAATCAGGTTTAAAAAATAATATTACAGTATTTTAGTGGGCAAAAAAAGAAATATTGAACAATCAATATCACACCTCTTAAAAATGCAACAATTACATTTGATAATGCTTGAAGGTGAACAATCATACCTTGACTTCGAAAGTATGAACGAGCTCAGGATTTGATTCGACGTCAATTATGGCGAGATGGATATCTTCCGAGGCGTCAGCAATGGCTCTCAGCTTTGGTGTGAGAATGTGACACGGGTCACACCAGTCAGCATGAAAATTTACTATAACCGGCACGGTACTGTTGATAACCTAAAGCAAAGTGGGTTATTTAGTCGTGATGTTACAGATCATATCATAAATAAATTATCCACCTTCTTCTCAACTGCTTTTTAGACTAATTTATCATAGAATTACTGGAGCAAGAGAGAACATTTTACTTTATGGCCCCAATAGGTAAAAATCAAAAGCACCGAACTGTACTAGGTTTCTTGTACACAATGGGTAATTAAAATGAATACAAGATATAAACTGTCCTCATCTTTACCTTATCCACAAATTCATTGTTATCTGAAATATTGAAACTTTTCTGTCTCTCCTGATGAAATCTCCATAGATGTCGCTGGCTTATACTCCATGCCCTAGAATTGGAATGAGAGCCATAGAGCAACAGTAGACAAAACTTAGAAGTTTTTATGAAACAATAGTCAGTGGTCACATAGCCAGTAGGTATAGGGCATTTTGTGAAGCATTGTAGAAAACTAAAGGTACAAACTGAATGACAAATTAACAAAATTAAGGGTCAATTCATAAAATTGTAAATTAAAACAGTTCTGGAATTTTCTAACCTTCTAGTTAAACAGGTGAGAGCTGCCATATACAATTAGATTTTTATGAGTTTTGGCTGGTGAACAGAACCAATAGCGTCAGTGACGAGAAAAATGAATCCGCCAAGGGCGGAGAGGGCAAGCAACGCTAAGAGAAAAAACCGCCAGATGACAAGTGGGTATTCGCTCTGAAAAACAGTATAGAAGGTAATCATTTCAGAAAATTCGATAGTAAAATTGTCCAAAAAAAAGAAGAAGAGGAAAATTACTTGGAAGCAAAATACCATAACCATAGTTATCGGGGTGAGAGGGAGACAAACTTGGCAACTCTTTTTTTCCTAGACCTTTACCCCATTCGGGCATCTTCAGGGCTACATGGGTCCATCAGGTAACTATGACAACAGGTGCCTATGAGCACAGCACCTATGTAGCTCTCAAGATGCCCGAACAGGTGAAAGATCTAGGTTAATAAAAGGAATCATAGAGAAAGAGTCACCAAGTTTACCTTCCCATCGCCTCAATGAATACAATTTGAAGTTGGAAAATTAAAAAAAAAAAAACAACGCAATTTCTGGGAACCAGACGAAATTCTTCTGTTGAAGTACGTAGGAAACTGATTTAAAATAAGAAACAAAGTATGCGTGCCGAATATACAACAACAATTCTGAAAAGTCGGTGCCGCAAAAGTGCTCGGAAAAATGATACTTAACATCGTCAGACTGGTGAGGAAGAAGATACCAGGCAATTCATTCTCCGAAAGCTTGAGAATGGTTAAAGCTATTTATCCCACTATGGTCTCATACGATTCAATCCAAAAATCCATACAAAATGATACCAAATACTCCTTTGTCTGAAAAGCGATGGAAAATACAAATATTCTCCCCCTCAAACCCCCCAAAAATACCCTTGAAATTGAGGTATTGAGGTAAAGAATGAAAATTTACTATAACTGGCATGGTATTGTAGATAACCTAAAGCAAAATGGGTTAGATTAGTCAGACTAAGATAGATTTATGGTGATCATTTCAAGAATTTAGCTGTTACAGTTTCCTCTCATTCCTCCTCTCAGTGTTGACAGCGTACGGAGAACGGACAGACATTTTTTAAAATTGGATAATCGACTTTGCATTGGTAAAGCATCAAATTTTGAGGAGGAGTTAGAAAATTGTTTTTCTTGGGCGATTACAAGGTTTATTATTAAATAGTAAACCAAAAGCATGGAGAATGAGAAGCCTGGTTTCTCTTCTCCTTATCGCACTGTAGATGTAAAGCAGGATTCACAGGCTGCTGTCAAATGGGTGCTGCGTTTTGTTTTATGATTGACTACCCGACGCGGGAAGTCCCAAGTGCCAATCAGAGTTAGCATGGACTTGAACGCATTGACGAATGCCTGCAAACCCTGCTTAAGGAAAGTGACAACAAAACCAAGAATTGTACTTCTTAGAACCAATTTCTTTATGCTCAATGAGTTGTGTCCATGCTAAGTGCGTACCAATTAATAACCAATCTCTCCTGCTATCTTTTACCTTATACTCGTTTGATAAATTTTCCTCGCTCCGCGGTATGAAAAATAAAATCAAGAAGACAACAAAAGTGAAGCAGATGAATATCGGGCCGATAGAACCTTGAGTGCGCACAGATACAGAGCACAACAAGATTGAAATCAAGGTGAGCAATATCAGAATGAACGTTCCGATTCCAAGACCAAATATCATTCCGCTCATGGCCTGAAAATGAAGGGTGACAAGAATTTCTGAGGGGTAACAAGAAGAAGTTCAGGACTTGAATGGGATAAGTTAGAATGAAAGTTCACAACAATTTTAAGAAGAAATTAACGCACAGAAGATTCTACAGATGTTGGAAATCTGACGTTGCACGCCTCTACAGAGCTGAAACAACCCGTCTTTTGAAAATGACCTATCCACCCCTCTAAAATATCTACCCTCCTAAAATATGATCTTTTCTTTAACTCCTTGTCAACTTCAATCGGTGGTTGTTGTGAGGATATAACCAGGCGACTCATTCTCCATATTTTTATAGGCTGGCCAAGGAATTTTGTCCGTTTGAGCGATGTGGAGCCGCAGTGGGATGATAAGCACAGTAGATAAAACATAGAGAATGTATCGCCCGGTTTTCTCCCCCTCAACACAACACTGGAATAAATTAATACATGATGTCCAACTTTTTTCAAAGCGTATGACATTCAATTTATGTGGATTTGTCAATAATGGGGTGTTTGCATTGGTCAGATACTAGGCGATTTTTCAACACTTATGAAAGGTCCCATCAAGTAAATGGCAACTGTTTGTAAAATTATTCGACCCCACAAGGTGGAAAAAACAAAAGAAAAGACGGGTCGATATGAATCGCCCGGGTGATGATGTCAATCTTGGAGATCCAAAGACAGGAGAAAGAACTCTAGCAGCGTTTGATAACACTACTTTCAAAAGTCGGTGTAGTCCTCATGTAAGTGTTAACCAAGTAGAGCTATCAAGCAGCATAAGAGTGCTGCGGACTACATACAGTGCTCAGCGACTAGCCTTTCCTAGAGTACGGCTGGTTTCATGAAATCTAGCAGCGGTTGTGTAGCAGTCTCAATTCGGCTCTCACTGATTGGCCATACAGGAATTTTATTTCGCCTGCCGGGTCATCTTCGTCTCCCGCGATATTTCCATTTTCAACCAAGTTTTCCTTCAGAACTCACGCTTGATGTGATGTAATTTATGTATTTCAAAGGGCCTAAACAAACGGGGGAAAATGAGAAAAAACCGTGCAAACACCCCATTGTGTTGGTGGAATCAATTTTAAGCTTAATTTCTTACGACAAGAGTTCTATTTAGACTGAAATAGAATAAACATGATAGATTTCGTTGACGATGCAAATATATAACTACTATAACATGTTTATAGGTTTGAGACATGAGATAATTCTGATGTCCCATGGGACATTCTAATGCGGGCTTATGATTAAAGAAAAGAAAAACATGGCGACTTAATAACATCGACGGCATGATTATTAATAACGAACGTCAAATGTTGATAAATCATCACAATATCGGTCAGCGCATATCCGAAAAGCGGGGTCCAATTAAGTTTCTTCAAACCAGGTTTCTATCTTGGTCATTTTCAGTAACAAAAAAAAAATGCAAAAATGTAACTTATTGTTTTACGATTGATTTAACCATTGTAATCCCTCACGGATTTTTTCTAAATATGAACCAGCCCAGGTAAATTCCCAGCTGCCAATAAATCGCTACCAAATATTTATGCGGTGGTCTCGATCGACGTTGAATGATAGATAACATATTAATAAACGGAATATCACTCACGTGGACACAGAAATGGCAAATAAAGCCAAATCCAGAGAGGAGCCAACTAAAAACAAGCGGTTGCCAAAAAAATTCTAGGAAGGCAGGGAAGAAAAAGAATATCGAAAGACGTCACTGCTATCAGATGATGAATAAAGTGATAAGGCGATCACAACATGTCGCAAGCGAAGGTTTTTTTTCCAACTGATTCATCAACGAGGTTGGAACCTATAAACCCTCCGATTTTCACCAGTTAAAGTTAGCCGACAAACGTTGATGAATTTGAATACAAAATTACTCCAAAAGCGCTAAGAAATTCAATTTTGGTTTATTTTATCTCATGAAATCTCGAACCGAAACGATGATAAAAGTCGGTGAGAACGTTGATAGCGGTAGAACATCGATACTATTCACAAATCGCTGATCATTTATTATCTTCTCAAATAAGAGCAGAGACGATGTTGAACTATCGATGTTTTGAATCATTGATCGATGTTATCGATAGTATAAATAATCGATCTGTCATTATCGTTCGATAAGAACGAACAATAGAAAAATAGAAGTTTCTCACTGTGCAGCTACTCTTTATTTCCAGCCATAACCTGCTGATAAGTTTATCTCAGTCAAATTTTCCTACATCGCTGCGATACATTTTCTTCTGCGTTTCATAGGTTTGTTGGCCTAAACATAAAAAATTCGTGTCGTTTCGAGTTCCATATCGAACATTGTGGTGAGCCAATCGTCGACAACCTTGTCAAGCCAAGACCGCTGGTAATCAAGTTTAGCTACTAGTAATTCTAATGATTCTGTCAATTTGACCGTTGTCGTTTCTTAATCGGTCAATTATTTTCAATTAGTCCAAAATCTTGCCCTTGGAGATTATCCTTTGTGTTTGTATTTATAAATATTTGGATTTGACGCTCACATCTATTCTGGGTAAGAACACGTCAATGTAAGTATCTTTGCAACAGTAGAAACCTGTTAAAATTATTAATTTATCCGAACCCTCTGTTTTCTAAGGGAGGAAAAAAATTCAAACTAATTTTTAAAAAGTAACCTTAATTATATTATAATTATTTTAATTATGATTCTCATGCCCATTCGTTTCTATTTTAATTACATTCAATGGGTCTATTCGCCAGAAAAAGCGCATCAAAATCAACTTGATAAGAAAATGTGAAAGTCAAAATTGGTAAACGTAATCAGCTCACTCTTCAACAAAAATTATATCGTGAAATTGCGATAGAAAAAGCTTCGTTCGATATTTCGTTGCCAGATCTAAGCTGCTGATCGAATGTTTTTTCCAAACACGGTTTCTAAAGATTTTCCCAAGCTGAAGAACACCTAGATTTACTAGGTAGTAAAATTATGTTTCGGTAGCAACCGAATAGAAATAATAACTATTTATGGAAAAACAGGATTCAAATAATAGAGTAAAAACGCTGCAAATGATTTTACAGTGGTTTCTAATTCCTTTGCTTCAATAATGGTTTCAAAAAATTAAAAAAGTTGTTGAATACCCTCAAAATAGAGGTAGCGTTTTGGTTAAATAATTGAGCCATTCACAGACCAAAATTGATTTTTGGTGACAATTTCAAGAATTTAGCAATTACCATTTTCTCAGAAAAGTGTTGATACGGGTACGGCGAATGGACAGAATTTTTTCTATTGGATATTCGAATTGTATATACCTTGAAACGTAAAACGTCAAATTTTTTGGTGGTTAGAATGTTTTTTTCTTGGGAGAGTGCAATAGTTTATTAGTGTACATATATATCGTATAATAAACCATAATATAAGCACGCCAGTAGTATACCTTAAAACATTTTGTGTATATTAAGCTCTTTTCTTTTTACAGAATTCGTTCAATAGATAGCAGTCCCCTTCTGTGGACCGAGTTCTAAAAAGCCTGATCATGCCACTCAGGGGACACGAATTGATCGAAGCGGCGGAAATCGTCGCGCAGAAGAATGATATGAAAGTGACTTTGAAATGTGCCTCTGCTGGGACTGCTTTCACGGCAGCTACAACGTTTGGCGGCGCTTTGCTGGCCGGACCTATTGGTTTGGCAATTGGTTTGTGTATTGCAATTATTCTAATTCTTCTTTAGTTTTGTTGAGGGGAAGAAATACCGGGCGACTTTTTCTCTATCTCTCTTATTGCCTGGTCTTCAATCGTCATTCCTCCTTTTGGTTTATTTTATTCAATAATAAACCATTGTAATCGCCATTTTTTGAAACAGGAAAACCACATGTAAACTTGTGTTTCCGTGTAGCAGCATCACCATAAGCTTTAGTGAGCATTGCAAGACTTTCTGTGGCCATTTCCCCAGCAGGAAACACATTTCAGTACCGGTGCGAAGAAACTTAGCACACGGACTCGACTAGTCAGAGGTTGCCCTTCACCCCACTCTACCCAAATTCCCCTCCTCCCCTCCACTTTCCCACACCAGCCCCGTTCGGGTTACTTTTGGGTCCTTGTATATTGACCGTATAGTTTCAAGTTCGTGCATCCTCATCTCACAAACCCATACCATCGGGAGATAATAGAGTCAAGATCAATGTCAACCCTTTTTGCACCGAGTGCAAAACACCCAATTTCGCTATCCAATTCGGATGCTGAAAGGTGTGGAAATACTCCCAGAAAAAAAACAAAAACAACACATAATAGCTCGATATATTTGCCGATGTTTTTTCCTATGAAGAAATTATTTTCCACAGGTGCAATATTTGGTGGTGTGACGTCGGCAATCCGCATGAAAGACCAGTTCAGATCAGTTGTCGACATTATTCGCCACGACCTGACACCTGCACAGAAACAAGCGCTTATCAGACACTTAGAGAATGCTGTTAAAGACGTCAGCCCGCTAGATGTTGTGCAATATGCCTCCATGGTCATGACGCATGAAGCGCTCGCCCTTGCTATATTTCAGGGCCTTCACAGTTTCCTTACTACAGAATTGCATCACCAGATCAAAATGTAATCGATTTTTTAGGAGGTCGTCTATTTGATATGTAGAAACATCGATGAGCTTATAATATCAATTGTTATTCGCTTAAGTAGTTCAGTTTTTTTAGGGTTGAATCCAATGTAGCGATTCAGGCTCATGTTAGGATTTTTGGGATTTCACTGTAATTTTATCGTTAAGCTTGAAAACAGCGTATGTATTTTACGTTGGACGACATTATTTAGGTCTTTCGAACTTTGACGTGTGAACCTTTAATTGTCTGCTAGAGGCCAAGTTGGTAACGAGGCTCAGATTGTCAATTAGTTGAATTACGATTTCTAATTTTGAAAACATTGTTTCCTGTGAAAAACCTGTTAATCTTTATTGGTTATTTCCGTTCGAACTTTTAGGTATTGTGGTAGTCATCTCTTCTAGGGGAGTTATAGTCATCTCTCCATTTTGGTGCTTATAGCTACTTTGTGATGAATGGGTTTGCGTTAATTATCCTCCGCTCAAGTCAACTGGAGCTCTTACAGATAAATTACAATTTATCTAGCTACAAGCTCATGGTTTTTAATGTTGATGATAAACGTATGATATTTACGATTATGTGGTGATGAATGAATCAACTGCGAGCAGTTTTTACAAAATATTTTCTGTTCAGCAATATTTTTGTTTTCTAATATATATACAGCGGCTGTAGACAGAACTTAGAGCTGTCTCAAGATTGTTGTCCACTAACTGTTCAATAAGTTCTGGGCTATTATCTTGCAGGATTTATATTCATCTTTGTTACAGATGACATCACAGTTTTTACCAAATCCTGCTCACTCTAGTTTGCTGATGTTTTTCTGATAGAATCGAAAGAAGTTTGATGTATAAAAAAATAGAATGTCTAAAAGTCTGAAACGAAGTCTGTTGTTATTTTTCGAATCTAATGATACCTGGGACTGTGATTCACCAATTTCTGACCATGATAATTTTGTACCAGATTTGTCAGTATATTGGCTATAGTGCGTACCTATATTTTAATGTATAAAGTAACTTAACAAAATCACCTAGTTCTTCATTTGTCCACAATTGATGTTTTCCCTCAAGTTGTCCAGAACAACTTCAGAACATGGTACGCTTGCGCTAAAGATAGGATCACCTTTGAAATGTCTTTACTGGGCAAACGTACTTGTTCTTGACAACTGGTTTGCACATGAAGAAACGAGGTTGGTCCACCGTTATATGTTGGTGCCTAGCTTTCTAAAGAACGATATTTGAAGTTCCCATTCTTCCTATTTTAAATAGGAATGAAGGCAGACGAGGTTGTCAAGAACGGCGTGGCCAAGAGGTTAAGACTAATGATTCCTGTCAACAATTTGGGCTGCCAGAGAGCAAAGTCTAATTTCCTATTATTTCCGATGATAGTTGAAAGTTTTAAACGAAAATTGTCGGAAACGAGGGATCAAAATTGAAAGATTTTATAGAACTGAATACTTCATGATAACAGAAGACAGGAAAAACGCCATTGAATGATCGCGCGGTGCAAAACGCCACAAAGCGGCATAACATCACTTTGGACCAGCCTCTGGTCGCAAAAATACTGCTATGAGTAGATTTTTTTCTTTTGCAGTGCCTGTTGCTGTGGTAAACTGGTCATCACTTATGAGAGCAGGAACATAATTATTGTGAACATATCACTTTCTATCTTGCAAGGCACATTCCGAGAGATAGCGGTCCTACTGGCCAAGAATTCAGATAAGCAGATCAGTTACCGTCTGCTCGCCCCCGCCTCAAGTCCCCAAATGCTCGATTTTGTGCCCTCCAAATTTTTTTCGAACCATACACGTGGTAAAAACTCAGTGCTGATATTTTAACTATAATTTTTTATTTTCTGGTTATCCGCAAACGGGTCCGGTTTTTTTTTTTTACTTCTATTTTTTCCCTCGAGTATCCGTCACTAACAATTTATTTTTTTTTAGCCAGGGCATTGAGTGACATTCTTGTCTTTTATTATACGTGTGAATCAGGTCTTTTTTTCGTGGCTTGGAGGTCACCACTTAATATTTCCTTTTTCACTCTTCTCGTCACAGCCTTTTGAAGAATAAATTTTACTTCTGTCGCCAATGACAGAATTCTTATTTTTCGTCTTTCCCCTACCTCGCAGCAACGGTAGAACGATAAATACATCATAAAGATTAGTTGGCCTCAGTTAATAAGCACAGTAATCAGAGCTTTACTTTAATATATTTAATAAAATTATTTTAACTGAAAGACAAGAAACATATAGAAATATTACCTATGTGGCTTCAAATTACTGGAATGATGCTCACAAAAATGATTACTAAAATCGTATGGTGAATTCCAAGATGAATCTTGTTGCTTCCGCTTTTCCCGTATTTCAGTTGAAACTTGTGATGCAGAGGCGAATGTCGTGTGACGTTTCTGCGTTTTATCGGCTCTGTATTATTTTGCACATACGGAACGATATTCGTTCCGTTTCCAGACTTGACGACGAATTTTATCATGTCCAATATCGAGTCTGAAGATGCGTCACCGCTTGGCTTCGAGTCCTCGTGATCTTTAAGCATTTTCATCAACATTTTCCTCATCCCGTCGCTCATTTGTATTTCGCCTTTTTCGTTGACGCGTATCCTTGATGCGGCTTTTCCCATCGACGAGGTCACGAGTTTCTTGATATTTTCGTCCAAAGCACCCAAATGGGCGATTGGAGATTTGGACAGTACTTTTGTCACAAAGGCCGACTGGAGGAGAGGGTCTTTTGATAGATCGCCGCCAACAGTGCCATTTTTTGATATGTAGCGGTTCACTATGTTTGCTAGATTTATCGGTCCAGATGATTCACCAGCGGATTCGGCCAATGCTTGAAACAAATGCTTATTCTTAACAGCTGTACCCAAACTGGCCATTGTCGTTTCAAGAGCGTTGCTCAGTTTGTTGAAAAATCTTTGCGTTTCATTCGTATCGGATTTGTTCAGCAACTGGTTAGCGACGTTCTGGAAATCTTTGTCCTTCAACGTTCGCAGAAGAAGTGAATACGTTTTTTTGAACCAGTTCGATTCCATTATTTTCTTTATTCGCTGGAAAGGGTCGGTTTCACCGTTTTCCTCTGGGTTCTCAGATTTCACTAACGTTTCGTTAACCTTCAGCAGCTGGTTCATTTTCTCCATCATCCCGCTGCTGATGTTAGTACCCTTGTTTGAAGCTTTATCATCCTCCTCGTCTGTCAAACGGTTAACCAGTACTGAAACGCCTTCTAGTATCATTGGATACGCGGAGCTGAATGTGGACAAATTCTTTTGAGGCGAATTGATACGTTTTGTGATGGAATCAAGTGGATTTTCTGGCACAACGTTGACCATCAGGAATTTAACCATGCTCCGCAGATTTCGCGGGCTCAGCCATTTGAAAAGTAAAGATCTCTTTTCTGGAGTCCCTGATTTGGGAATGTTTATCGACGTGTTTTTTTCGTGTGTATTTTCAGAATTACTCTCAGAGATTGAATGTTGAGCATCCAAGGTTTGTATTATTTCAGAGTTTTGAGAGCTGGCTTTTTCCTGTGGTTGTGTCTCAAATGCAGGTTTTTCCCACTTGTCCCGAACATCCCGAAGGTCGTTCGTATTTTTGGGTGACTCTTTAAATTCAATCGGGGAGAATGAATTATGGAGGAGAATGTCATTGCTTGATGGTATCAAGGTTGCTTCATGGGTTGGCCAACTAATTTTTTTGGCTGCATTGCTGGTTACATTCAAATCTCTTGTATGTATTGTATTTTGACCTTGCAGTGGTATTAATTTGGAAACTGTAGCGTTGACAGTATCTTCCCTCTTGTCCGTTTTTAGTTCCTTCACTATATTTAAATTATTATTTATCTGGTCCCTTTGTCGAGGAGACTCGCTAAAATTAGTTATCTTGTTTGAACCGAGCATGAAATTCTGGCCTGTTTTCTCCTCATGATTGGATCCTGGGTAATTTGATGAAGCAGTCATTCCAAAGGAAGTGCTAACTTGTAGGTGCGACTTTCCGACGCCATGAAGCGCACAGTGGCCACACTTCTCCGCACGTATGAACATTTCTGAAGCACTCGGTACATTTCTGGGGGCATAGCTATGGGCACTGTAGTTAGCGAAAGTGAAAATCAAAACCACTTTAAGCGCGTGCATGATTTAAACCGATTGTTCCAAACTCAGACATTGCCATCGCTCTGTCAATGATCGTCACTTTTGTTAGTTCAGGTGCGCACACAATCGGGTGACCTGTTCGACGAATGTCGTCTGAACGATTATTCCTACGTCAGGTGTATCTATAATCTGAGAGTAAGAAGGGGCAATAGATTTGAGGGGGTCGTGATGTTGGGTATTTGTGTGTGGGTAAAATTGAATTGGCTTTTGCAACGAATTTTCAAAGTTGAAAAACGTAACACTGATACACTAAAAATGGAATAAAACTGATAGTCGTCGAATTTCCGTAGTTTTGACGTCAAATTCGGATTCAGCGTTGAATTTCCTTGAAGAATTGCTTTCATAATAGCTGAAAAACAAAAGTTTCATTATTCACCCTTGCCGATACCAGCGGAGCTCGAAATTTTGGCCGGTAAAAAAATCGATTTACGGAAAATAATTTCTGTGGGGCTGTTTAATTTTTTTCACCAACTTTTTTGCTATGTACGTGTACAAGCAGTCCAAATGAAGACTCCTGTGAAATGAAATAATTGGTTTACATGAATTTTGACCCCGTAAAGCTCGGTTAAAATTCTATTTTCGAGAGTTCAAAACAGTTTTTTTTGGACGCCTCGCGGTTTTTTCCGAGAATTGAAAAAAATCTCAAAACTACATGTTGGTAAGATACAATTTCCCTGAAATTTTCAGATTTTTATCTGTATTGAAAACCGAGTTAGAAATCGTTAACTGATCGCTTAAAAAAATCGCAGTGGTACCCCTTGATTTTTTTGTGAAAATTTTTTGATTTCGATTTTGTTCTAATTTGGCATAATGATAGTTTGTGAAGTGTATACCAATAATAAATGCTCCATTCTTCGATTTTTTCGCCCTAAATGGATGGAAAGAATGTTCAAAGTTGAAAAATGGGAGTTTTGTGTATATTTCAACAAAATTGTTGAATACCGCACAAACGTTTGAAAAATGGATAGGTACATTACATGGGGAAAATGTGGACAGTTAAATTACCTAGCTTTTGGTATATTCAAACATCTGAATTGACGACTTTTTGTCGACGCTATCACTGGTGCAAGTTGCAAATCTTGGAAAATTTCAAGTTGGACATGTTATCAGGGCTAAACCTTAGCGCAAGTGGAAACATCAATATTTAATGTTTTTGTAAAACCCACCACCTACCTATTTATAGATACCATGAATACATACTACATGACAGCTCCTCTATTATTTATCTGGCGTATTCGGTGATTACAATGGTTTTCTATTGGATAATTTACAAGAACTGATATGATAGGCTCACACGATCTGTTTCTTTTAGAATATTATTCTCTCATTTATGTTACTTGGGCCTTCTTCAGCGCAGTATGTCTTTTCGAAGTTATAAGCCTCATAAAGACTACGAAAAAAAACCACTTAAAACGGCCTTGGAAATTCTATAGCAAAGAGAGCAAAATCACATTTTCTATATTTATACTCATAAACACAGCTCGCCAATCCATTTTTGTACTACCTCTCTTTTCTATATTCGTATCTGTTCATCAGCCACGATGCAAAACGTTGTTTTGTCTGTATCTAAATACACTCATACTATTTGCTCGGCAATTGTGGCAGGTGTTTCATCTGCGTATAAAACTCCGCGCGATCGTGTTGCTGGTTTTATTTAAATTTCCCGATTTCGAGATGCCTTCGAAATTGAGCCTGTTCTTTGTCGCATTGCTAGTAGTTTTTAGTTGCGATGGTCAAGAAGTCCGCAGCTTTCGAGATTTTTTTTCGAACGGACAGAACGCAATCAAAGGCACGATAAAATTCGGGTCGTCGCTAGTTTCGAAGGGAGTCTCAGTAGGAAATAAGATCGTCCAAAATTCAGCGTCGTTGGTGAGCAATGGAATTGAAAAAGGAACAGCGACAGGCAAATTGGTCGTTGGCGCTGGGACAGCAATTGCCGGACACGTTCTTGCAGTCGGATCGAATATCGCCCTTAATAATTCAGGTAATCTATTATGAATAATTTGAAAATTATATATACTACCGGAAAACTGCAATATTTATGTTCAAAGTTTCACGAGTATCTAGTGAAACACAATTAATTGAAAATTAATACTAGTAACTTTTGGTTAAATGCCGTCGTTCTTAAAATTCAGATTTCACGTTGAATTTCCGATAAGAAATGCCGAATCCTAGTATTGGTAGGCGGTTAATAATTCGTACGATAATTAATTGGCGTTTATGCACTGTCAAAAGAATTACGGAAAATTGGTCTTTGGCTATCCTCAAGACAAGCCCACACAGATGATGATTATTCACATTTTTGTTATTATTATTTTTTAAACTTGTATAGATGAAAATGTCAAAATATGCAAATATTTATTATATAGTGTCCTTTTCACTACTATACATAGTATATAGTATACTATATAGTATAATATGGTATAGTTATAGATATAGGTATAATAGTAGTTATTATTTGTGTATGGAGAGTGGGAATCCATAGGTATTTTTATAGTAGGTAGTACTTATAGTAGTTGCTATAATTTGGTAAGTTGGTGGTGGTGTTTGAATGTACTTTGTATCATAAAGTACTGCGTTTTTCAACTGGAGCAAACTAGGAGCAAAATTAGACATAACAACTGTAAGTTTTCCAAGATTTGTAACTTGCACAGTGGATAACTCAAACAAAAAGTCGTCAATTCAGATGTTTGAATATACCAAAAGATAGGTTATTTAACTGTCCACATTTTCCTAATGTAATGTACCTATCCATTTTTCAACCGTTTTTGCGTTATTCAAGAAAATTAGTAGACTATACACGAAAAAATGACATTTTTCAACTTTAAACGTTATTTTCATCTATTTAGTGCGAAAGAAACAAAGAATGAACCATATATTATTGATATACACATCATCAACTATCATTATGCTGAATTTGAGCGAAATCTACTTCAAAAAATTTTTCGCGAAAAATCCAAGGGGTCCCCCTGCGATTTTTTTCAACCGATCAGTTAACGATTTTTTACTCGTCTCTCAATACAGATAAAAATCTGAAATTTTCAGGAAAGTTGTGTCTTACCAAGATGTATTTTTGTGATTTTTTTTATTTCTCGGAAAAATCTGCAAGTGGTCCAAAAAAATCGGTTTTTAAAAGCTCAAAAATTGGACTTTAACGGTGATTTTCGGGGTCAAAATAAATGCGAATCAATTGTTTTATTATGCAGGAGTCTTCATTTGAACGCCTTACACACGTACATAGCAAAAAATCTGGTGAAAAAAATTTAAACAGAGCCAGAGAAATTATTTTCCGTAAATCGAGTTTTTCGCCGGCCGAAATTCCGAGCTCCGCTGGCATCGGTAATAGTGAAAAATTAAATGTTCATTTCAAAGAGATTTTGAAAGCTAATCTTATAGGATATTTAACGCTGAATCCGAATATGACGTCAAAACGGCGGAAATTTCACAACTGTAAGTTTTTCCAGGTTTATAACAACGCCACTCCTACGTTTTTCAACTTTGCAATTCCGTTGCAAATACTTACAGTACTGTTGTAATTTGATTAGTTAATGATTCCTACAGGAAATTAGACGTAGAATTCGAATTTAATTATATAAAAAACAAAATTTTATATATAATTGGAAAAAAATTCTGAGGAGATTCGGAGAAGGGGGTTTTCCGCGACCTATTTCTTGTGGGATGGGATGGGCCCTGGGGGCCGTCAATGGTGGGGATGCATTTGCCCCCGCGTAGTTGGCGTTATGGTTTTTAGTTTGAATTATGGCCGACGAAATTCTGTTTCTGGATTATTTAGATGTACTACTATTATTTAATGACAATTGTTACGCATTTTTATGAGACGGTAAATAAAAAAAATATCTACTCATTTCACTTCTTCACCCGTGATGCTGGCTTGAATTCTGAGACCTGCCTTGTATTAATACAAGGTGTATATTGCCTAAAGAAAGCCTGTAATGGCGGAGGTGCTCAGGGTTCAACATGCTGAAAAAAGGAGGTTGTATCCGATCCATCACGCTCAGCCACTTCTAGGAACACGTTCGTAACTTTTTTCCTGATACATATATTTTTTTCATTTGTTTGCCAGAAAAAGTCGACGCCACCTTGGGTCGTATTCCGATTCTCGGAACTCTCGTTAAATATGGCAACGAGAAGCATCGTCAGAACATAGTTTCGTTGAACAAAGTCGGCCAGACCCTCCTCAATGGCATTGACTCCGTCTCCAACGCTACAGCCGGCCTTGCAAACACTGCTACACAATTTGGGACGGCCGTCGTGTCGAATTCGGCTAAGCTCGGCGCTGTCGTTGGGCAAACGACTGTGGCACTTGGCACGTCTTTCGTACAGACAGGCGTCGACAATGTGTTCACTCTTGGAAAGAACTTGGTTGAACAATTATCGTCAGGGAAGTTCAACTTAACAGGCCTGAAAAACAATATAACGACCGGGTCGAAATGGCTTACGAGTGCAAACACGGAATCGGCACTTGCATCTCTTTTACCGGCGTTGAATCTAACTCTGACGAGTGTTTCGAAAAAGAAAAACCTATAACGGATTTCGGCTGAAATGATAATTTTCGCCATTTATTAGTATTTGAGAAGAAACATGGAAAAATGAGTTGCCAATAAAAAAATATGTGCTCGCAGAAATATGGTACTGAAAATTATTTGATTGATTTGTGATGGACATGGAAACCTTTACGAAATTAGCATTGTTTATTTATCCCATTCATTTTTACGTAGGAAATTGAAGTATTGTGATCTTCTCACAATTTGTGATCTTCTAAAAAGTCGAATTCAGAACGGTAGTGAGTTTGGAAGAAATTTTAACAATACTATACACAGTAACATTTCCTGGACAAGTTTCTATGTGTAGTGTGTCTATCTGTCCATGTATCTGTGGTCGAAAATTGAAATAAATCGTCACATCTCCGTGAAATATGAATGAGACTCGATGCAATTTTCGGAAAATGTTCTCCCAGTGAATGTGCAAAATTAGACGTTTCTTGGTACAGTACTTCCGAGAAATAACCGTTGAAAATTTCTTCTGTTTAGTTTTTTACAGGCTACAGGAGTTATTATTATTTAACTTTTAACGATTGAGGTCTTAAAATGTTCGTTATGGTGACCAGATGATGCTTGATTTTTTTCAATTAGAGGTTTTCACATTCCCTAAGCGCGTATTATGTATTTTGATTTTTGGAGACTGTAAAAATCAGTATATTAATTGAACGGTCGAGGTCTTGAAATGTTTGGGACCTCGGATTTATAACGACTGATTTTTATCGCGTGAGTCACATACCGTATTTCCGCAAAAGTAAATATATTCCAACACTGGAGGGCTTTAAATTTTTCTTTGTCAGCTGAATGTCACTCGGTTTTCATTATTTGTCTCACATACCGTACTTCCTTGAAATTTCAAGTTCAGTTGTTGTATTTGAGCACTTCTGCATTTTTGATTCTATTTGCTGTAAAAACGACCCTCTTTCAAGGTTAAAAAACACGGTGACGCATTTAAAATTTATTTGCCGAGATCTCTGGCCCAGTCAGGGATCTTCAGGGCTACATAGGTCCATCAGGTACCTACGACGGTACTGGTCCTATGTAGCCATGAAGATGCCCGAAAGATGTCGACAAATTAAAAAGAAAATGGAACAAGAGTCGCCGCGTTTTATTTCCCCTAATTATGTGGAAAATGCGACAAACGGAAGAAGGCTTCACAAAACTTGTTTAGTATCGTTTCGCTCACACACCGTACTTCCACCTTATGCGCTTTTCACTATTTTGATTTTTATAGGCTGCCGAAATCAATACATTGACGCATGAAGAAACTGGGGACGAAAAAACCGCTTTGCTCATCATGTCTTTATTATTCTTTGGACGTTTGGCCAAGTTTAATTGGCTGCACTTCGTAGCTCAATAATAAAGAATTTTCCAGGATAGATGGAAAACTATTTACTTAAAAAATTTATACTTAAAGAGATACATTGAATTATTCCAAGACAACAAGAAAATTTTGAAATTTGAGGCCTTGTGACATATTTGTAGCTAATTGAGGAAACTATTAAAATACTTTTGACCAATTGAGGAGACTATTAAAACGTCTCCAATCACGTGTTTATCAATGTTATCATACATGATAACGATGGAGGTTTTCACTTGTGAAAAGGCGATAAAAAGTAGTCTAGTCTATGATTATAGGTGCTATTCCTGGTGGTGATTCTCTTTTGCTCATTTTTGAACAAAATAGAAGCGGCACGGATCATAATCATGTTCTATAAAATCAGACGATTCCATCGAGTGATGAACAGTTTTTGCATAATCAAATACGGCGAGGATAATTTTCTATAGCAACGGAATTTTTGTAGCGAATTTTTCGTAAGCGAAAATCATTGTTAAAATTTCGTAACAGTGTTTGGGGACAAATTTGGGCGACTTTTGGCTAGGTGATGACGGTAAATACAAATTCCATGTTAAAAAAGTACTTAATGTAAAGGTGTAACTGCTGAAGAAACTATCCCGTCAATCTGCTGAAAATACCTCTGCTCGGCTTTTCAGTCGTTGGTTCGGGCTGATTTACGGACGACGGTTTAGGTGATGAAAATAGGAAACCGCCTGTTAATTTACTTACAACACCTTTACCTACGTTAATGCCGCTATTGACGGCCGAACCGACCAACGACGAGCTACTTCCCATCTTCGACTCCTTGTCGTTCTTGCCGAAGAGCAAGCCACCGGTTAACTTGCCCACTACGCCTTTGCCCATGCCGACAACTCCTCCCTTAAGAGTTTCGACTGCTTTGACGACCGTTTTCCCAGCAGACACGCCTTTCTGAGCTATGGAGTTGACAGTTTGCGCCCCGCTCTGGACGAGGTTGTTCCCTTTTTCGAGAAGCCGATCACCTTTTTTGGCGAGGTTCAACTTCGACTGGCCGACTCGGTCGACGAAATCGAGCGCACTCGATCCCAAATTCGAAGCGACTGTTACGGCTTTGCCAAAGCTGGGAAAATGGCCTCCGACGTTCTTGAGCAAATCTGCGGGGAAGAAGGGAATAGAACACATCAGATCAAGGTGAAGGTTGAAGGTTGAAGGTTGAAGTTGAAGGTGAAGGTGAAGGTTGAAGGTGAAGGTTGGAGGTGAAGGTTGAAGGTGAAGGTGAAGGTTGAAGGTGAAGGTTGAAGGTGAAGGTTGAAGGTGAAGGTTGAAGGTGAAGGTTTGAAGGTTGAAGGTGAAGGTTGAAGGTGAAGGTTGAAGGTGAAGGTTGGAGGTGAGGTTGGAGGTGAAGGTTGGAGGTGAAGGTTGGAGGTGAAGGTTGGAGGTGAAGGTTGGAGGTGAAGGTGAAGGTGAAGGTTGAAGGTGAAGGTTGGAGGTGAAGATTGGAGGTGAAGGTTGGAGGTGAAGGTTGGAAGTGAAGGTTGAGGTGAAGGTTGGAGGTGAAGGTTGGAGGTAAAGGTTGGAGGTGAAGGTTGGAGGTGAAGGTTGGAGGTGAAGGTTGGAGGTGAAGGTGGAGGTGAAGGTTGGAGGTGAAGGTTGGAGGTGAAGGTTGGAGGTGAAGGTTGGAGGTGAAGGTTGGAGGTGAAGGTTGGAGGTGAAGGTTGGAGGTGAAGGTTGGAGGTGAAGGTTGGAGGTGAAGGTTGGAGGTGAAGGTTGAAGGTGAAGGTTGGAGGTGAAGGTTGGAGGTGAAGGTTGGAGGTGAAGGTTGAAGTTGAAGGTGAAGGTGAAGGTGGAGGTGAAGGTTGGAGCTGAAGGTTGGAGGTGAAGGTTGAGGTGATGGTTGAAGTTGAAGGTGAAGGTTGAAGGTGAAGGTTGAAGGTGAAGGTTGAAGGTGAAGGTTGAAGGTGAAGGTTGAAGGTGAAGGTTGAAGGTGAAGGTTGAAGGTGAAGGTTGAAGGTGAAGGTTGAAGGTGAAGGTTGAAGGTGAAGGTTGAAGGTGAAGGTTGAAGGTGAAGGTTGAAGGTGAAGGTTGAAGGTGAAGGTTGAAGGTGAAGGTTGAAGGTGAAGGTTGAAGGTGAAGGTTGAGGTGAAGGTTGAAGGTGAAGGTTGAAGGTGAAGGTTGAAGGTGAAGGTTGAAGGTGAAGGTTGAAGGTGAAGGTTGAAGGTGAAGGTTGAAGGTGAAGGTTGAAGGTGAAGGTTGAAGGTGAAGGTTGAAGGTGAAGGTTGAAGGTGAAGGTTGAAGGTGAAGGTTGAAGGTGAAGGTTGAAGGTGAAGGTGAAGGTGAAGGTGAAGGTTGAATATAGATACTTCTGATGTAGCTTACCCAGTCCGTCCTTGGCAACGCCTACTCCCCCAGAAAGAGCAGCAGCACTGAAATTCGCCGCTTTTCCAAGTCCTACACGTGCGATGTGAGCGCCAGTTTCCGACGCGTTAGCCACGATCCCTGTTCCGAAGGTGACGAGTTTTCCCGCCAAGTCTAGCCCTTGAGTCCAAACTTTGGTATCTCCTAAAAAAACAATCATTGGTTGAGAATATCTGTGGTTTTTGATAAATTTATTGAATGAAAGGTAGACAAATCCTCGTAGAATCAGTAACAACATAAAAACATGCAAACCTGGCAGATTTCATGCTCGTAGTCGTGGGAACCCAGGTTGTAAACCCCAGTAATACTCCAAGGTTGAAGAATAAATCTTTTACAAGTAGGTTGCATTTCGAACGTGAAATTGAGCCCTGTAGCAATATAAAACATCATATGATTTCTTTAACGTCACCTCTACATACGAAATATCTCGGATAGTGTGAGGTAGTACCTACGATAAAAAACAAAATACCTGCGACTTGGACGAGCCCTTTGCCGGCCGATAAACCAGCAGATCCTAGAGCAGTCGTGAAAAGCGGCTCCGGCGCTGCGCTCCCAATAGCCAAAATGCCGATAAAAACGTAGAACTGGGCAGTTATCATGTCGAATATGGCGGAAATGGTTAAAAAAAACACTTCCAGCTCTTAACACGATCAGCTCGCGAATCGGCAGGATTTCGAAATGCGCTGAATAAATAGCCGACATGTGCACGTGAAAATATGACGCGCGAACTCATTGTTCCAATAAACGAATGTTTTTCCAATCAAAACCAACAAACGTACATGCTCTCGTTGTTGAAAACAAAACCGAAATAGTGGAAATTGAAATTTGCTTTTATCGTTCTAGCTCGAACACTCGGTAAACGCTTGTCCTAGTTTAGGTCAAGGCGCCGAGATAATCCTTCGGTGAAACGAACTTTTGAAACGATTCCAGCTATGTTTGGGCCATTTAATCAAAGACAACCGTAGCATAATTGTTTCAATATTGGGAAGTAAGTAACGGTTTTAAACAATTTTCATTGATGATTTTTGAACGTCGTTTGTCTAGGGAGCAGATTACGTTGTCAGCAAGGTGGTCACGTTTGGTCAATTTATGACATTAGAACAACATTTCGACATTTTTTTCAACCCGTTTTTTTTTATTTTTTATTTTTTTTTTTTTTTTTTTTTGTGGCGGCTTAATGAAATTATACGGTAGTCTTCTGAGAGAAAATGAGAAAATGCCGATGACCGAAAGGTTGAACAAAAGGAAATGGAGAATCAGTCACACGGTGTTTCTTCCCCTCAGCCTACGCGCAAGAGATTAAATGCAAGTTTGAAAAAATGATGAAATACATTTTTCATCTAAAAAATTCGCTTATGCTGTTCCGCTTTCGCTGCTTATCGGGAAACCAGCGTTCGAATATATTCATTATACATACGTGACTCACGCGATGAAAATCAGGCGTCATTCAATCGCCATCCCAAACATTTAAAGACCTTGAAAGCTCAAATATATTGATTATTCAGCATGCAGAAATTTAAAAAAGAAAAAAAACCATAAAAACGCACTAGTGAAATAGTGGAAAAAGCTCAACACGTGGAAGTACGGTGTGTGAGGCAATAGGTAAAAAATCGGGAATAATTTGCTAGCCATAACGAATATTTTAGGACCTCAAACGTTCAAAATAATTACTCTTATCGTAAAAATTTAAGGTCTTGAAAAAAAGAACAGAAAACGTTGCAAATTATTATTATTATTAATTATTAATA
The DNA here is from genome assembly GCA_037159825.1 of Tupiocoris notatus. Classification (NCBI taxonomy): domain Eukaryota; kingdom Metazoa; phylum Arthropoda; class Insecta; order Hemiptera; family Miridae; genus Tupiocoris; species Tupiocoris notatus. The sequence continues at coordinate 2,408 of JASJUZ010000448.1, read as the reverse complement.
TTCCTCCGCTTCAATAATGATTTAGGAGGACCATCCATTCGCAATAACTTGCCCGAACATTTTTGGACCCTGATTATTTTTGGAGCTATTAAAATCGTTCTATACTCGTTGGAATGCTCGTCGAACAGTCTCTGCAGCTATAACGTAAGGCGAAAATTCTGATTTTAATTAGGAAATTAAGAAAAATAAAAGGATTAAAATTACAATAGCTGCTACGGAATTTTCCCGTACAGTTATCTGTTTTTGGTGGGAACGTTCGCAAATGTTCGGAATAATTACTAACATAATGGATAGCCTCTTGAATCATTATCGAAGTGAAAGAATAATAAACCCCTACATAATCATTTGCAGCATTATTGTGATAGTAACTAACATTTGGGAACGTTCACACCTAACAACAGATCGGTAACTATAAGAGGAAACTCCTTAGCATCTATGGTGATGTTATTTAATTTTATTTTTCTTAATTATCTACTTGAAAATTAAATTATTCGTCATACGATGCAGCGGAAGACAGAGTTTGACGTCCCTTCCAACGTATATAGAACTTTGTTTGTAGGTACACATTTTCTCGAATTATCCTATTATGGTAATTTTCCGAAAATCGCAAAAATTCTACACAAAAGCAGTGATAACTCGGTAACGATTATAGCTATTGACCTCGCGGTGGTCTCGTTCGATTCAGCGTCCAAATATCTATAGAAATAGATACAAATGTCTGAAAATCGAAACACGAATTTTCTCCCTCTCAAACCCCCAAATAACCCTTAAAATTGAGGCAGTGATTTGGGGAAAATGAGACATTTTTCGGGCGTTCCCAACGGTTTATTATCATCCAAAATTGATGCGATTGAGAATAAAGCTATTGCGAATAAAGCGATTGCCCTTGAAGCGATTGAAAAAATAAATAATTTCGCCTGCGACAGCGCTCTTCTGCGCAGCGTAAAAGATCTAATAAAACAGCGTTATTTGCCAAAAAAAAATCGTAACTCGTAAGTAATCGTAACTTATGCGCGCGAACGGCATCATCTGTTTGTTAACCGTTGTTTGAACAACCAAAACCGTTTATAAAACTAGAACGATCCGTGAAGCTGTGTGAAATATGCGGCTAAAATCCAACCTATACGTGTGCGCGTCGCTGCTCCTGTTCTTGGTGACGGGTGCAGCGCATGCGCAAATTTCGTTCGGCGGCCGAGGTGCCATTTCCGGTGAAGGGGCTGGAAACGGATTTGGAACTGGAATCGGCGGAACTGGAACTAGACAGAAACTTTTAGGGTTATTGTCGGCTGGAATGGACATCGCCAATGGAGTAGTCAGTAAGCGCCCAGTGCATATATAAATTATAATAAGAGGTATTTTTTTACTGCTCCCTCCGGGAATTAAAATACGAAATTGCCGCTACATCATTATTGTGAGAGCTGTTTGTGCTTGTGGTTGATTCTTTATTTTTTCTGTCTTCTTTTTTTCTTTCTATTCTCTGTATAACTTGAAGTATAAAAATCAATTTCTTTTATTGGGCTCGCCCGTGCATCTTGTAAATAAATAAATATAAAAGATCTCAATATAATAAGAGATAATAAGAGGGGACAACTATTCTGTCGTGTTGCCGCACTTATTCCCGATATAGTGACGGGCGTTCAGCCCTCTAATCGCCAATAGATAGCAATGTTGACCACTCGATGTCCTTCCACTCGACCACTGTTCCATTTTTTCCCCAAAATGTTTTTGGTTTATTATAATAGTAATCGCCCGAGAAAAAATGAGGGGAACCCCCTCATAATTTTTTGTTTTACCTTTCAAGGCATGCGAATTCCGAATATCAAATAAAAACGCTGCAAATGGTTGTTTATTATATTGTTTATATACCACATTTTTCGTGAAAAGTTGTATTTTGTAAACGTTTCTATAGATTTTTGGACGCTTAATCGAATGTGACCATTGCAGGGTCGATAGCTTTTTTGGTTATCGAGTTATCGCAGCTTTTGTGTCGAATTTGGGAGATTTTCAGAAATTTGTCATAAGGGTATAACTCAAGAGTTCTTGGAGCTATAAAAATCGTTCAATACTCGTTGGAATGCTCCTCAAACACTCTCGCGAAAAAATCAGATTTTAATTTGGAAATTAAGAAAAATAAAAATGACAAAAATTACAACAGTTGCTACGGAGTTTTCCCCGATAGTTACCAATCTGTTTCCAGGTGGGAACGCTCACAAATGTTTGGAATAATTACTACCTACAAATAATAATTCGGTCACATAACTTTGTGAATATTTTTTCTTTCAGGTGGCGCGTCTAAGGCGGTCAGCCTCTTTGCGCCAGATGTGGCCGCCATCGGCGGCAAGGTTGCCACTGCAGGACTTAATGCAGTTGAATCTATTGGCCAATCGGCCATTCAAAATATTGGTGGC